>VYXD01000293.1:0-122978 GCA_013397195.1 Hylia prasina | reverse complement strand
AGGAGGGGAGCGGCAGGGAGGGGTTTGCTCCCAGCCTGCTTCGCCGGAGCCCGCCGGGGAGAGCAGCTGGGAGGGCCGGGGAGCCCCCCGCGCCGCCGCCCCTTCCCTGTGCGCCCGCCCGCCCCCAAAGGTGTTGTGCAGACTTTTCCCCCCGGGAGGATGAGATTTATGCGCTGCATTATTGCTCCTCTCCTCCCCCCTCAAAGCAAGATGGACTCTCTCGTCTCTCTCTCTCACTCACTCTCTCCCTCTCTCTCGTTCTCTCCCCCTCTCCCTGTGTCTTGTCAGCTTTCGAGATCGACATTTTGTAANGGGCATTACCTGAAACTGTGCTCCAGCCTTGCAGCCTTCGTCCGTCGCTCTGTCTGTCTGTCTCTTTCCCCGGGTGGATCTCGTACCTGCGGTCTGACGGCTTATTCTTGTTGATAATTTTTGCGTTGTTTGGCTTATCTACGCGCAGGGATTGATCGCTCACTTGTGTAAGTTCCCGGGGGTTATTGTTATGCATGCCTCCTTGCAGATGGTGGTCAACTTTGTCTTTTATTTTGATAATACATGCGAGTATTACTGTGTGCATGTAAATAATTGCGTGATGCATTCCTGTGTGTATGTATATGTGCCTGTGCGCGCTCATAAACATGCATCCGTGTGACAGAGAGAGAGACAGAGGAAAAATAACCCACCCTGCTGATGCACACTCAGATGATTTGCTCCTTTTGCCCACTCCTAATGCCCTCTAAAGACACGATGCATCTTTTGTTTGCTCCCTACGGTTTCCTGCGACTGTCATCTTGTTTTAATGACAACTTAGCTGGGATGGGGGTGAGGAGGAAGCAAGTTTCAAGTTTTGGGATCTCTCCTCTTGTTGGCGATGTGGTGAGTTGCAATATTGTAAAATCATGGTGTGCTGATGATGTGCCTTTATTTGATACTTTATAGGTCACTATCACATGACAAAGGCTATAAGACAGCTTCATCTTCGTCTGTCTGTAATTTCCATTTGCCTTCCTGGGTAAGTACGTAAACTGTACACATGAAAAAAGAACTTAGTTGTTGATAAGACAGAGGTCTTCATGCTGCCACTTTTTGTGAGGAAGATGCTTGTTCTGGTTTTGGCACCTCAGAAAACATGTCTTCTCCAGGTGCTAATAGCTACTGCCAGAATACAAAGTTTGTATGTAAAGATGCCTCCAAGTAACCTGGGAATTAAAAGGCTGTACATATTCAGAGCTCTCGTTTTTTTTCCCTAGGTTTTTTTTTTTTTTTTTCCCCTTTATCAAGATAACCAGCTGACTGACTTAGGGCAAAAGTTTTAAACCAAACTAACATTAGAATACGCAAAGTACAACACACAAGTCGAAAATTTAATGAGTATGTAACCTCCTTTTAAAATTCAGTGGTAGAAAAGTATGAGAATGTAAACTGAGTAGGTAATTAGAAAACTCTGGAGGTCAAGAATCAGTGAGAAGTTTAGCAGAACTGTAATGCTGCTACAACGGGAGATCGTTCAGTTTTAACATTTAAACCGAGAGCTAATTAGAATTCCATCCATGCTCTTTCTGTATTACTGTTTTTTCTTTTGGCATTGATGAATGCAGATACCAATCAGTTTGAAATACGTATCTTAGTGACTAATTTACTAAGCTTTCAGATACACAACAATGTGGTTTTTAAATCTGCATGCTGGGAAAAGTTATGATAACTTTTGAGGGGTTTGACACCTTTTAAACTGAAGTGGAAGTGGTAGTTTAAAGAAGAGGTTCTAAATTTTTGGGGTCACATTTACAGGTGACATAAAATGAGTGGTACTTGGAGCACTTCTCATAAAATTGCCACTGGTGTCAACTGACCTGTGTTTGGCCGAAAATGGGAAGTGGGAGGCAGCATTTCTTATTGGTACTATTTTGCACATAATTAAAAACAAAACAAGCCATGTATTTGGAGTAAGCTTAGTACTTATAAATGCAAATGATTAATAACATACTCTTGACCTTTTGCAGGCAGTGTATAGCAGACATAGGACAAGTGATGGTCCCAAACATGCTGACTTGAAGGGAGCTGTTGGGAGCAGCTGTTCTGGTGTGATATTATGACCACAGAGCTGGTGCTAAGGCTGGGATAACTAACCACTGTGGGCAGTTGGTTTGAAAGGAGAATTCTGCTGTTCTCCAGTTCCTGCAGATTTACACCCAAATTTCAGGTTTTCCGATTTTGTGTGCAGTGTGATTGGTATGTGGAGATATCAGAGTATAAACACCAAATTCAATTACTGAAGTTTTTTATGACAGACTAGTTGCATAGGAGAATACTGCTTTTGGTTTTATAGTATTACTGGCAAGGATCGTGTTCTGTGAAGAGTAATTGGTGCAATGATTTTTTCTAAGTAAAAATGCATCTGGAAATTCAAAACTGGCAGATAGGCTTCAAAATGTTGATCAGGGCTGAATACAAATGTACTGATTTCTGAACTTAATTTTCAGAGTTTTCAGGTAAAAGTCACATGAGAGTGCTGTAAGTGCTAAGGACATTTTCTTTATTTCGACTAATAGTAAAGGATACTGAACAAGAATAGCTCAGAGACCTTGACAGGTCTGGAATCATTATATGGTTTTAGTTTTGTTATGAAGTCTTTTGGATGCATGGAATGTTGATCTGGCAGTGAAGTGGTGATCATAATCTTCCCGCACTTAGAGAGCAGTGGACCTTGTTTTTGAGCATAGTGCTAAATGTATGTCTCACCTGATGTTGAACTGGCTTGAGCAAAGAAAAGGGTAAGGTATCCCTTTTAGTAATAGGCATAATAGGAGCTTTGGAGGAAAAGAAGAAATACATTTCCTTGTAGCTTAAAAAATGGCAGTGAAAATAATGTGCCTAGTTAAGGTGAGAATAGAGATTTCGTTAGATTTGTCCATGACTAGAAATCTCCATTTACTTAAGAGAGCTTTTATTTTGGTAAAAGGGAAGATTTCTTTTATTACACAGTTCTCACTAAAGTAACTGTTCATGAATGGATTTTAGTCATTCAGTCTTGATGTACAGGAGTTCTGGTTTGCTTGACGAGTGCCAGTGGAGGGCTAGTGTGTCACAAGATAGAAGGTTTTTTTTTTTCCAGGGGCTTGTGGATGCTTTGAAAATGGGCCCAAGCTCTCAAAAGTTTATTGCACACTACTGTCCCTCCTGGCACAGCAAGTTGATAAACCATGTCAAGCAGGCATGTAATTTAGCAGAAACGTAGCTTGTTTCTGTATGGAGGTAAACTCAGAATATTTAAGAAGCTTGCCCTTGACACTTTAGAGTTTTTGGGGGGCTGCTTGCTGTAATCTCATTGCCTGCAAAACTTCCATTGGCTTCAGCAGGAGGTTTATTTAGGAAAGGGGTGTAGGAGTGATGGTGAGAGGAATTCGTCCATGTTTATTTTTCCCTTCAAGGAAGTAAACCTTTCTCTTTCATAGCTGTTGTGTGAATAATTAAAGATATTAAATGTCAGTTTTCCACATGAAATATCAGAGGTAATCATGCCATTATTTTATAACTAATGTTTTTCCTGTTCATCTGGAATGCTCTTAATACACTTTGTTCGTAAATTAGTTGTTCAGTAGCTGGCAATTCTGTAAGCATGTGAATATCTGGAAGCAGGTGACAAGTCTTGTTAAATTCACTGGTATGATTGCTCGCATTCAGAGCTTAAAGTTCTTTCAGGTTGCTGCTGCTCATGGTCTGTGGGCTGAGGATGTGCAGTGCCTCTGGAGCTCATGAACGTGGTGTTAGGCAGCGCAGTCTTCTGGCACAGAGCTGGGGAAAGAGTGCTGTGAAGAGAGATCTTGACTGAGTGAGCTGGGACGAGGTACTCTTCCACCACATGTGGTGGTGGAAAAGGTGCGGATAAGGTCGATGAGACCTGTGGCAAGGCTCTACTGTGATGTGACATTTGTAAATGCACCTGCCGTGAAATTTGGACACCTGAGAGGTGAGACACTGCTTCTCTTTCAACAGTACATGGCTTGTGTAGTGTTCAGAGCCCCCTCTTTATCTGAAGGTGGTTCCTTGGTGGAGGAAGGTAGTATAAATTAAAATTAGAACCGAACTGAAACTCTCATTTTAATTTTTGAGTGTGTTGCAGGCTGTCTCTGTGATCTCTGGCAAGTGATGTAGTCAAAACCAGAAACTGCTTTTCAAATTTTGGACTCAAGTCAGACTTCCTATGCCCTGTCATAGGGATGGCCTTCTCTGGCCACCAGTGGAATCAGCAATACAGCTTTGGCCTGCTGGTGGCTTCCAAGATCTTTACTTTTAGAAGCATAGCTATGTGTCCCTTGGTCACTTCTAAATGGAGAGTGACAGTAATTCCCGGCATCATTAAATTGTATGGTGCCTGTATATTGGGTCAGTTTTCATAAGTTTTTCAAAGCAGTATAGATACTGTTCTAGCTTACTATAAACTTTATAATTTATGTTTTCATTATTACTTAGGGATCTGTAAAGCTGGATTGAACTTATAATCATATGTATTTCAAAATATTCTTGAGGAGAAATAGGTTAAAGTCATCCTTCTAACTTCTACAGTATTAAGTTTATTTCTTTTCCATCTACCATGTTTCTCCCTTTCCTGGGGTATTACTGCCAGAAGTTTTTCGTTCTATTTCATGTAAAAAAATGATTAGGATTTACTTCTTTTTTATTATTTTGGTTTGTTTTTTTTTTTTTAGAACAGTAATGATACAGTGTTTCTGTCTTAAAGTAGTGAGGTGAGTGTGGTCCTGGTGGACATGGGAATTTCACAGGAGTCATACAGCTGTCAGCCTTCTTGATAGTTTCAGAAGGGATAAGATCTGAACCAGCCTAAGGATTACTCCAAATTTAAGAATGGCTTGATGGGCTGCTGTTTTGCATTGCTTGCAAAGAAAAAAGCACATGATATTTTCTCAATAATAGTGGTATTATTAATAAGTGGCAGTTGTAGGCCTTGTCTTACACTAGGTACTTCTGTCTTGTCTGGTGAAGTACACATGCCATGCTGTAATCACACACCTCAAGATCAGAAACAATCTTTTTTTTGCCCTGTTTTAGGCATCTAAGATGAAAAGCTGTGAAGGAATGTAGGCTTGCTTGCAATCACTTAGCAGGTTAGCATTAGCAGGGAATGGAATAAAATCTGCATCTGACTCCTTAGTTTTGTGTCCTTTCCCTTGGTGTATGCTGCTGCTCTGAAGCTTTCCTGGTAAGGGCCTGTCTTAAGACGTGAGTAGTCTCACTGAATTCTGTGCCACTTGGACATCTTCTACCAGTACTCTACTTTCATTCATAATGCTGTTTAAAAAAAAAAACAAACACATTCAGAACGTTGTGAAATTACTGACCTACAATTTGGTTGTAAGTTTATTTCTTTTCCATCTACCATGTTTCTCCCTTTCCTGGGGTATTACTGCCAGAAGCTTTTTCATTCTGTTTCATGTCAAAAGATTATTAGGACTTACTTCCTTTTTATTATTTTGTTTTTATTTTTTTAAGAACAGTAATGATACATTTTTTGACAAGACAGTGTAAAGTAGGAGAGCTTACTTAAGAGCTTTTGCCACATGGTATTTAAACTGCTGTATATTGCAGTATTTATTACCCCTTTTATTTAATACTAACTTTGTAAAATTAATGCAAGGAAGAAAATGGTTTTTTGTAGTGAAGTTTTTAAAATGTGATTAATGTGAAATAGTTCTTCATAATTGCATTGTTTTTTCGTAATCATAATCAAATGCAAAATGACAACTGATTTTCTTACAAAACGTGGAATTGACTGAAGCAACTGCTTTGGCACTCTGGCAGTATTTTGATGAATGGGGTAACTTTCTTACTGAACTTCTATTTCTAGAGACAGTAAACATATGTAAGACTTTAAGATCTGCTGTTTACTGGTGTTTTGTTACGTAAAATAAAAGTTTGATGTAAAAATTGGAGTTGTATTTGGGGAGTAAAACACACTTAATGCCTGGGTATAGACTGATTTGTAGTATTCTCAAAATGGTAGCAGCATTTTATTATTTCTAATATTTATAAATTTAATTACCTAAAAAATGACTCAACAAAGAGGAAAAGCATAGTTTTGACACTTTCCAGTGTTCATGCTTTTTCCTTTATTGCACACAAATGCATAATGTAATAGCAAGTCCTTATGAGCGTGGACAATTCAGCATGTGAAAATAAACTAGCTTCAGGCATATCTGGGTACAAAGAAACCTAGTACAACAACATTTCAATTTTTAGTGAGGGGAAGGAAAGTTAACAGGATTTTATGAGGCTACACTAAGAAAATCAGTTGCTTAGGAAGCATGGAATTTTTATTGTCAGAAATCTTCCACGTGGGTGTCTCTATATAAGAGATTTTATAAAATGTAGCAAATGCTGAAAGTAAGAAGCAGAATTTTATTGACCCTTAATGTCACAGAGCCTCATTCAGCAAAGATAAAAATAATTCAGTGGACTTGCACAACATGGGATCTATGGAACTTAATGGAAGTGGAAGCTCTCTTGACAAGAAGCTTATCAAGTCCTGTCTACACCTTCCCTTTCTGAGGGAAAGTGGGAAGGTGTTTTCCCTCTGGCTGTGTGGTGTTTTGTTTGGCGGTTTATGATATTTTCTTTCTGAAAGGCATTATGTGTGTAGGAAATTGTCTGCTTTGGGACATTCCCCTCTTACACAGGTGTAGCAACAGGAAGATTTCTGCCACCCTCATTCCTGGGAGGGCCTTTGTCCTGTGGTTCTGAAACCCTGAGGTCCCTGTGGCAGAGTTAGGCACACGCATTAAAGGCCTGCTCCTTGGTTCTGTTGATGAAAACTGAGCTGGCCCGTTGCACGATTCAAGTAGGGAAATCTTAAGCGTGTATTTGTGCCACTGGTGAGCTGGGTCAGGGATTGGTGTCTGTACTGTGCTGCTCAGTGTCAGGCAATGCTTCAGTGCCTAATGGCTATCAACCAGTACCTTTCAGGTCTTTCCCCAATATGTTTTTTCTGCCAGTTACATAAAGACTTTTAAACTTAAACCTTGTTAGAAGTTATCTGTCTTTTTGTTTTGAGTATTTGTTTTTCATTTTTACACATGCCTTGTACAGTCAAGAGGTACCCAGCAATGGCAGTGGGGAAAGCGCGTCACACACTAATAGTTAGGATTATGTTTCTTGCAGTAGAATAGTACATCTTCCCTCCGCAGCCTGTGTGTTCTTGTATGAAACAAATACTTGATAAGTTTTTGTGTTTGTGAGAGAATGCATTGTTTTGTCATTGCCAAAGCAGTATTTGAGAGACTTCATGAGAAATTTGAAGGCGAAGCTGGATAAAGAAAACAATAGGTGAGAATGGAAGGGAGTGAGGGAGGACTTGATTTCTTACCTCATTTCAGTT
Organism: Hylia prasina; assembly: GCA_013397195.1. Classification (NCBI taxonomy): domain Eukaryota; kingdom Metazoa; phylum Chordata; class Aves; order Passeriformes; family Sylviidae; genus Hylia; species Hylia prasina. Next base: position 115,588 of record VYXD01000293.1, on the reverse strand, counting down.
TTTGTGGTTGGCTGTTTTTGGGTTTGCTTTCCCTAAGTAGTGGTCTTTGAGCCACATCCTGACTACAGTGAGCTACAGTTAGCAACCTCATGCTATGATGGGATGAAGTACAGGAAAATCAGTTTCTCTTGACCTCATGGCTGTAGAGCCCAGTCCTGCAGTTACAACTGTGCAGGTGAATTCCTGAACAAAAAGCCAGAACCAGACCTGCATCAACAGTGTGCATCCCTTCGCAGGTTTGCTGGGTAAAGTTCCTGGTGGCCTGTAATTCCTCAGGAAAGCTGCAGATTTCACATTATTCGTAGTTATTGATATGCAGATAATCCTGCCAAGGACTGGCACCTGTTGTACTCACAAGCTTACAGGCCATCCCTGACCTGATGGTGAGCCACATATGAAGAGCTGGGAATAGAGAGAGACATTGCTGAAACATGCCGAGTTCCTGTAAATGAAAAGAGGGCAGAAAAGCATGAAGTGTGAGAGTGCCATTTGGTAGATGATAAGATGTGTCTTCTGGCACATAAGCCATTTTGTTCAGGTATGTTTGCTTCACAAGTTGGTTGTCTGTCTAGGGAAAGAAAGCATTCTGATGTACTGCAAATTGATGGTCAGAGATGATAGATTTGGAAAGAAGTAGCATTTTCACCTCCACTTCATTGGTAAATCTGTCTTCATCTGTTCTTTCTCCTTTGCATTATATCCAAATTTCATGCTGAGTAGCATGTACTTCCTGCCTAGCTCAGTTCTAGTCAGTGTTCCATGCCACAAACTTGTGAGTTGCAGGGTTTGCTCGTTTGAATATATGTCTAATTATTTTTCTTATTTAAGTTTCTTTATTTGTAGTCCCTCTAATTTGTTTGAGATGGTCTTTCATACATTGTGTTAAACATCAGTCTTCAAGGGCTCATAATGTATTTTGAAACAAGTATGCAAAATTGCAGCGTGATCCTGCACTGATTACAGAACTATAGCTTATGAATTAATAAGAAAATAAAACCAGCATAATTAATTTCCAGCTGCTTTTGGAGAAACAGAGGTGTTTGAAAGGGGAAATTTGGTGTGTGCAAATTAAGGAACGACAAAGCTGGTAGCAAATAATTAATGCAGGCAATTATTCACAATTTACTTCCTCTGTTGTATAGATTAAAAATATGTTTTAGTGCTAAAAGAGTAAGCAGAAGATCCAGTGTCATTCTTTTAAAACTATTGGGCTAAATAAAGAGCATAAGTGTCAGAAGTAGAGCAAGGGAAGGAAGTTTTTAACTTTATTTCTTAGTATGGAAGACCTTAAATAAGAGAAGTAAATGACAGATAACTAAGTGTAGTGGTTGAATTTGTCCATTTCTCAGTACTATGAGATTTCCATTAATATGAGAAAATTATGTGTCTGTGTGTGCGTTTGTGTGTGTAAAACAATTTTTAAGTGTTAAGTATTTTCCTTGCATCTCTTGTATGTGCTTGTGCTCTTCTGTTTCACCTCAGTACTGTGTACCAAAGCAGCAGAAGGTAAATGAAGCCCATGGTTAAAAGTGACCCAGGCAAAACCTCGCACTTGTGGGGGCCCTCACCATGGTTTGGTCCTTCAGAGTCCTTTGGAGGAAGCTGTGAAAGGGATCTGGATACTCAGTTGCTGGTGTTGAAATCACTTAGTTTGCCCCTACTCAGGGCTGGCCTGTTGTTCACGTGGGAGCTCCAAACAAAGCTTTGGGTCTGTGTGCCTGCAACGTGTTCCTGGTTTTTAATCGGCAAAGGAAGATCCTGCCCTCCTGAGAGACATGTCTAGAGGAAATTGATTATTTATTTATATAGTGAAGTGGACTCTCGAGGATGTCCCTGTCGAGCTTTCTGTTTTGCTGCGCCATGTGCTGATGGGGCCGAAGGGTGTGAGAGGATTCTGGAATGCATGGAGGGAAGCACCTGAGAAAACTGACCAGATACTGTGTTTTGTCTAAGAAGAGTTCTGCTGGTTTCTCTGCCGCAACTGATCTGGTTTCTGTGTGCAGTCTTATTTTCCTGGATGGACCCACAGGGCTGCATTTGACATTTACTGTTACTCTTAGCAGAAAGAAGGAAATCAAAATGGGAGGTGAGGTTGTCATCACAGACATCCCCATGCAATGGGTTACATGAGAGAAGGACACGGTTCAGATCTACAGTGGGGACAGTATGTGTTCTCTTATTCAAGGATCCTAAAGGAAAAAAAAAATATTTGAGTGGGGGGTGGTGTTTTGTGGAGCTCAAACAGGCTTTGCAGAGATTGAGTAGGGCTGAAGGAGAGAGTGAGGGCAGGCACACTGAAAGCGGGGAGGGTTTTATGCCTCCTACATGCCTCCTATGGCCTTTGTGAGCCCCTCTGTATGTACGCTCACGTGTCTGCTGCCTTGACATTCCAGTTATACCTATTGAACTGATTTAAATCAGGATTTTGCTCAATAAACACTTGGTTTAAATTGGTGCTTATAATCTTGTTTTGCTTTGGTATTTTTGTTTTTTCAGAAGCAGTCACTATTGATAGACAACCATTAAAATATGTTGCTAAATTTAGCCTTTACACTAAATTAGAAACTACTTTTTTTTGTTATTTCAGAGCATGCACTGTATACCTGCACACTTTCTGAATGATTTCATGGCCTATGTGCATTTATCTTGATTGCAACTGTTAAGAAGGTTTTTATTTAGAACATTGCAAATTATGCCTTTGTTTAATTGTGGCCTTTAATAAAAATACACTCATGCACAAACACACAAGTAAACGCAAATAGATTTTGCACTTAAAAGTATTATCACTAGTAACGTAACTGATTCTGCTTAACTGAATGCAAGCTTTTAGAACTAACAGAACTCAGACTTCCTTGTTTTCTCAGAAGAAAAGGAAAACAAATAATCTTACTCTCTCAATTCCCAGTTAGTTTCCCAGCTTTACAGGAAGTGTTGTTAAGTGGCTTACAGAGCAAAGTCTCTGCAGATGCAATGGAAGGTATTAATTATCAGGTAACTTAGTTCTAAACCTAATGCTTGTTCTTGGTACTTCAAGGAAGACTTACCTGTTGAGTATTTGTGCTTTGTTTAAAGTTTGCCATCAAACATTTGCTATTTATTTTAATGTAATATAAATTGAGTTACATAATATTACAGTGGAATTTAACATTGGTTTGTAATAATTTAAAGGCAAATTACTATTAGGTATTTTTTTGTTAAAATACATCTAGCAACAATAACTTCTGAAATGTGGATATGATTCTTTGTTCAGAAAGAGTTCATTTGTAACAGTATCTGTTTCTGTTAAGCAAAATATGGTTTTTTTAGATGACTTTAGCATCTATTATCTGGTTCCTGTGTGCAATAGCAGATGCCTTGGACAGTATCTTCTGCCATTAAGAAATGCAGAGTAGCTCACTAGGTAACGCTGTGGCGATATTAATCTCTCTTTTTTTTTGTTTGTTTGTTTGTTTGTTTTTGTTTTTGTTTTTTGTTTTTTGTTTTGTAGGTGCTAGACCTCTCTGTAGCTTCTGAAAGATAGAGGTCAACAGATCTGTGTTTGCACAGATACATACTTAACATTTAAAAAAAAAAGATTTAAAAATTGTTGTTATTAGCTTTCCTTTTGACTGTGGTATGTGATTGTGACTTTAATGGTTCAGGGGGTACTTTACAACATCCAGGAAGGAATCTAGCTGGTGAGAGAAAGGAAAACATGAAACCATGTTGTTACTGGATGCTGCATGTATTGCTAATGTATTAGAGGGAAAAGAAATAAGGAAAAAAAAAATTGGCATATGTGCCATAGCAACTCTGTGGCTGACACGAATTCTAACCCCCACCCTACCAAAATATTAATAGCATCTGAGCAGTCAAAGAGCTTGATAACATGTATTGACTCTGCAACTCCTGGCGTTTTTTCTGCAGCAGGGGAACTGTGTAGCAGTATTTGGGGCCATTAAGGAATGCAGAGTTAGACCTCAGGTGGGAGAAGAGTTGTGCTCAGAAATGCAGAGTGTGCCTGAGGCCTGGTAGTACAGTTACACAAACTGTGTACAAATGCAATTTTGCCCCTGCCACCCAAAACGGAGGAGTTACACACTTCAGGAAGTGGTTTTATGGCCTTCACTCCCCAGTGCAAGCAAGCATAGGTTTCACGAACCTGTCTTTGCCCTGTTTTTCTGTATTCTTTTGTATCAGTGTAAGGGTATTCAAAGTCTCAGCAGTTACTGTGGTCTAGTAGAAATATGATAAGATTAGAAAGCTGAATAGAAATCAGAGGAAAATTGAAGCAAAGGTCCAAATGCTATTGCAGGTTGCAAATGTTTTAAATGGTCAATTTTTATAAAGAAATAAAAAGAATACCTTTCTTAAAAAATTGAAACAGGAAAATTACTGAGTATTTCTTACTCTTAAAGAGAACAAGCCAAAGTAAGATGAATCACTCATCCTGACAGGGTCGTCATTTTCATTTTCACATACATTTGATTCAAGATCAGTAAGAAAGTAGCATAGTCACGTATTTAGGTAACTTTTTAAATGGGAGCTGTTTATTGCTAAAGATTAATGTTTTTAACTGCTCTAAAACAATCAGGGTTTTTTTACCTAAGTATTCCAGCAGAATGCTTTATTTCTCACCCATTGTGCTGCTCTTGTGACCATCCACCTAAAGAACTGCATCCAGCGCTGGGATCCCCAGTATAATAAAGGCATGGGCCTGTTGGAGCATGTCCAGAGGAGGGGTACGCAGTTGATCAGAGGGCTGCAGCACCTTTCCTATGAGAACAGAGAGAGTTGAGATTTTTCAACTTGGAGAAGACGTGGCTCCAGGAAGACCTTGTAGCAGCTTTCCAGTATGTCATGTGGCCTATGAGAGAGATGGAGAGGGACTTTTCACAAGAGCAGGTAGTGACAGGACAAGGGGGAATGCCTTCAAACTGAAAGAGAGTAAATTTAGATACATATTAGGAAGAAATTCTTAACTGTGATGGGATGACTGCACAGGCTTCCCAGAGAAGTTGTGGCTGCCTCATCCCTGGAAGTGTACAAGGCCGGGCTGGATGGGACTCAAGAAACCTGGTCAATTGAAGGTGTCCCTGCCCATGACTGGGGAGTTGGAATTAGATGACCTTTAAGGTCCCTTCCCACCCAGACCATTCTGTGATTCTAGAACGTGGCTGATTTTGTATTTACTGCATTTTCATAGGATTGAATTATTCTTGTCTTAACTTGCTTCCCACATCCCCCCCATAGACGTGAAATATTGAGGCTTTCCTTCCTTTCGGAAAGTAAGTATTGGAGCCAAGATTTTATCAGGAGAATCAGTATCTTTGACAGTGTTCTGTCTGTCAAAGTGTTCTCAGAGGAACCTGTTACATGTGCTTAGTAGTATTCTCCTAATTGGTTACATTGAAATGGGCTACTGGTCAGGCTAAAAAATATGGGTGTAAAATTCACTTTGTTCTGAAATGAGAGTTAATGTCAGCTTGTGCAGTTCCACTGAGGCTGCTGAACAGAATTTGATTGTGTTAGTCTCGGGGATTGTGGCAAAACCAGTTAGGAGAAGTGTCTGTTTAAAACATTGCTGAAACTACATCAGTAGCACTTGATCAAAAGAATGACACACCCTCACTCCTTTTTAATTTTTATTGGGGGGTAGGGGAAGAGGTGGCAGTGTGTAATAGTGGTGGTATCCCATCGCTGCAATTAAAACTCACTTTTTTATCTGGAGAGTTAGTCAGATGGATGAACTTAATGAAATAAGCACTAGCAGTCCATATTTAGATGATGGGCCAAGCTTCTTTTTGGAACAGTTTTAAACTGAGGAGCCAGAAGCATTTCTGCTAGTGCTGAAGCAAAGTAGTGTCTCTGCCAAGCAGTCTGCTTTTGTGGTGGCTCTATCCAAGCATAGAGGGAGTGGAAAAGCAGGTGCACTGTCTTAGCCTGAGCACTCCAAGTTTGTGTAAGGTAAACTGTAAAGGAATGTCCTTTGCAAAGTATCATACATGTTGTGCACTGTCTGCAAAACAGATTCTATTGCCTCCCCAAGTACCTCTCCCACACACCAAAAGTGACAAGGGCAACTTAGCATATGTGTGATTTCCCCCATCTTGCATCCAAAAAAGCTGTACTGTTGCCCAGGAGCTGCACTCTATTAGGTGTAATCACTGTCATGCTGAGTTCAGTGAGAATTTTGTTACAGACTTCAGTGGAAATAAAGAGTTTCTTACAGGTCAGAATTTATGGATCTTGTTGAGATTTCTTGAAGGGTCATGTGTACTTTACCAGTATAATGACACTGGTGATTGACGTGAATTTCCCAGTTTGACAAATGTGGTTGAAAGTATGCGGCAGCCTTAGAATAAAGGTAGAGTATGGCACCACAGCCTTTTCAGCTGCGGAGACAAAATAAAGCAGTTTCACCACTTACAAACTTGGGGTGGTGATAGTTTCTTCCCGTGTAAAGTGTTGTGCAGTTTCTGAAAGAAAAAATTGTTAGTAGAAGCAGGGCAGAAAGTTGACAAGAGTTGTCCACATTTGTTGGTTGGGGTTTTTTTTTGTTAGCTCGTCAGGGTAAAATGGCAGTTGCATTAATTGTAGTTGTGTGATAATACTTGGGGAAAATTTTACTCTGAAAGTCAGTTTTGATTGATCATGAAGATCTAGAAAAAGATCTTTCTCTGCTTCTTTCTCTGGAGAGGTGGACTTCAAGTCCATCCTATCAGAGAATCAAAACAATTCACTTCCTAAGAGGATATATGACAAAATCTTCTAAGAGTGTGTACTGTAGAACACAGAGAGTGTCATTTATATATTATGTGTTTTGTTAAACAGCATGTTTTCAGGGTATAGTAACATTTTACTCTTCTGCTAAGTGCTTTTGCAGGCATCAGCTAAGTACATTTTATAAACATTTCAGAACCAGTGCTACCCACTCCCATTTTGCAGATTGCAGGGTAGACTCAGGGATATTCAGGTGAGACCAGATGACTGGTGGTGGAATCAAGTACAGAATTCCTAAACCTCCTGCAGGTTCTTACATGACTGTTAAAACTTACTACACCAACTAGCTCTTTGTTACTAAAATATCTGCCCAACGCATATGACTTTCCAATATTGGTGAAAAAATGGTGGTGAACTGTTACCTGTCAATTTCTAGCTTACTGGTTTAGTACTTGTTAACTTAGAGACTTGAGAAATGTGTTCGCATCCAAGCTCAATTCAGGATTCTTCCTCCACACCTAAGAAAGAGCCTGTGCTGCCTAATAGGAAAATACCTTTGCAGGTCAAAGCTTTTGGGCCTGGTCTTTCGTTCTTCCAAGCCAAGGTCTCTTCTAAATATTAGTGCTGTGTGAATATTGCCCTCTGTTCTTCCTAATTCTCTGAAAATGACTTTTGCAAGGATGCATAGGCATGTTCTGTTTGTTGTACAAGACGTGTGAAGGTGATACAAAGATATTTGTGCTGGTTCTAAGAATGACCGAATTGCTCAGAAGGACTTGGTAAAGTCAGCCTATGTCTCTACCTACATATTTCTTCAGCTCTTCAGCCAGAGCTTCTTGCTCTAAGGATTGGCGCAAGTGGCCTGGAAGGAAGTCAGCATTGTGGCAGTGTGGGGTTTTGTGGAGTACTTTGTAATTCAGATGCCAAGTTTGAACTTGCAGTTTCGTATTGGGTCAGTAACAAGCAAGCCTAAGTGACCATCTTTTAAAGCAGGCAAGACTGAGAATCCATGGATCTTGTGCTTTTGTTTCTTAGGCTAGTACTGTTCAGAACTGTGGACTTGTGTGCACCTAGGGTTTTAAATAACTTCTGTTTTCTCAGTTGGTACACAGTCTTGAGCATACCAGGAGCTGATTTAGAGAAAACTCTTAATATATTGTTCACTTTCTGATTTCAAATCTACATATCAGTATGCTATACTGTGAATCTGTTGATCCCAAGGAAGTTATGTCCCATCATTGCTCTACAGTTCCAGCCAGAAGTTAAAAAACTGCTGACCTTTTTTTAAATGTGAACAAATTTGCATCTTTTGGACTGAGTTTTTTCCTCTGTTGGGCATATCCTTAGGACAGGAGCCTTGCAGGGTTATTCTAGTAATTCTCTCTGCAAGAAAAAACCCAAAACAACTGAAAAACAAATTCTAAAAAAAACCCCAACAAAACAAAAAATGGGAAAACAGCCTATAGATTTTAAGGAGCTTGTCCTGAAGAATGCTGGTCCTGCTTGTTGTCCAAAGAATTGATTTTTATTTCACAAATACAAAAGTTGTTTGTTCCATTCATTTTTAAGAATTGTGCTTCAGTTGTGGAGAGCACAAAGATCCTTATATACTTGATTATTTTAGGACCCATTCCTGCAATGCCTCTGTCATAGCAGTCTTCTTGAGCTATTGCAGTTGCAGCATTGAAGCTGTACATGCAGCTAATCTTACAGGGGCCTGATCCTGCTCTGAGCCATTTTGGCACAAATCCTTGGGCATGTGCACAGTTCTGGGTAAGCTCTTGTGGCTTGGCATCAATGAAACAATGGTGAAGATGCATCTGATTGTGTATTCCAGTTTATGAAGTGGTGAGGTTCCTCTTTGAAATCTCCTAAAGCCAGCTATGTACAGCAGTTTGTAAAGAAGTTCGTAACCTAGGTGATTTTTAGAGGTGTTTCCCAAGAAATAAGACAATTAGATTCAGACCTTTCCTCTTTTCTTCTTGAAATGTAAGGCTAGACAATTGACAGCAAAAGTAGATCAATAAGAAGATAGATAAAATAAAAAACAGAAGGAGCAAGTGGTCCCATAGTGTTTGTTTTGTTTTGTGGGTTTTTGTTTGTTTTTAAGTATTTCTTACTCCAGTAACTACATGAATAAAGTAATTAATTTACGTAACTTCTTGGAAGGTTCCCTCAACAAAAGTTTGCAAAAGTCAAATAATGTTTTTGTAGAAAAAATAAATATTCTGAGAAAATGTAAAACAAATCTTATCCTGACCGCTGGGCAGTAGCATTTCAGATGTGAACCAGGCTCAAGCCATGTCATGACTCTTCCTTGACCTGGACCAGATGTTTCTGTCTCCTTGGAGAACTCACAACTTTAATAAAATTAATACTGGTCAGTTTTCGCTGCTGGTGTTCAGAATAATGTGCAATATGTTCCGGAAGAGCTGAAAATCATCAGGTACTTTTCAGTCTGCTTGGGAGTCCTGTATTGTCAGGTCCAACTGAGTTATACTTAGCAAGGAGAGCATGTCTAGTCAGGATATGAGAAGTGTGTTTATGCTTCCACTGGTTTCAAAGCATTCTGAAGAAGGTACTAGCTCAACTCTCTGGTACTGCAATTAGACTGCCATGGGCATGCAGACATGTAGAAAGTTAGCTCAGGGATCTTCCTGCTGGATTAATAACACTGCAGAATATAGGACTAGTAGAGAAATAAAATGAAAATAAAAGGATATGGCAGGATATGATTCACTTACATCAAAATGGAATTTCTTATAATGTCCTAGTATTTATTTCTTACACTTCATGGTGTTATTGAGACCTGCAGTGGGTATTGGATCCAATCCATTCTGTTGCTAGAGCATACTATTTCTCTGTAGCCAAGGACTGAAGGTGGCTCTTAGATACATGTCTGCAGCTACAGTGAGACTGACATAATATCAGGGTGTTCCAGAGCAGGGAAAAATCTGAAGTAGATAAGCTCTGGGTAAGGAGGTACCCGTATTCACCCACAGTGAGGTAGAGAATAGTGGTGCCGTCCTGTCCATGCAAGGTGCTGGCTGTGTTGGGGTCAGGTAGAATATGCCCTGTTGTTCTGATTCCCTCATCATCCAGACTGATGACACTTCTAGAGCTCGCTACCAGTTTGTCTGTCTGGATTTCCTGTAGTGGAGATTGGGATGGGTAAGGACAGCTGTGAGAGGAGCATATTAGTGCCTTCCAGACAGTCAGGACACTGCATACCTCAGTCTGCAAGAGATTCTCAGTGTTGCAGCAGAGGTGTGGTCAGAGATTGTCATGAACACCTATGAGTTTTGCCTTGTAAGTTGTGTGGCTATATAAGAAGAGATAAGGGAGGGAATATGATGGCTGTCAGAGACAACCTCACTTCTGAAGTTACCAGGGAAGCTAGTGAGATCCTGATACTTCTTATTAAAGAGCACAGAATTTATGTTCCTTAGGTACGCTGTGCCAGTTGATTCATAGCCTGACATTTTGTTATTGTTTCAGTCTTGAGCAAAAAATCATTCTGTTTATGGATTAAAAAAAGATCCTCTTGCTGTATTTCCTTTGGCTGTGGATCTGTAATTTTTGTTCTTGAGTCCATTTATGAACCACTAAAGGCCTTTAGTCGAGATGATTTGACATCAGGAAGAACTGTTCCTGTTTCAAGTCTGTTGACATTTTTTTCTCTAGTAGAAGGAAGTTCCAAGGAGTTAAGTTTGCTACAGCTGGCATCAAGTACACAGCATGATAGATGTCCCAAGTTCACTGAAGCAGTTGTGGGATGATAGGGGGGAAGAAGTTCTCCCTAACTGGTCTTGCATTTTTGTGCATCTGTAACAAATCACTCAACTCCAAGAATAGACAGAAGGAGGTTTGTTGAGGTTGTTGATCAGGTTCTTGGAGTCACATCATCTGCAATCCTCTGTGCTCTTTCAGTTTTGATATGTGGAGCAGCAGAGGTTTGGCTTAAATAAAAAGAGAGCCTCATCCCTGCCCAGTGATTGCAGCTGCTCTTTTGCATCTCCACAAAGTAGGTGTGACAAATTACTTGTTAGAGGGGCAGTAGACAACATGTAAGACACGAGGATGGGGATCCACTCAGCTTCACCTTCTTGTTACTATGGTGAAAAAGTCTTTCTAGTCCAACTGTCATATTCTTCTTTGGAGGACTTGACTCATTCATTAAGTTGGTCATGTATGACAGAGGTGGAGCCAGATGAAGAGAGGAGAAGCATAGAACAGGAAGTCATTAAAAAGTAAATACATGCAATCAGGTCTTTTGGGAGAACTAGACACATTATCACCATATAAAAAGTTAAGCATATATGTAATTCTTTATGAGACTGAGGTTATTATTTGATTTCAAAATTGCACCTGAATGCAAGGATTTTCAGTCTAAAATTGTATTATTTCTGTGTGGAATCTATTTGGAATATGTGAAATTTGCTAATGGTGACAAGTATTTGATCATAATGTTATTTTAAAGTTGGACGAATCAGCTTCCTAAACTTCGGATTCTTGACAGATACTTAAATATTTAAAACACCCTCCATAGGATTACTAAATCCAGCAGTTGAAGTATATAAAAATGCTAGGGATAATGAACCAGAAAATATGCAAAATGGCATACTCTCTCTGTAAGTATTTCTTTCTTATTTCAACATTCACCAGGGTGAATCACAAGAAAAGTAACTCCTAAATGTTTATTTGTTTTAACTCACTAATTTACTGATGATCCAGGCTTCAGGGAAGCCCATGAAGTCCCACAAGGTGGCAGGAGCTAACTGTTCTATACTAGACCATTACGTGATCTGAAGGAAAAGAAAGGTAATAAACTCGTTTTGCTAGTGGCATGCATTCAGATCATAAGCCAGTTAGGCCAAAATTTCAAAACTCCACCTTTGTGTTTCTTAGACTTCTGAATAATTTTGGCAAATGAACAAGATTCTGTCCTCAAGAATCTTACTTCCAGCCAGAAAATTCAAGCATTCATTGTCAGTAAAACTGGACCTTTATTTTCAGTAGGTGGTGGTAATTTGCTTATAATGTACATTGTCACTGTAAATGGAGAACAGGGATGAATCCATTCAGGAACTTAGTGATTAATGAGGTTCACAGTGTAACAAGTTGGCAGTGAGCATCTCTAACTTGCAAATTCACATTGACACTGTGGGAATGCTGATCATGAGGTAGGACAAAAGGCTGAGGAACTGCAGAACCAAAGGAATTCTCTGCTGCTTCAGTGAGGCTGCAGAGATATATTACTTTGGAAACTGAAGAATCAAAACGTCATCAAAAGTGTCAGAGTGGGGAGGTTATTGGCAATAATTGAAATAGCTTAGCCTAACTAGTGAGACAGTGTTGGCTAATACCTAGAACATAAGGCTGATTTTCTTTTTTCTTTTCCCAGCGCCCCAATCTTTAATTACGTTGCTGGAATTCTTATTCCACTTTTCTTGCTTTTGTTTCCATGTACCTGCTGGTGGGTCAGCACTTGCCTGAAACATTCTGTGATCAGGATGTAAAGCACAGCAAAAGAGCAAGGGGCTTAATCAAGTATGTCTTCTCAAAAGCATGATTTGAGACTTGTGGTTATATCCCCATGCTTGCTTAACCTTGCACTTTGAGTTCCAAGGTTTATTTTTAAAAAAGTCTCTCTGGCCTGCCTTAGAAATCCATGGACTTGAGGGTTTTAGTTGGCAGAACACTGAAAGAAACAGTAATAAGATGAAGTGATTATCACTGATCACAGTGTTTGTTTGACTTGTGAATTTCTTGACTTATGTTTAGAGATTTTATTTTAAATCAGCTAATGTCCATTTTTGGTTTTTTGAATGAGAGGACAAATATGTACATTAACCAGATATCTTTGGGAATGTGAACAGTTCTGCTTATGTGGACAGACAATGCAATTCAATAGGACTAAGGTGAAACTGATTAGGTAGCTTTCTAAATCAGTAGACAGATACTAGGAGTAAAAATAATTCAGTTCTCACAAGAAATTTCAAATTCCATGCCACTTGGTGTCAATTGCTTGTCATGATGATCTAGAAAAAGTTTCTAACCCTGTGTTACGGGGATATCTATAATAGCCATATAAGGTGAATGAAATGAAAATCCTTCCATACCTGATATGAAATAGTATTGATGGAAGAGACTTGCTACACAATTGATTTTAAATGTTCTTGACTTAGAGACCTGTTACACTAGTGCTTGTTGTCCAATAAAGCACCTACATTTCACTAGTGACAGGGGTGGTAGGATGAGAGAGATGAGCGTTCTCAGCAGCTGCCACAAAGAAGTAGCATGAACCATTGTCCTGTCAAAATATGTGAGCCTCAGAAGCATTTATTTCTATACCCCTATTTGTAGGAATGCTTGAAATTTAGAAAATTTTAGAGCTGACATGAGTAATTTTAGTGGCTTCAGTCAGATGATACTTAACATTTCAAAGTGAAAATTCTGTGATTTTCAATGGTTACACCTTTTGTTTGCCTCTAATTTGAAAGAAATTCTAGTTCTTATATAAACATCCAAAAATAATGATTAGAAAGTACTTAATTATCAAGGATTTTGCATTTGATGAGTATACTAGTGAAATTTGTTCAACGCAGTTGAAAAGGTGCATGACTCTCAGGTGTGGATTATTAAGTAATTGTGACTTATTGAAACAAGCCCAGCTATATCTGTCATTTCTTCTGTTTGAAATTTTCAGTCACACAAGTGAGATAGATGCCTCGCATCCATTGCAATGCAGAAGCAGTGGGTCACTTACACTGATGTGAAATACTGAGAAAAACCCTCCATGCCTGTATGTAAATACAATAAAAAGAATCAGTTTCAGACTTTAAGATGGGAGATGATGGGAGATGATGCATTACTGTGGTGTCTGTGTTCAACAGTGTTAAGTGTGGACCTTAATGTGGCTTGCAGAGAGTTCGCTGCTGCTGCCTGTTCAAACCACTATGTCAGGGTAAAGTTTGATTCTTAAGTTCCTTTATGCACAAAAAGTCAGCAATCATTATAATACTAGGATTAGAAAGAGTAGTGCAAGCAACTCATTTTAATTTGATGGCACAGTCAATAAAGAAAAAGGCTCTGGAGCATGTGGTGACATATGTCCTTTTGGGCACGGAGGAGTAGCTTTCCAGAGAATAGTGGATGCTGGGGGATCGTGTTTCTCAGCAGTGGCAGATCATGAGAGATACCTGCTTCATGCTGTACTTAAAATTGTTGTTCTGAACTGGGAGGGTTAGTAAAGATTATTGAATAGTTCGGCAATTGCTGTATGATTCCAAATTAATCACAGTATTACTAGAGGAAACAGGTGGGAGATGAAGGGGACTGCACAGGGTATGTGCCCCTCTAACATAGGTATCTTCTTCCAGGAAACGCAGGGTCTTCCCTCCCTATCTGCCAAATCCTGTCTTAAATGCCTCAACTGTTTGCTGACTTTGGTTAATTCATGGACAATTGGAGTTACTCCACCCACCAGATTCCCTGCTGAGGTGCTGAGTGCTTTCTCTTCTCTGTGACCAACTTGGGAATGCCGGCCATCACTGGCCTCTGGTAAATGCCCAGCTCAAGAAAGAGTCCAGCCAGACAAATGGGCAAATATATACCGCCTGTTTAGTAACTAAGCTAAGAGTCTGTGCATCCCTCCCAAGTCTGATTTGAGGGATTTTGAGGTCTAGAGAGTTTGTTGTTCAGCATGCGGGGGTCTTTTAAAGAAAAAGTGGAGACATTCTTTATTATCAACTTTTTGGAAACAGCTTGCTAAAATGTAGCATTTAAAAATACATATTGATAAAACCTGGCATCATCTCAAATCTTAAAGACTGTCTCTACATGGTTTTGTGGTTACCCAAGGGCTCTTTCAATAAGGCAGGACAAGTATCAGAAGGGGTTTGGCAGTGAGAGCATGGAGCTCTGCGTGCGCTAGTTTAACTTTCACTGAGTAAGGGGAGGTTAGATCTTGCAGAGTGGGGCTGGGCTGCTGCACTTAGAGTTCCTGGTACTTGATTAGCTGGTTTAAATCAGGTTGCTGTGTCTAGGAGCTACCAAAACTATTGAGTCTCTGGGGCCAGTCACTGACAGTTGGTGCTGATGAGACAAGGACATGTCCTGGACATTCCTTCAAGAGGCAAGATCTGGTTAGGCTGCAGTAACAACTGTCCCTGTGCTAGGAGGTTGCAAATCCTGCTTACGGATTTCTTCTAGAGCACTGGATATTGAAAACAGTACTTTCTCTTGGGAAACGATTATTCAATTAACTGAGTATTTATTTTGATAGTAAGCTTTGTTGTTGTTGAAAGTGAAAACTAGTTGGGGATAAGATCTGCTTATTGGAAGGCTTGTTCTTGGGTTTTATGGGAGTGGGGGAGGCAGAGGAGGATGAGCTTACTGCCTTTGGTGCTCGGGGTAGAGTTTCTGCCCTGTTTTTCTGCCCTTCCTTAAAGAAGCTGTCATTGAAAACTAGAGTCCTCGGGAATGTATGGGAAATACAGAAGTAAGCACCAAGGTCTCAGCACTGAGACCAAGTTACCTCCGTTTCTGTATCTAGTGCTTGCCTGCCCATTTAGTATCCCCAACCCTCCCTCCACTCTGGTAAAAAAGCAATATTAAAAAAACCCTAATAGAACAATTATTATGCTGAAAATTTACATAGGAATATGTTTTCAGGGAGTTAATGTGTCTTTGTGGTTTATATACTGCATTGGTTTACAAGTGATGCTGTTGAATTCACGGGCCCCATGTTCACCCAAGCGAAAGATAGAATTGTAAGACTGGAATCACTTTGATGCAAATGTAAATATTGGAGAAAATGTTGAACTACACCAAATCACTTGTTACAACAGTCCCTTGCTTCTACAGCAGCACACTTATTCTTGCTCAGGTCTTTTCAGTACCAAAGTTAACAGTTTCTTTTGTTCTCCTGCTTTTCCTGGGCTGTACCAGGCAGGGTCCCAAAGAGCAGCAATGGTGATCATCTAGTTGAGAGATGCAGGGATGCAACTGATGACTTTAACAGCAGTTTAACAGCAGGATCTGGGAGTTTTTTGATCTCCTGTGGGCCATTGTATCTCTCTGTTGCAGTTCAAAATGCAGAGGTGGAAAAGTAGCAGTGGGTCAGCTCTGCAGCAACTGCATTTTACAGTGTGATGTTTTTGTGTAAATAGCTCTTCCTGCTAACCTGCGTTTCTCTTAAGGAGTGCAGGGCAAGTGCTGGAATAGGAGGGTTTGTATTACTGGTAAGCCAGTGTTGTACCCTGACAAGTATAGTAGCTCTTCTGCACATTAAGCAGGGACATGGTTGGGACCCATAAAGCGTCCCTTGGTAAAGAGTAGTCTGTCTTAAACCTTTTCTTCGTGTAGGTTAGAAACAAGAAAAAACAAACAAACAAACAAACAAACAAACACACAAAAAAAAAAAACCAAACCAAAAATCCTTGCATATATTAATGCTGTTACTGGGCTGTATTTATATGGACAGCTGTCTAACATGTGGACTGGAATCTGTGTTCCTTGCATTTATGCTGGAGTGGCAGAAGGAGACCCACCCTCTTCTGTCATGTCCCACACATGTATTTTAGACTTGAATGCAAAGAACCTGTATGATTTTTCTTGATTAAGAAGCCTGCTGTATTTCTGTGTGCAGTATCACTTTGCATACTGCATTAACTTCTGGTGAATGAACCTAGAATGAAGAAAGAAAAGAAATTGGTTTGGGGGAGTTTTTTTGGGTAAAGGGAGTTACATTTTTGACGTAAAATATGAATTTTGACTTTTGGTAATCTGCTTTGTGTTCTCTTACAGTAAAGTGAAGTGTTGCCAAGTAGAAAGTTCTTTTAACCCTGAGTCCCACGCAAACACTGTGGAGAAAACCCCAGACCAGAGGATAAAATAACGCCTTTTTTTTAATTGAATGATAAAAAATTCTCATTTAGTTTTAGATAGTATGCGGACAAAACGTAGAAAAACTTCTGGAGGAGACCGTATAATAGCCACTGATTCACATCCAGCTTTGGTGTCAGGTCTTCAGACAAGAGCAGACATCATCAGAAGGGATGTTACAGCAGATACTTTGCTCTGGTGTAAGAAACAGTAAGCAGCACTTACTACTGGAGATTAAATGATGCTAGTTTTTTAAGTGAGTTCGCAATTTTCACATTTTGCTTTTGCAGAAACACCTTGAGTTCAGTTTGTTTGCAGTTATTCAGAGGAATTAGTTGCTGGTAAAACAAAAGAACATTGAAAGATTGGGTGACATCTCACAAATCCATAGGGATAGTTGAATTTTTTTTTTCCTGTATTTTCTTGTTGTCTAACTGTATTTATATGGTACTTTCATGCTGGCATAACCTCCCCTTCCTCATGTTTCCAGGGAGGAGTCCTCTGTCCTTGCTCACAGCTGTGGTGGCCTTGGCTGGGGCCAGCCATCCTCCTTGCAGCTCTGCTTCCCAGGGATGGCTGCGCCAGGCCAGCTGTTTCCAAAACCATGATGTGTGCTGCTGTACCCCTTTGGGCACCCTGGGGTAGGGTGGGTGCCCGGGCCCCCTCTGCCAGAGGGCAGGGGTGGCAGAGGAGGCTGTGGAGGTGGGAAAGCAGCCGTAGGTTAAAGCAGCATAAGGACCGCTAAAGGTCAGGCAGGGTTTGCTGTTAAGTAAAACTGAATGAAAATTATTTCCCTGCTGCTTTTGCTGCCCTGCTTGCTTTTCCAGCAAGCGTGTTTATGGACGAAAATATAAACTGAATATGGCAGGAATGGGATGGCAACCCACCTGCAGGGACCTGACCTCTCCTCCATGCTTACTTCCTCTCACTCAGTGCTGCCACAGGGACTGATCTCATCTCCTGCCGCGGCTGGTGCAGCCACCAGCTGTCCACAGATGCAGACAAAATATATTTCTTTAAGTCACTTCCTTGTTTTCTGAATCTGGCCCACTTTGTTCTACAACTTCTTCCAGTGCCTACAGAGGTCTGTCAGATTTTTGGACCTTAAATGTAAAAGGAAATCTAAAGGTCACAGATAATATCCCCAAACAAAGCTAAACTTCAGAATTCTGGCAAAAGTGACACCAGTGGCATCAAGCTCCAAAAATCTGAGCTCTAGTTCAGGTGCTCAAGTCTCACATGGCAGTTGATCACTGTCTTAATATACAAATAGGTGCCCAACTTGGACTTTCTAATGTGCAAGCTAATACTGAAACTTGAAGAAAATTGTAGATGTATCCTGAAAGCAGAACTCAAGCTGCTGTAATGGTTTTTCAGCATTTCATTAAAGTAAGTTAAACTTGTAAGATGTATTTTTTTTATAAATTAGGGTTTGAATTCAATGAAGTACGTAGTGAATGAGATGTGAAACTGGAGGGAGTATGGGGTTTTTTTCCCCTGCAGAAAAGATGACATATTAGCCCAAACACTAGAGGATTCTGTAAAAATAATTGCACATACTCTAAAAGAAATCATTCAAATAAATAGTTGTGTGTAGTGACTGTTTCTAATTGGGCTTGATGTTTTATCACAATTAGTTTTCCATTTAGGAGGGAGGATAGGAACTATAAAACTTGATGCAGATTAGGAGAGTGAAATAGTTTTCAACTGATCTTTGAGTCTTTGCACCTCTTTTAAGAATGTGTTTAGAAAATATTGCAGCAGTACATCTAGGAAGAAAACCAGGTTGTTTTGGAAATCAGAAGTATATGTCCTAACAAAGTGTTCCTGATAGAACCAGAAAATAGAGAAGATTATACTAATGGAAGCTTCTTTTTAAAACTTTGGATTGCATTTTAACCTCATGGAGAACAGCTGTTATTATTAATGTAAAAACTAGACAAAACCCTCCTAATTTTAAGAAACTTTGATACTGGAAGTGTGTTGGTGTTCTTTTGCTACAAGTAATATATGATTTTACATTGTGAGAAGTAAGATTCTGCATTTGTAAATTTGCCAGTAACTTGTTCTCATAATTCTAAAAAGGGGGCAACAGTGATAGGATTTTATTCTACCACATTGTACGTAGTATTTGAGTACCTTTTACCTGTGGCAGAGAAGAACTGGTATTCAACTTCTCAGGATAACACTGCGGGGGAGGGATAAGAAGAGACAGCATGCTGCTTGTTGATAGGATTTTTGGCCTGGGTATTTCGTGCATTATTTAGGTATGACGTTTGTACTTGAAGTTTTTCTGACGTTTGAGATGCGTGGGTGTGTGCAGTAGGTAACAGGGCAGTGGCTTTCTGTGATGGAAATGTGCTATTAATGTACTGCATAGCTCAGCAAGCACTGCTGTGTACATGTGCATATATGAAAATATTTGATACAACTTCTAAGAAGAGCTGAGATCCAGGAATTATAAAAACAGTGATTCTGCTATTTCTGAATACACAGATTGTCAGTGTTTTCTGGAATGTTTTATGAATTAAAATATATGTTTAATGTTATATTAATTGTGTGGTATTGCAGTAGATTGGGAGATTGCATCTGTTCTGAGGTGAATAGTGACTTTGTTTAGATTTAGTAATTAAAATTGTGTTTCTTCGTGGAATTGGAATAAAATATGGAGCTTCAGTGGAGATTCTACTTTATTAGTATTGCAGCAATACTCTCTATGTATATGTGAGCACAGTTCTGGTCTGAATTTTACAGGAGGCAGGGTTACAATAGTAGACTGAAATTGCAGATTTGATTGGAAAATTGTTTGGATGTCTTCACTGATAGTCACTTCCAGGTTAAGTTTTGGAGTGTTTTAAGCCTAGTCTCAAGATGTTTGGTTGTTTCATTAATTTCTTTGTTTGCTGCTGTATTTCCTTGTTATAAAGCAGGAGAAAGCCTTCACCCAGGCAAGATTAATCAGTGTTACTTTTCCCTTTCTATCATCTTTGACCAACTCTTCTCCATCCTGGTCATTTAGTAAGTAATTTTAATGCTCATAAACTACCAGAGCAACAAGCCAGGAGAAGTCATCCTGTCAGTTCAGGACAAGATAGAATAACCAATGAGTGAGTAAATGTGTGATAACTACCTCTGGCTTGGCCTGTTTTAAGTAAATATAGAGACAGTTTGGTGCCTAATCTCCACCTGCCATTAATGTAGGCAACAAGAGGTGAGAAATTGTCACATAGAGATTTATTTTAACAACTGTAGTTTAAGCAGTACAAAACATCAAGATACTTTTAAAGCAGTAAGTGCTTGACCAGAAAGTGCTTGGACTTCTAAGTGTGTCCATACCCACACTTGTAGTGCTTTCTGCTTCCTTCCTTATGCCTTCTTCTGAGGTAGTTTTTTTTTATCTAGTAGCTGAAGGATGATCCTTTCTGACCATGTTCAAGCTTCAAAAAAATGTATATCTCCCTATATGAAAAAAGCTGACACAATTTAAAGTCTTGGGTTTTCTTTTCCAGAATTACTTTAAAGACATTGTCCTGTAAATGATATGGATGTCTGAAAAATGAATGTAAGCCTACCAACAGACTAATCTTCTTAGTTCCTTTTGCAGACCTGTAGGAAGCAATGAGTGCAGTGTTAGAAAATGCTCATGTGCTGCTGTATCTGTACTGCAGTTGGAGACCTCTGGACAGGGTAATAACACTAGTCAGCAAAAGGTAATGACAGAAGTCTGACTCTTTGGTAATGTTAAGCACAAACTGTTTTGCTTTGAAAAGAATGGTGGCATAACATGACTTTAACAGTCTTGGCTGTGAAATCCTACAGAAATGGTAAACTTTTATTTTAAAAGGTACTTGTTCTTTTCTTGACCTCATGGAGACTTAGGAGAGACAAAGGAGCAGAGAGTAATTATTTGAAGTACAAGGAGATGCTACTCTGATTTTTCAAGGAACTTTCTTGCGTACACAAGGCAGGGTTAAAGAAATGGAGCTTTTCGTACCGAAAACAATGCAATACTTTAGCCTGTCTTTTGAGCTTTTTCTTTGTATGACCTGTCATCTAAAGGATGAAGTGCCTTTAATAGTAAAAGATTGAAGTGGGCTGGTAGAGGAGGGTCTTTCAGAATAATTGAAAGTCATTTGCAAACTAAATAATAGCAGGTTACTTAAAAAGATGTGAGAAAGTTTTATTTTGTTACCAAGTCAAGGCAGACTGAAGATGTGCCTTAGTTGTTAAAGATGTGCCTTAAGTGATCTGTTAGTTAACCTCATAACAATGGTCAATGATGTTTACTACTAGAAGTACTTCTTTTAGAAAAAAAATTTTTAAAAGGTGCTTCTGTTGCTTTTGAGGTTGCTGAAATAAATTGTACTTGTCTGTCATGTCAGGAGTGACAGAGACTGCTCTTCTGTATCTAGTGAAACACTCGCAGGTGTGCCTGTGTACTTGAAGTGAAGAAGTAGGGGGGAGGAAGGAGGCTGCACTGTACACTGTATGCTGTAGCAACACATACCTGTACAGTATTGATGAGGACTAAGAAGTGCCCTTTCAAAACTGAGGATCAAATTGAGAAGCAGGGGGAAAACAGCGCTCATTGCTGTAGAATCTCATCTATACAGCAGGTAGGAAACAGCTTCTCTGAAATACACAGAATAGGCCTGAGACTGGTGGTGAGCTTGTGAGCTCATTTATCTCAGGTGTTGTGGACCCCCAGAACTGTGACCAATGCCATACAAGTGTTGGTTTTGATTTGAAGAGAAGCCCAGGTATTTATGTAACAATAATTGTATCAGAAGAGCTTTGGGAGTATCTTTGCTGTTTCTCTTAAGGTGTTTACTATTAAGAGCTTTTACCTGTATTTTCCCCTTGTCTGCTGTTGCTCCACACACCACTGCAGCAAAATATTCCGTGCAGGTTTTGTGGTTTCTTGGTTTAAATGCTCATTAAATCTGTTCAGCTTAGTGTGTAAATCACATTTGCAGTTTTGATATAGTTTTGGCTTTAAGCTGTATGTTTCCTTATTAAGGAAGCAGCTGTATCTCTCTCCAGTGCTAATAGTTTCCCCTCAAAAGAATCATTAAGTACTCGTGGGAGTAAAACTAGCATCTCACTTTATGATTGAAAAGGGTTAAAGCTGCCAAACTACAGGAACACTGGTGCAGAAATGGCATTGATGTTAAGGAGGATAGGATGTGGTGTGTTGCTGTGTATACGCTGGCTGGCCTAGCCTGCATGCTGTGATTTAGGCTGCCCTCAGTCTCCTCGTGGCTATTGTGATGTTGCTGCAGCACCTGAAGATCCTGCTGCAGTGGGGCTTTGCATCCGCTCTGTCGGAGCTGACTGCTCCATCGGAGGAGCTGCGGATGGGGATGTATGTCTGCATCAGTGACCTTCAGCTTACAGCCTGAGGATTCAGTGTAACTGCAGTCACCACAGCCAGGCTGTGAACTGGGAAGCCTTGGGACAAAGGCGTGGGTCCTGTCTTTCCACTCTTGGAAATGAAGGCCACAGGCTTTGGAGAGAGGCCCTGAGAGACGTGTGACTATGTTTCTAGCTCAGTCTGTATTTGTCTGCAGACTGAGCATGGGGGCATACTTTGAAACAGTGTCAAAAAGTGAACAAGCCACAGTGAATTTAAAAGGAGTCATTAAATGCTTTCTTAGAAGTTGTTGAGTTTTGTAATCTGGAACAGAATCTTTCAAAAGTGAGTTTGACATGGTACAGGTTCCTATACTGAGCAGACAAGAGAAAATATATGAAAGAAGTGGTAAAATAAAATTGGTTGGCCACCTTGCCTCTGTTTTCCCTTCTCCTGTCGGTAATGTAGAGGATATCAGATGGAATTTGTGAAAGTTTAACAACTTTGCTTAAGCTGACTTACTGTTTTATTTTACCACTGTATCTGCTCTGTACCCACCAGTACACCAAAACACTCTGCATCTTGCCATACAGACCTAATGAGGCAAAACACTGAGAACTGAAAGAGGGCAAGACAAGTGTAAAAACCATGCCAGTGTTCCTACTTACCTCCACAGCCTCATTTAGAAAAGCCCTAAATGAATGGGGATTGTCTCCTTTGGGCTGAGAAGTATAGATCAGCTCCTAGGTTCGGGAGTGTTAGGAAGATTCACTGCCATGCTGTTTCCTGTTACGAATTTTAATTTTTACTTTGAAACACTGGCTGATGGCTGTTATGGTAGTCAGTCCACCCTCCTTTGTATTTTTTTGGCTTTTGTTTTCCAAGGTCACCTTTATTTAGAATGTTAAATATCACTGTTTTCTGTGGGGTTTTGTAACGGTGTTCTAATGACACAAGCCAGCCTTGCTGCTGAGGAATGTGGGGAACAGGCAAGCAGCAGAAGCAGCCGGACTCTTGCAGAGGCTGGGACAGCGTCGTCCCTTGCTGCAGGAGCAGAAGCAGCCTTCCTGTGGGAGCCAGCTCCTGCAGGGAGGGAGCTTCTGTGGCCTGCCTTCCCGTGGGAATGGGAGCCCCGTGGAGGTAGAGAAAGTTCTTACAGGGTGGGACATGCTGTTGTCGAGGTTAAGCCCTACTTGGAGTCAGTTTGAGTTTTAGCATGAAATGCCTCTCAGTTCTTGAAGCTGTATTCCTAAAGAATCCCCCTCGCCCTTTTCTTTTAATCTTCATCAGAAGTTGTTTATGCGCTGGACACGGCAGTTCAGTCTTTCAGGAGATGCCATCATCTGTTGCTTAGCACGGCAGAGGCGTTCCCGCAGTTGCAGGGCGGGAGCGTTGAGTCCGTCCCGCAGGACGTGCCCTTTCAAACCGGCTCACGCGTGACAGCGGGCTCGGCGCCCACGGCAGCCCCGACCCGGGCCGAGGCAGGCAGAGAAGCATCCGGGGCGAGTGGGGAAGCGTCCAGGGCCGCTGTGGGCCAGGGGCTGTGGCGGCAGCAGGGCGGGCGGCGTGTGGGGGCCGCAGGGCCGTTACCTGCGCGGCGAGTGCTCTGCGCGGGGCTGCCGCGGGCCTGTGCCCCTGGGCGAGGGGGTGCTGGCGTCCGTGTCAGCCCCGGCTCTGGTATTTCAGTAATGCTGTGCTGGTCGGTCATACTGCCAAAGCCAGGCTATAAGCAGCGAGTCTTTGCTCCACTTTTCCTCGCTCCGTGCCTCTGCTCCGCCCCGTCCGTGCTCCCCGCGCTGCTGAGATCAGCTTCCTGCTTTTCGTTTCCCTCCGAACAGCGCTCTTACTCCTCCCCCGAAAGAGTTATTTTCATCGGTCTGGAGTTAATTTCTGTGTGTGGCTGCGGGCTCTGTTTGTGACAGGCGAACGCCGGGCTGGAGAAGCGGTATCACGGTGGTCGTGGTGTGTTGCAGAGCGCCAGGGCTGTAGGCAGGATGGCAGAGTGCTGCGCCGAAAACGCTTCTGTGCCGGCTCTGGGACCGGGAAGGCAGAGGAGGTGAGTGCCGCTTGAACCGCGCGTGGGTCCAGGCAGTTGTTGGAGGAGGAACCAAGGGTCACGACATAACCAGGCTCAATAACAAGAAACTAGCAATTATGTTGTTACCATTTTTGATTAGGTGGTTTTGCTCCTACTAATACTCTAATGGAGTATACTCAGGAAATGATGTATTTTGCTGTAGCAAAGATCTGTAGTCAGTGGAAGTTTATAATTTGTAAATATCTGTTTTTTTCTCATTGAAAAGTACAAAGAGATATGACACAAATACAGCCATAAAGGTAAAGTTTACACTAAACAACTTTAAAAACCCACTTACATTTTTTTAGAACTTCTGAATGGATTGAGTAATGCAAGAGAAGAGAGTTTACAGTCATTTAGTAATAACTGGGTCTAGAACAGTGTGATGTATTTGAGGGAGTAATGTTTTAACATGGAAATAAAATTATAGACATGAAAAGCAAAAAAGAAAAAATACTTTTTACAGTTGCCAAGCGTCCCTCAGAAAGGAAGCCAGGTTAGTTGAGAGAAAACAGTGTTTGGAATAATCTCAGTTGCAACAGATGGGCAGCTTCTCTGGAAAGGTGTCATCTTATATTGTTGCATTGGATTTTTAAAATTATTTTTCTTTACAGAGTGAAGACTGTAAATATCACAGGTTCATTAATCAATTTTCAGCTTTTAAACAGATGAGCACCATTCTCTGTATTTCCTCAAAATTGTGAAATTGCTAATCTGTAACTGGTGGTAGGTTACACAAATAGTTTGTGTTGTCATATTCTGCTTTTGCTGTCTTTTCATTACTGCCTTTTAACAGTCAGATTAATGAGACAACTGTCTTTGCTCTGGCTGTGATGCTCTGAGTGATTCTGCTGAGGACTCCTCGTGAGAAGCTTTTCAAATATGCAGCTGTGGTGGGCCAGCCTGGTGCTGGATCTGCCACCACAGCTAGAGGGCACTGCCGCAGGTCTGAGCTGCTCCCCCAGGCAACGGGACAGTAGTAACAAATCAAAGATCTTGATCAGGATCACCTGAGGCCTGATCAGAATTGGTTGTGCTCTTGATCCAGACAAACATGTGTGATTTGAGTAGCTGTTTTCTGTTCTGACAAGTTAAATTTGTTGGTTGTTCTGTAAAATGAAAGACATGTGACCTTTCATTAGATCTTACAATGAAGTTCTCCAGTAGCTTTGCTGAAAGCCATGCTGGAGAAACACATATTTTAAAGTTTGATGCCTTTTGGTGAAAAATGAGAGGTACGGTAAATTAGAAACTGGGGGTTGATTTCTGGTAATATTTTTGGTTATGACTGACTTGGCATTTTTCTTTGGTAGAAGTTAGCTCTGCTTCTTTCTAGCAGCCTTATGCTTTTAGGGGGCTTTCAAGAAGGCTGGAGAGAGACTTTTTACAAGAGCATGTAGTGATAGAACAAGGAAGGATGGCCTTAAGCTGAAGAGGGGTAGGTTTACATTAGATATTAGGAAGAGATTCTTCACTGTGAGGGTGGTGAGGCACTGGAACAGGTCGCCCTGAGATGTTGACCCATTCCTGGAGGTGTTCAAGAGCAGATGGAATGGAGCTCTGAAGAACATGGTATAGTTGAAGGTATCGCTGCCTGTGGCAGAGGGATTGGAGCCAGATGATCTCCAAGGTCCCTTCCAACCCCAGCCATTCTGTGATTTTATGCTTCTGTGATTCTTCAAGTTTCAGGGCAAGTAGAAGTTTTAAGGGTGTTGTATTACTTGTTCACACTTTCTACTTGTAGCTGAACAGCTTTGTAGGTAAAGGTGTAAGGCCAAAATAAAAACAACAAACCACTTTTGAAGCCCAGTCTGTGGCCTCCACTTGAGTATTGGTGGAGGAGCATTATATAGGGGGTAATAATAAAATTATTTCATTCATGAAATATCATGTGTGGCCTTACATCTTTTATATTTGTTTTCTTGTGCTGGGTGTACTACACTGCATGGTTTTGCCTCTATGCAATCTTTAAGTTTATTGCTGCTAAATCTACATCTTGATATAGACGTGCTCAAGAAATTAAGCCTGTGTTATGTCATTACTCCGAGGACAAAACAGTAGCTAAAGACATTTTATGTGCTGTATGCATTTTATCAGTATGTTAAAAAGACAGCACAAGCCCATTTGCTTCAGTGTGTTGAATCTAAAGATAATTCTACTTGCTAATGTCTCACCAGAAATGTGTGGTAAATCTGCTTAGGCTGTAGATGGAAATGTACTTCCTATGTGGGCCCAAGTATCAACCCTTATTTGCCAAAGTTACTACCTTTTAACTTGCATTCTCCCAGTAAAGAAACTGTAGCATTGAGTACCTCAGCATAATGTGAAGCATCAAGTGCAACAACTATTGGACCTTTGTGCAGTTTTATTAATTTTCAACATTTCAGTTACAATTGATAGGAGGCTGCTTAAAAGATCCAGCCTGTATCAATAAATGGTTCCTACCAGTGGCTCTACATTTGGTTCTTATAACTGATATTTCCGTTTCACTGACAGCTAGAGTCAAAGTATTTGCTGCTTCTCTGTCATACTTTGGCAACCTAGTTTTCTCTTAGCTTGTAGAAATCGGTTAATGTATTTTGGAATCCATCAAAGGGGAATGAGAAATTGTGTCTGAAAGCTGGATACTTCCTCATTGGAGAGATCACAAGGGTACTAGTAAGTGCTCTGTATTTGTAGGCATGAAGAGAAGAATGAAGGAAATAGCTCCCAGAGTATTTTTTCACTTTCAACATGTGTAATGTTGACCCTATCTTCATCGTAGATAGAAGATACAGACGTTATTTGAATTACAGCTCCCTGACAAAGAAGTGGAATAAAACATATTTGACAGAAGTAACAGTGAATCATCATATTTCAATAGCAGGACGATTACTGAAAGAAACAGTCCCAGCCTCAGACACTTGCATCTTACTTCATGGGGCCATGCTAGTGTTTTTGTTGTATAATAAACTGGACTGGAGGAATGAGCATAGCTAAAATTAATGGGTTTTATTAGCTTAACTCTTTCTGCTTAAATATAGAACTGACCACTACTTGGTGGATCAGCTAATGTATTGTGAATCAGACTTCAGAACTGAACAGCTCTGTTGCCCCCTTAAAAGAGGTCCAGGAGTGCATAGGAGAAAGCAGGACAGGGGACACGACTCATTTTGGTTTAAGAGCTTACCTGTGCTTGCTGCTTGTCAAGCTAGAGCCATAAGGTCAGGCTAAGTAAAGTGCAAGAGAGGATGTATCTCCAGAAACAGAGCACTACTGTCTATTTCTTCTACTAGGGACTTAAATGTATCTTTTAAACATGATTTTATAGTCTGGATGGTTTCCAGAGCAGATAGCATCAGCTAGTTACTGATGCTGAAGAAAACATGTTTTTAATTGTGATGTTGTGTTTATCTTTCTCCTCTGATCCTTTTAGACATCTGTGTTGTAAAATGTTAATTTCATCGGTTACTCTTGAGGTACTAGTGGTAGACTACCTGAAAAAGAGCAGATAGCTTCTCCTCGAGTGGCCTGTAAAAAGAGTACATTTCTCTGGTCAATCTTCTAATATTTTTTTGTTTGTTTTTCTTTAAATCTCGGGTGATTTCAGTTGCTCAAGCGTGATCTGTGGAGTTCAGGAAGTTTTTGTTAGTAGTTCTCAAGCTTTTTTCCAAGTCGTGTGTCAGGTGCTGGCAAAACCAACAAAAGGTATTCAGTATGCACTCACTGGGGCTGTGTTTTAGCTAGGGAAGTTGAATGTTACATCCCAAGGTAAAGTTCCTGTTCTGAGACTTGCTAATGTAGACGCATGCATTTTGTTTGGGGCCTTGTTAATTTTTGTGAGACTTCATGCAAGTACAAATATCCATGCTAGTGGATTTTGACAAGGGATAAAAGGATCAATGTTTACTTTGCTTGGAAATTGCTGAGATAGTAGAGTTGGGAGTTGAAATGTTGTCTCTGCTCCTTCCCTTGCCCGATGAAAGTAAACTGAAAACGATAGAAAAATGTAGCATATTGAGTCTTCAGATTTTTGAGTAATATTTTAGGGCATCTTAAGCTGCAAAATTACACTGTTTAAAGAAAACTTTATACAAACCAAAAATTATACTTGCGGCAGAGTAACAAGAGGAATGATAGTTTCAGGATGAGAAAAAAAAACTTACTTTAATATTCCTGTCAAACCTGCACAGCTTTTTTAAAGCCCAAAGGACTGAAACTAGTACCTGGAAACACAAACACAACAAAAATTATAAAATTGGTGACCTGATTTGATTGTGTCCTTCTTTCAGATGGAAAAGCAAGATTCTCTGTTTTTGCTATAAGTGGAGAAGGTACTTATTAAGAGTAAACCACAAGAACAATGCTTTATTTGGTAGCCAAGTTATGGCACAATACAAGGAGCCTTAAATCCTCAAGAATTGATGCAGCTGGGCCACGACCCTGGCTCTGTAAGTACGCAGCTTCCACTGGTAAGGACACAGGGGTGCTGACCCTTTGCAGCACCTTCTAGCAGTGCTTTGTCCACCCCAGTCATGGATGTTGTGTAACAGCAGCAGCTTGGACCATTCTCCTTGGACTTCTGTGTGGGATGGTGCTGGGAGAGCCTCGCTGGGAAGCACGGTCATAGCAGTGGAGGGACTCTGCGGTGAGCTGGGTTTGTGTGCTGCTTTGGGACAGTCTTGCCTGGTGGCCATCTAGCCTGAGTTGAAACCCTGGCAGTATCTGAGATTCTTTAGATGTGAAACTTGACTATGGAAGGGCATGGCTTTTGTGATATTTCACAGATGACTTCTTTTTTCAAAAGCAGCCACAAAAGGTGCTGCCAGAAAAACCTGTGCATTTCAGGTGAAGATGAGCAGGATCTGCTGCAGGGGAATGCTAATCAAAATGTATCCACCCCTTTTTATCTGTTCGTTCACTACCATACAGTAAAGTGTTTTATATCATCTCAGGCAGTTAAAATACTTTCAAATTAAAGGGATATCTTTATGCAGATGTTCAAACAAAATATTTTCCCCAAACTAATTAAAACATTACTCTGTAGAAATTAAATAATTTGAGTTTTCCTGTTCCCAGCAAGCTACAAGAATGTATAAGGGTATTATAAATTTAAAGTTGCAGTAATGTCTGTCACTGTTCCATACTTAACTAAATTACTTTCTTTCTGTAACTGATGCTGCCCCTCAAAGCCTGTTAATGTATGAAGTAGCTTGGAAGTCGCAATCAGGTATGTAAACACCTGGAAGATTTTTGGGAAAAGATGCAGGCAAATTCCACATGGGCCAATGCACTATTATGCATTGGCAAAATCTCAGTAAGCAGAATTTTTGTGGAACTCGCTTAAGAAGCAGGTTCTTGCTAGTCAGGAGCAGTGAAGAGTTACTGAATTTCAGGTATTTCCTTCTCTGTTCAAGGTTCCAATAAAGCAGGCAGCTAGCCAGGCCCCATTTAAAAGAAAAACAATGGTATATTCTAACAACACAACTGAGGACTTCCCATCTGCAGCCGTGTTTGTGGTTTATTCAGAATGATCCCAGGAATAAGACTCTGGTAGAGGTTTTCTGAATTAGATGCTGGGCTTCCACTCAATGTCTGACTTGAGTCCCTGCTCTGTGAATTCTGAATCTGCACCTGGAAATGTTTGCTGCAGGTACTGACATCTGCTTTCTGGTGGACCTCTAGTGAGACAAGGAATCCAAATTGATGTGTTGAAGTGGTGGTTAGGCAGAGGAAAAATAGGTTCTTTTGGGATGAACTTTCGTAAGAAGTGAATATACTCTAAATATCATCATCAATTTACACTGCTGCTTGTGACTTAATTTTCTGCAGTATGAGTTGACAAATGCGCATAAAAGCAGATAAATCCTTTGCTCTTGGCATTTCTAAGAGGTATTTCAGCTTGTCCTGCAGGTCCTTAGAGAAAGATGTCTTCAGTTGACTGATAACTCTTTAGCACATTTTTTGCTGAGTAATTAAGCTGCAAATAGAGGCCGTAGAGGTGCTTAGTTTCCAGTCAGTAATATGTTTGTTTTAAGATGGTGAGCCTCCTTGATTTATATGTAAAAATAATTAATTCTTGAACATTGTGCTTTCTCTTGAAGGTGATTAAGGAGCATAATATGCTCCCTTTGTCAAACCGGGTGGGGAGCAAGGGGGCAGGCAGCTGCCCAGCTAACCAAAGTTCCCAGGTAGTCTGTGGTAAGACCTCTAGTAAAAGCGTATTATAGCTGTCTTTTGGAGTGATAGGAGCCTGGTAAGCATCATAAACCATTTATTGAAAGGAACTATGCCAGCCTAGGTATTTGCAGCCCTAACAAAGTACACGTTTTGTACGAAGTACCATGCTTTGGCTGATCTGCATATTAAGAAGTAGTAGGAGGTTCAGAAGGAGCTTTCCATTATAATTTTAATGCACAGAGGGAGGGGCTTAAAGAGTGGCTGTGGTATTTTTCAATTTCTTGTGTTTTCAAGTCTGCCACTAATTGTGTTTTCTGCACGTCACCTTTGCAAAACAGGCCTACTGTGTGGTGTTCGCTTTTATCTTGCATGTACCTGCAGAAATGTATGTATAGATACCTACACATTTAAAAACATGTATATGTATGTATGAATATGTATGTAATAGAAAACGTATGTGCATCTTTGCTTTAATAACAGGACAAAATGAACTTTGTTGGCTATTCCTAATCCCCACTGACTTTTGCAAGTTCACTGGAGACAGGAGACAAGGCAGCAAGATTTGGCCCAACACAGTAGATACGAGCAGACCTCTGGGTACTGTCTGCTACTCATTTAATCAGTGACATTTTTTGGCATGCTGGTTTAGACCAGTAGCGAACCCACTCTTTCACTGTTGTTACCAAAGAGTATCTTATTTTTAAAATACAAAGATAAAGAAATAAAGTTAGAATGAGTTAAATTTGTGTCTAAATAAAAATCCAAATAAAGTCTATGTCAAATAAAGTCTTAAGAGTGACGTTACCTTTCATACGATTCTGGCCAGTTAAGGCTGCAAAATACTGATACTATTTTTATTGACAATACATATTAGGCCTGTTTAAGAACTAGAGAAATAGATCTGGGTAGTACCTGTACCAGCCTCTGAGGTGAAGAACTGTTTTCTCACTTCCCGATACCTCTGTGACTGGACCACTGAGAAGTGAGTAGCAAGAAATAGCTCTTGGTGATATACTGACCTAAATGGACAAGGTGTCCTCCAACTTGGAGAAATAAATATGATTTAGAGTCAGTCTTTCTGCAGGCCGTCCACATAGGGTGAATCTGACCAACACTTAAATTGTTAGACATGTGAAGCAAGGTGGAGGTGTTGCCTACTGGGATCAGAGCTTTAAACATCACTTAGCTGCTGCTCATGCCCTCACTGTTCTGAAGGAATCTTCTTTCTTTATTTCTGACATTAGGGCTTGCAAGGGGATCAGTTTTCTTTCACATCTTTATATAATTGTGGTACCACTGTTTGCCACCTTCAATTGCAGCTTGAAATAGGTTGGAGCTCTTTAACCATACCGGAATGAAAATTTGCAT
Source organism: Hylia prasina (assembly GCA_013397195.1). Lineage (NCBI taxonomy): Eukaryota > Metazoa > Chordata > Aves > Passeriformes > Sylviidae > Hylia > Hylia prasina. The sequence continues at coordinate 84,041 of VYXD01000293.1, read as the reverse complement.
TTTATAGCATTTTTCACTTGCTTTACCTGAATGCCATATAGGACTAATGAAAAAAGCTAGGTGACATCTTTGCGACTGAGGTGATTAAGGCAGGTAGAAGCTCGGAATCACAGGGAGGCTAAGTGTGAATTTGAGGAAGTCTGGCTTCCTTGAAAGGTTTGGAGAACCTATGGTTCCTTATTTTGGGGGTGGGGAGGGGAAGAGGCAGCTGCCGGGATTAAGTTATAGGACGTTAAACAGCATGGCAGGGTGAAAGGGGACATATTCTAAAATGGTGTGGAAGTTATGTGTGTGTGATGATTAATACCTGATGCTCACTGTATTAGATTCACCTCTGATCAACAGTGCAAACATTCAGAGAGAAAATATGCAAATAACAATCTCCAGTCTGTAAAGGAAGACTAGCAACATATTCTTCCAGAGCCTGGCATTAGTGTGGCAGTGAAGTGATTTCCAGGAACAAAAAAAAACTTAAGACAATCTTGCCTAAGGTGTGTTTAAGTGTCTGCAATTCAGTCACTCCACAGGTAACACAGATAAACACAGAGTAAAAAAACTGATCTGAGATTGTTTTAAAACTAAGGTCTTGCTAGGAAAAATCAGTACCAGTTGTTCACTTTCTTACATAGTTGAAATGGCCATTCATTTGAAGAATGAATATTTGATGTTTTCAAATAAAATGACATGCTTAAATTTCTGGAGTGTACCTGGCTGGAGGGGTTGTACAGAGAGCTGATAGCACATTACAAATATTTATGAAGCTTAGTAAGATTTTTTATAGATGTTTAATACTGTTTATCAAAGCATTATTTTAACTCACACCTCAGATACCTGTTTAACCTATTATGGTTCTTTCTTTTGCATGTTATTAGGTAGATGGTTCTCCCATGGATGAGAGACCCTTACCTAAGTACCCACGTGCTTTGTCCAAGCCTACACAGCAGGTTTGTGGCAGAGGAGGGATGTGAGCTCTGCTGCTGCTTAGCAGTTTAATCCATGTCACCTGAACTGGTGCTTCCCAGGGGGTAGCAACGTTACTCAGAAGAGGTTTGCCCACCCCTGAAGAGGAACACGCAGCTGCACAAGGGTTAGAAATAACACAGCCATGTCTCTTCCCAAGCATGTTTAAGGAGAGAACTTGATTTTGGTCTTGAGGTGGGTTGGAATTGGGAAACTAATATCTAGGGCACGCTACATCAACAGGGAACATCATGAGCAAGGCTGCAAGGACTGTGTCACAGTTCAGGTACTGGACATGCAGTGGACTCTTGTCAGTGCTTGTGTGCTTTAAAAGGGGTAAAATAGCTTGTCTTGCCCTGGCAGCTGGACTACAGAAGCTGGTGAGGCTGCAGGAATTGTGTGTGGCCACTAGATGACTCCTTCAGCCTACTGGTGGATAAACTCAGCTGAAAAAAAGTCTGAAGAGCTGGTGCAGGAAAGAGGTGCTGTTCTGGGTCCGTTCTGAGTTGCACCAAAATAAATGGGTTATGTATCTCCCAACTGATGGAAGCGTTAACATGGTTTTTAGTTTGAGTTGAAGTCGTTCAGGGTGATAAAACTATATATCACTATTTTGAGATGTTTGTTAATAAGTTTGAATTTTCAAAACAAAGGTCCTAACCTCTGTAAGCTGTGGCTGGATTCCCTGAGGCAGTGAACCTGTGAAAAAGCTAATTTTACAAGTTGTACTACTTGTTGACTAGACTGCAAGTGACACCTGGGTTTGTGAGGGGCTCTGGCTCTTACTGCGCAAGCTTTCATGAAAAGAAAACTCACTGAGCACTCCATCAAACCAGCAGCAACACAATGCTTTGCTTTGCCTCTTTTTTGCATCTTGTAGATAAGTGAGACAAATCCTGTTAGGCCAGGAAAAATGTAAACAGACTGTACTGAAGTTAAGGCCTAGACAGAATTCCCACAAACTCGCTACAAATTTCATTGGATATGTAGAGGGTCCACTCCCTTATGATGCTCTGGATTAAATAGCTTCCTATCATTTAGAGAGAGTGCAGACAATGCTTTAGTTTCATAAACATGTATCTGCCAATGTCTGTACTAAGTGTGTTGTCCCTTTATTAAGGTAATTAGGTGATGAGGTGGTTTTGATGTTGCTCCATGTGTTTCTTCCCGTCTGTTTTTATTTCTGAGATGTAATAACGAATCACTAGTTGCCATTAAATGTGACCAGTTCCTGGTGCAAGGTATGTGCTGGATAAAACAATAGTGCCCATGGCTGATTTTTTTTTTTAATTCAAAACTGTTTTTGTAAGCCAAGAATCTTATAGCAGTAAGACTTGCCCCTGATCTATGGCTTGATCTGTGAAGGTTTTATATTATTCTTTGAAGCTGTGAAGTCTGAGTGCTTCAGTGTTTGTGGTAAGCATACTACTAATCTTGTTTTTAAGCTTAATGCACAGTGAGAGTGTCATGTTTGGAAGTTTTCTTCAGCTAAAGTTTTCTCTTTTCTCTCTTAAATACATAAGAACTGTTGGTAAGTCCAGAGCTTCTTCTGAATTAGCTTCCCTGGACTGAGTCTTTGCAAACCAGGACTTGAATTTTCTTGACCCTAACCATGTCTCTTGAGGGTTATGTTTACCCTGTGGCATATTGGGGTTTAGTTCTTTGGATGTGTCATGAAGACATGATACAAAAGCAGCTGTTGTGTGAGATTTTCAGTTACTTTCTATTTATCCATGTAGGATATGTATGTAATACAGTTCTTTGTTTGAATAAATGCAAACATCCCTTGTCTCTTGCTTTCAAAATATGCATACCTTGACACATGCGCACAGGTATCCTTCCCTTCCTCCCTACCTTGTTTTCTGCCCCAAGACCTTGTTTTTGAGATGGTGTTTAAAAGCTCTGATACAGCAGTTTTGTACTGGTCTAAAGGGAAGCTGCATAACCTCTAATTTAGACTAATCATTTGTAAATAAACTATGACAGAATTTATGAGGAGAAATATTGAAAAAAGAAATTGAGTTTTGGCATTTGCTTAAATAATTTGCATCTGTCTTGTTGCTGTGTCATTATTTTGATACACTAAGTGTTCTGTTTAACTTGCTTTCTGAGATGTCCATGTTTTTATCTGCTTACTTAAAAGCTGTAGTTCTAAGGAGATGCTTTGCATGGTTTAATTGAAAGGTAAAGAAGGAAGATTCAGGAGCAAGACCAGGAGCAAAGCTAATAGCCTTCTATTTACATTTACTTGGTTTGTGTGTGTTCAGTGCGTTGATGTCTTATGTGCTGCAAGAGAAATAAAACTGTGCTGTACCATGTGAAGAGCAGGCTAATAAAATGTAAAGAAGAAATTAAATGAAAAAATACATAATCCTGTAGTTCCCATTAGGTTCTCACTCTGAAAACCTTCTTATTGTTGGATGTATGCTTTTTCTGCCGCTGTCAGTGATGGTTGTAGATAGGAATAGAAGGCAGCATGTGTGGCATGGATCAAAGTGAGGTGAATGAGCTGAATTAGAAATTTACCGTGCGTGAGCTAAGCTGGCAGTGGAAATGACATGAGCAGCTTAATTTTATTTAGATCTGTGTAAAAGGAGAGGCGTTCGTGTGTGGGTCCTATCTCCCCCAGCCTCTGCCTTGTCCCTCTTCCCGTTCTCCTGGACCCCAAGTGACACGCTGGGACGTACAGGTTATCAGTTCCGAGCACATCTGGCATTTCAGGAATTAGCTGGGCTGCTGCAGCAGTTGGCAGCACAAGGGATGGTGGCATATTTTTTTGTTCAGCTTCCTCTCTGAAGTGGCTGAGCTGAGTCAGGCAGCAAAGAAAAGGCTGAGCAAGGCAGTGATGTTTCCCTGCAGACAGCTGGTGTGCTTGCTTGCCTGCCTGTCCTGTTCCCTGACTGTGATGTGGTGATGGAATAGCCAGTCCCTTTGATATTTCTTTGTCCCAGCCCTTAGCATAGTCAGTGTTCAGAATGGTTAATAGGAGTACTTCATGATGTTATGTCTTGTTGTAGAAAGACTGTGGGAAGGGGATACTGAGAATGGTCAGGCAGAGACAGATAATGAGCATTGCACTGTATTTATAAGAACCTAAACTCAAACTCTCTCAGAGTCTGAGAAACTTCTGAATGAAAAGGATTTTGTTTGAGGCAAGGTCGCATGGCAATTCTCCTTAAGCAAGTTACTGCATTTAGGGTTAAGAAGGAAAGCTTCATTATTTCAGATTTCTTGCCCACTCCTATTTTCACCTCACTACAAGTATTTGATTATGAAGCAAATATTTGATTATGAAGCAAGTATTTGTTTATGCAGCAAGATTTAACTGGAAACTTGAAATCCTGTTGAGGACTGTTTGCAGAAAGTTTTTCTTTTTCATTCATGCATTGAATTACATAACTGTAAACTGAATGTATCTTAAAACAAGAGCTCCTGAAACTTTTAAATTGTCCTGCAAAACCTCAGGATATCTTCATACCCTAACATTTTATCTTGCAAAAGTTTATTATACGTGTTTTTCCATCATCTGAAGCACAGGGAACATTACACTAGTGCTCTCATGAAGTTTCTGTCACCTGGAGTCTTTCCCAGCCATTGGTTTTAGAAGTCAGCTTTCCCTAGTGCCAATATTGACACAGTTGTGATTCGGGTGTATTTAGTGTTCACTCTGAAGAGGGTATATTCTTTGATGTGCATCCAGAAAATTTTTTTGTTGTGGGTGGGATTTCTATTGTACATGGGCACCAGGGTTCCCTCTAGCATTAGATTTCCTCATCCTCCCAAAGCTGCTTTTTAAAGAATGCTTTTTGTACTGCTGAGAATTGGATGTGGCGTCAAAGCCTGTTCTAGTCCGTTGTGTACCAACTGCATAGGGCATCTGACAGTGCACAGGGACCGAACTCCTGCCATCTTCTTTACCCTTCCTACCTCTCAGAACAGGAAACCTATGGAAAAAGACTGCTGAAATGCTTACATTGCAGTTGTTAGTACTAATACCTCAGGATGAAACCAGTGCTAATTTCACTGGTTTATTGGGAATCCTCTGAAGTCAGTCATAATCTCGGTCTGTCTCCTTTCCAGCATTGTATTTCCAGGTAATGTGCAGCTAAAAATCTATTTATGGCTTGTGCCAATGCATCATGCTGGAAAAGATGACACAATTTTTTTGCATGTGAATTGAGGGGATAAAGAATTTGTGTTTATTTAATAAGGCTTGGTTCCCTAACTGAGTTGTGTCAGAAACTCTTCATGAGGTGGTACTAGAGACATAAAAGTAACACCTCACACTGGCCAAGCCCTTTTAGAGCAGCTGAAAGTTGTAGATCGAGTCACCAAAGAGATGGACTATCTGTGACAGAGCTTTTACAGCCTGAGATTGGCAGATCCCATGTGAAAATGGGATGCTGATGGTAACTAGTTGGAACTTATTCTGGATTTCTGAAGTGTTGCTGTTTTTCCCTCTCAGTTGTAAAGAAGCAGTAAACCAGACTTCTAATACAGTGCTAGATATTTGTTTGTTTATAATAGCCATTACATCCAGGTGATTGATGAGTTATATCTGTTTATCTTGTAGTATATTTCTGCATCAAGCACTTGCTTTAATTTGGTAGAGATCTGTAGAACTTCAGTTTGTGATAGACTACCGAGCAACAATATAGATGTGATTGCAGAAACCTGTTAAGTGCTATTAATTACAAATTTTCAAAAAAACCTATCCTAAACTTAAAAACAATTAGCGCCACAAAACCAACCCCTCCCCCCAAACAGCCAACAATTGAATATGCATAATTTTCTGTATACAACAGTTTTCCAGTCATCCTTGATGTTCTGCTGTTGACTATCTTGCTGCTAGAATGGGTAAAAAATACTAACTAGTGCTCTTTATGTTGTATTGTTGTTGTATTATTATTTTTTCACAACTGAATATTACTGGAAATGCTTTAAAATATGGTAACAATACATTTGTTATTATGTAAGAACCAACTAAATTGCATTTATGCTAAGTTGGAAACTCAAAATATGCTCTTATTTTGTCTAATAGACATGTACATACATGGATCAGGCATAGTAAGGAAATCCAGGTGGAAACTTGAAGAGTTGCCTTGATGCCACTTTTTCCTTTGCAGGTGTAGGCACAAGGACTGAAACTGGGGTTTGGAGTAAATGAGCAGTCCCACGTTCAATTATTTCATTTCCTGATAAAATTTTATTAAAAATTGTCATTTTTATTTTAAAAAGTTTAAATAATAACAAGATATGTGTGGCTTTTCTTCCCACCCCCTCAAACACTGTTTTAGTTGAGCATTCTCATAAGTCTGTAACTCCATGATTACATAGCATTGAGGAATGAAGGAAAATATCATGCTGTTCAGCAAATACAGTCTACAAATAAAAGGTAATGGTTAAGTGCATTTAAGTCTGGAAATGATTGTATATTAATTACAGTTAATTATGAGATATTAATTACAATTAATTATGAGATGATCCAAGCACATTGCACAGCAGTGTGCTCGGAACACACTGTAACTTCAAAGTGTGTTTTAGGAAAAGGATTTGGGTATTACCACCTGCCTCATTTTAGGACAGAAATACTGTCCTTGACTACAAAAATCACCGAAGAACCCTCATGGCCCTGCCTGGTCTTAATGTGCAGGCTTGTATTCTTCAGTAAGCACCTCTAAAGAAAAGTTAATCAATTTCCATTTGAGCTGCAGTGATAACAACTAGCCCAGCTGTGTGGTTTGCTACCTGTGATTGGCCCCATAGAACAAAGGTAGTTTCTTCTGATGGATTTTTGGAACGACTTTGAAGCTTGTTAGAGTTGCCTTAAGGCAACTCCTAGCATGCTTTGTTTTGGCTTCTGCATAGCTATCTTCTGGCTGCACACTAAGATGTGATATTTAAGAGTGCTGTGCTCCTCTCTGACTCTGCTTCTCTGGAGCTGCCTCTGTGAAATCAGGATTTTTATAGCCAGTTTTCCCTTACTTTCTGCCCTTAATTGGAGGCTGTGTCAGGAAAAAAAGTTTGCTTTCCAGATTATTTTTTTCAAGACAAAATTAATCTGTTCTTCATCCCATGGTCTTTATCCTTTTTATAATATTTCTACTAATAATACTTATTATTTTTGGCTCGCACCTTTTGCTGAAACTCACATTCTAAAAAGAAGTCAGCTTGTATGACAAGGGACTTCTGTGTGCAACCCATCTCACCAAAGTTTCACAAGGTCTGCAGGAGTGCTGCAGCAAGTGGGAGCTCTAAGGCCACCGCTCTTAAGTCTTGATCTTGAGAATATTTACATGTAGGCATAACTTCTCCACCAAAGCTCCCTTCTGTTGACCTCAGGGCTGACTTATGTATTTGAAGTGGAGCCCAAATATTAACGTTTGCGAGTTGGTGACAACAGGAAGTGGGGAGGCAGGGTGTGAATGCACTGCTGTGGAGGGTGGCATTCACTTTCCTTCCCCCAGGCTATTGACTGCCCATCCCAGTGGTCTGACTACTGTCCAGGTACTGCTCCAGAAGGATGGGTATCTTCTGGGGCTCCACTGGCATATTTGTCAGTCCATGGGGACATCACAGGTACTGTAGTCCTTCTTACATGCTCACAGGTACTGAAGGACAAATTTTAGGAAACAGCGTTCATTCTTAAGTAGCTTGACTTAAAAGCAACTTTTCTGAAGCACTTAATAAAAAAGGAATAATTGTTGAAATCACTGTCAGGGTCATGACCAGCTGTTGCATCAATCTCCCAAGGCAATCATGATTATCCTGTTTTCTATAATAACGCTGGGGGTGTTCATGGTGTTGGAGCTCACGCTGAGGAATAGATGCAGGACAATAGTGGTTGAGTTGGTCTGTGTGATATTGATTGAGGGGGAAACAATGCTGTGCTTCAGCTGTTTCAGGTGGCTTCGGTTTTCTGTCAGCATTCCAGTTAATAATGTTTAAAAAACAGCTCTGTGGTATCTGTAAATGCCTTTTATGAGGTGGAGAGAAAGTACTTACATATGCCTTCAGATGCTTTCAGTTACCACATATTAATATAAATATTTGCACCTCTGAGTGGTTGCACAAAGCAAGTAGGCATCTAGGACATCAACACTTCCTAAAAATAAATGGGGAAAATGGGGATATTTTTCACCCTTTGTAAGTTTGATGTGTTTTCAAGCAGTTTGTAACTGGCCACTCACTGTTGCGGTGCAACTAATTTTGAGTACCTAAGCAATGAATTTTTTATATTATAAACAGCTACTTCTGCAGTGAAATTAAAGCTGATTTGTGCCGTATAGTGCAGAAACAAATATATGACTTGGCACTGGGGAATAATAATCCCTACCTGACACCTAATGCTCCTTACTGTACTGCATTACTATGACTCTTCACAGGGTAGTTAATAGGTTGTTTCCTGTTTTTCAGAAAGCTGGAATAGGATGTGTCCTGGGTTACCAACTAGATAGATAATGGAGTGGAACCCGTTCAACATCACTAGTGCTGTGATCAGTCTTCCATGGCCTCTTAATTTTTATAGGAAAAGTCAATGTGACCTGCAGCACCAAACATAGCAAACTTCCCTAATTAAGATCCAGAATTTGGGGGAGACTGTAAAGTGCTGCCTGTTGATAGGCATACTTCTTTAAAGATTCCTGTGTTAGGAAGATTATCCTCATACATCTGTCTTTGCAAAAGAGTGAGCATTGTCACTAACCAGCATCCAAACAGATCTGTTTTCATAAATCTAAATGAGAAAAGCTTTTGGGAAAGCCATGAGGCCCTATGCATATGGGCTACCTGTCTTCTTGCCAGTAAACTGCTACCTGATCCACAGTAAGATGATGCTCCCATGCCAGCATGCTTCCTTGTTGCACCCAAATTTATGTGAGGGTTGCCTTGAAAGTTGAGCTTTACCTCTTCTGCATAATTTCCATGAACCCGAAGAGGAAGAATAGGAATGTAAATGTACTGAAGGCACACTCTGATCAAAATTATCAAATATCCCAAAGCGTCACAAATTTACACATTTATAGCAAGTTTATGTAATCTGCTTGTAGAAGTTGGTACCATAGCATAGTTTTAATGCTGTGTTTCTGAGACGGAACAACAAAACCAACTAGAAATATTTTTACCTAAAACCAGCTCTTTTAAGTCTAGTTTTCAATACATCTTTGTGTACTTGCAATCACACCTAGTATATCTTTAATTTCTTGAATTTAAATGCAGTGCTTCCCATTTTGAAAAAAACTTGGCCTGGAGAAGGGGTTGTGAAAGCAGCAGCCTCACTGTGAGAGTCCCTACCTTCCTTCCAATTAGTTTGAAAGAGAAATCTCACTCAGGTAGTGTTTTTCAGTAAGACCATTGATTCTGCTGGAGCTGATACACTGAAAATGTATATGCATACAAATGCACCAGATACCTTTGGAGAAGGATTGTTTTCTTTTCTTGCCATTTACCTTGATTGTAACCTTTCTGTATGTGGGTTAATCCTGCTGCTCTGTGTGGATGGCTTTAATGGAAAGCTTGATAGAGGATGTGCTTACAGTCTTCTAAAATGCACACAACAATGTGGGTAAATGTAGACCTTCTGAAAAACAAGTCTTGTCTGCACTAACTAGAAAAATACTTTTTCTGCCTTTTATTTGTACAAATTTCTGTGCTTTCCCAGATTCTCAGACTGCCTAGGGTGTAAGTTTTTCACTTTTATTTTTCTGCTTTAAGACATCTGTTGGGAGTCAATCCAATAAAAGTTGAATATAATTTGTTAGAAAAACAGTTCTGAGATTTTATTTATTTTTGTACACCAGTAAAGAAGAGACTGCAAAACTTTTGGCTGATACTGGACCAGCATGTTTGGGGGTAAAATAATTTCATAATGCTAAACTGAAGGTGTGTGTATATAGATATTTTTTAATATCTGATGCCCGTTGTTTAGATTACCTTTTATAGCTTGGTTAATCACAAGATGTGAAAATAAATGTAGCCACTCTAGTTGATTTCAGAAGCTGACAGGTGCAATTTAGAAAAACTATTTTAGTGTTGAGTATTTTGCTGTGCTATGGTTTTTGGGGTGGAGGTTTTCTGGTTTGGTGTTCTTGGTGTTGTTTGCTTTTTGCTTCAATATTTTGTTCAGAGAGATTTTAACATTTTTTTATGTTTCTTTCCTTCTTCCCCTCATGCATCATCATGCTGTATCTAATAGTGTTCTGTAGGATTAAGAAGAATTAATAGTCATCATTTTCTTCCTCACTGTACTGTTTTCCAGTGTCTTGTAAAAGGGCTTTAATTTTTAAATACTAAAATCTATCAGATTATTTAAAAACAAAACAATGGAGAAGATTTTATAATTTCATTTCTTTTTTTCTGTTATGACAGCATATTAATTTCCAATTTATTTTTGGCATTAAAAGAAAATCGGATCAAGATAAGGATCCCATTGACCTGAACATAGCAGACCTCAAAAGATACATTGTACTCCCAAGCACTAACCACCTGGAATCACACTTACTTTAGGCTATTGAATGCCGTGGTTGTAGTTCCAGACAGAGGAATGCTGCAGTGGTTTTGGTCACCTGTCCATTCCACCAAATTGCTTCTGCAGAACCAGAAATGTGGCTTGAAGGTGGCTGGTGTGTGGAGTAACTACAGAAGCACATTGGTGGGAGGTGGAAGAGAATATTCAGGAATTCCTGGCAAAAATCAGGTTAAAAAAAAAGAGAGAGGTTTGGCTGCAGGCTGGTTGTAGGGTTTCTATGACAAATCTGCTGAATGCAAAAGCTGGAAGAATGACAGGAATGTGCATTGTTTGTCCTACACAATTCAGCTGGGGGAGCAGAGTTAATTGGGTTCTTCCTACGGTTTTACTGTGCTTGATAAAGTTAATTTTAGGCCTGATTCTGCCTTGTCTGGCAGCTCTGCTGTCCTGTTGGGCTGGGTGTGGGAGAAAGGGAAATGGGTCACATGGACAGAAACTGGTGTTACAGACAAAACCTGGTGGGCAGCTTTGGTGACAAAGAGCTGAGGCTGTGATCTGTTGATCCGCTTGTTGTTCTGCTGGCTCAGGCAAGGGAATAGGACTGGGAGCTAATAGGACTCTTTTCTGTCATTAAACAGAGTGCTGTCAGGGAGCCTGTGTGTTGAGTCAGGAAATGTCAGGTTTGCATCACTGCTTTGAGGAGTGCCTATTGAGGGAAAGAATGCTTACTCCTAATGCAATTTTGTGTACATACACTTTCTCCATGTTAACTAGTAAATAGCAGGTTGGCAGTGCAGAATTTTTAATTTGGAGCAATCCACTTGATGTATGTAGTTAAATAAATCCAGGTGAGATTTTGAAATGCTTCATAATAATAAAAGGATATATGTACGTCCATGCTGGAGTTAAAATGCTTCTCATTACTACTGTTTGCAGAATTTGAGACATCAGTGTGTTGATTTATTTTTATATATATATATATACTTTAAATAGCGTGTAGATTGCTGTTGCAAATAAGAGGACTAGAAAATTTAACAAGAAAATGTGTCTTGTGAAATACAGAGTAGCAGTACAAAAGATTTCACAGAAAGCTTACACTTCCTTATTTTGTGGTCTCTTGTTCAAGTTATATGTTTGTGTATGTATATAAAAGGTAACATATATATGAAGTTTTTTACTATACTTATTTTTCATCTTGCATATTAAATAGGAGGGTTGGGAATTTCCCCTCCAGGTGCTGAGCTTATAGAAGTAAAATCTGAGTCCTTTCCAATGTCTTTCTCTTTGTATCTTCATGGTTCTGTCCTGCTTTGGCCAGTGTTTTCTGGGCTGGAAGGGACCCACAAGGATCAGCAAGTCCAACACCTGAGGGAATGGCTCAGTTCTGTGGCTCTGTTATGCCCAACATACAGGCAGACTTGTGCAATGTCAACCACAAGAGCCCTGCATCTCTGGGAGCAGCTCTGTAGGCTGGTTTGGCGGGGCAAAGAGGCTGGCCCCAGGAGTTCAGAATAATCTGAAAGAGCCCAGGAATACACATAGGGAAATATGAGTGGTTTTCCAACTTCCTTTTTACATCTGTGTTTGTAAACATGTCTAAGCTATATCAACCTGAAAAGTGAAAGTAACTTCTGCTTATATGGATAATATTGGGAATTAGTATGCCTTATGCCAAACTTTGAAAGAACTGTTCTGTTTCATGAGAGAATTAACCTGTAAAACTCAAGGTTTTTCTTTAGAAATTCATTATCAATTAGATATCTGAGCAGCTTTTTTACTACTGATCATGTTCTCTCCAAAGGGAGAAGCTATGGAGAAAGGATGAAGATGCCTTTTGAAACTCAGGATAAACCCACTTTCTTCTCAGTTCTTTCTCACCCTCTGTCTTGATGTAATGTAAAGCAGGTAGCAACAACCTATCCTAATTCAGGTGGATCCATGAGCAAGTCAGTGGGAGTTCAGATGTATTGCTATGCCTGTGTTACTTTCTCTGTTTTTGTTTTTTCTTTTTCTCCCCTCACTCTCTTAAAGTACCTTAGGAGTTACCAGGCAAGATATGGGATCCATTGAGGGGGAGGGAGGTGAAGAGCACTTTACTTTCCTCACTTCTATACTCTCTGTTGTATTTTCAGTCAGTCTGTGTGGATAAGCCCCTAAGAGTTTGGGGGGAACTGCATTTTCTGGTTGGTATAATTCTGAGCTATACCCACTGTCATAAAATACACTGTGCTGAATCGGGATAGTTCTCAGATCTCTGGCTTTTTTGAGAACCTTTTCCAGCTGGAGTTTGGTTTCTGTGTCAGATATGCTTTTTAAGCTGTGAGATGCTTAGGTCAAGGATCTTGTTGCTTTAGTATTTGGAGAAAACCATATGTGAAAAGTAGAAAGTTTTGGTATTGTACAACTATCTCCTGAAAAAAACGTTTTCTTGGGGGATTATGCTTGATGCACCAGTGGCTCTTAGGGAGCCTGTAAATGAACCTGAGCCTCTGCTGTGACTGTTGTGAACTGGCTGTTGTGAGCTACAGGGATATATCTGCAGGTCTGCTTGCATTTCCCACGTTTGATGGCATTTCTCAAACTTGATCTACTTTGAAGCACCAGCAGGCTTGGTCGTTGCTTTCATGCTAAGCAAACAGGTGAGGAGCATCCTCATGAGCCTTGGGAGTGACCATTCAGTTCAGAGCCTTGGGAGTGACCATTCAGTTCAGAGTTACTTGTGTCTCCCTGGCACTTCTGTTTCCCATGGAGAGGATGCCTGCTTGGGTCCTGGGGGGCTCCTGAGCACTTGGCTCCAGAGTTGAGCAGGTATCTCTGGCTTGCAGCATTTCCAGACTATAATGTCTTCACCAGGAATAATCTCTTTGCTGGAGATTGATAGATACCTCAAAATCTTGAAATACTTCTCTCTAATTAACATTGGATTTAGCAACAGTTGCCATTCATCCAAGATTTCTGATGGGGGGAAGAAGGTGGGTATATTTCACTCCTGTCAAGCCAGAGGTAATGGTTTTAGAGCTCAGGGGCACAAGGAGTTCATCGATAACATGGGTCAGATCTTCTATGTACTGTGAATCAGTGTAGTCAGCTGGAGAAAGTGGCCTTGCTGGGGTTGTGACCTGTGACTTAAAATAGGTAGCAAGATTCCAGAGTGTGTTGGTTAGTTATGGCATCTAATCCTGTCTCTCTGTTCAGGAAGATGCCTGCTTCCTCATTTTCCTCCAACTCAAGTTTGTAACTTACATCTTAATACTGTCTTAAATTAAGTCTCAGCCAATCCAGTATTGTGCCATTCTCCTTTAAGCATAAATTGCAGTGTGCAGGGCACACACAGAACTCCAGATAATCCTTGTTTGCTTTTGACTCTGGGCAACAACTTTGTTGAGTTAGGATGAATTGGATCACCAGTATCTGGCCATCATCTGCTGATGTGTCTGAGCCTTTTCACGGTGTGTTCAGTCATGAACAAATGGGTTGTGTAATGTGTCGCTGATCTGTAACCCTGTATCTCAGACTTCAGCTGTAGTAGGAGAGCTGTCTGTTTCTATGGCAGTGGGCAGCCTACTGCAGTCACTTAGCAGGACTGCTGTGTCCCCATTTGTATCATCACGAGAGATGCATTTAGGAGCTGCTTGTTGTGTTAGGTACATGGGAAGGCATGTGGTGGGACACACCATGCAGAGTTTTCACGTGTGAAGAATTCTTGATGGTCAGTGCTTTCTGGAATGTGGACACCTGGTGGGTGGTATGCTGTGAACGCCAGTCTGGTGCTCCCGTGGGATGGACCTTGCAGCAGATCACTGAATATGGAGTGTTTTGTTGGTTGGGTATATGCAGCTTCTGCTGGGAGCATTGCTGTCCCAGTGGTGAGGTAAAGTGAATTGACTCCATAAAGCCCCTTTCTTTGAATTTTCTCCATTAAAATCTCATACCATTTGACTTTCATAAGGCAAAAATGTGCTTGACCTGGTTTTTGCTGTAGGCCAGAGTGTGCATGTACAGTCAGCTACACAGCTCAGCTGCTCAAATTACAGTAACTTAGTCCTGTTTCTAAGCTCATAAATCCGTTTAACCTAAATCAAAGTAGTGAACTCTCTAAATGATTTGTCTTACGAGGCTTCAGCTTTGTGGATTCTTTCATCAGAAATCAGCCTGTTTTTTGTGACACACTGACAGTCACATGTCATGGATATAAATTCCAACATTTGGTACAGCTTTATTCTGCATCCTCTGAGCTTTGTGGTGTTGAGGAACAAGCCTAAGCTATCTAAGAGTAAACAAATCTGCTTGAAATAAGAACTGAAGACATCTGAGTTAATTTTAGTTAACTGTTCCTATGTAAATAAGGGCTTGTTGTTGTATATGTAAGATAACTTCCATAGCCTAAAAAGTAGGAAATTTTAAATTCTCTTTGCTGATGTGAATTTCTGTAATGGCATGTGAAAAGTTACGGGATACAGGTAATCCTGAGAAAGCAAAATGTCAAATGCCACTCACTGAGTGATATAATTGTTTTCTAATCTGATATACAGCTTGCATGTAGTGCATCCTAACACTGAGCTGTAGCAGGCTCCAGCATAAATGGTCTTCTGAGATGCATCTTGTTAGGATTTAATGTCATAAAGCAATTCATAATTCAGAAGAGTCTCTCTCTCACCCCAAGGGTAAAATTGCCCTCTCCTGGTTCTTGTAAATAACGTATATAAAGTAAAATAAACAAGTTTGATAGAGGTACAAAATGCCAAAGCTGTACATGTTAAACTGAGTCCCAACTGTTTCAGTTTAGTAATCTCACTGTATGTATAGTACAACAGAGTAGAAAGTCTGATTTCTGGCAAATTACTTATTTTTTACTTTCTCCAGTGAGACCATTTTAAAACACTCTGCATTTCAGTATGCTTTTATTGTGCAAAGCAATAAGAACTGCATTAAAACTTTCTCAGATAGCAGTTTAAAAAGCTGCTAAGTCAGTCTTTCTTCACTAAACACCCATTCAAAGTGATAACAATGCGTACAGGATGTTCAGAGTCTACAGAATATGAAATTACAAATGTGAACGTATTTATTTTATTTATCCTGACTTACCTATTTTATTTATTTTTGGCTTTGCAAAAGCCAGAAAAGCTCTTCACCACTCTTTGTGGTGAAGAGCTGCTCCAGAATAAAGTCATAGAGGTGTCCAAGCATTATATAAACTGTCAGTTTGCTTTCACTCTTTCTGGGTCTTTCTCCTTTTATAAAATTTTATTTCAATAAACTGGTATAAATATTGTAGGTCATTATCTGCATTGTGAAGGGTGCTTTTCAGTGAAGCAGGGAAGACACAATCTCAAATTGTCTGAGGTTGAGTAAGAAAACCCTTAGAATATAATAGTGTCAGTAGTTCAGTAATGATCTGTATTCCTACCTCTCCTGCATGCTGATTTAAATTAGCTTTGAGTCCAAGCTTGGTGTAACCTTATATATTTGTATATGGTTTCTTTGGTATCATAATAGAGACTTTTGGGCTTCCTTAGCAAGACAAGACAGGGAGGTGGAAAAGAAATTAACCTGGGGTTTTTGTTTCGTTTGATTGTTTCTCTTCTCCAGAGAGATGGCTTTGTGGGTCTGGGTTTTTGTATGTGATGATTACCAAATTCAGCTTGTTTATAATCTTGTCTGTGAGGATACTGTTGTCTTTTAATGAATGTCTAAGAAAAAAACTAATTACTTAAAAGCACAGCCTTTTTAATAAGGAGATGTTTTCTCATGTATCACACTGCTTTCTAAAGATATCTCTGAAGTTGAACACATTAAATTCAAGTCTACATTGCTCTGCAGCACAAATGCCTAACAAGATCCTGGGACTTTAGGAGACAGCCCTTGGAGTCGTCCTGACTATTTGCAGATATGAGTATATTTGGTGTGCTGTTACTTGCATTGCAATAACTGATGGCAGCTTTTATTACAAAAAAGGTGATCTCCAAGGTGTGCTGTCCAATATATCTGCTGTCACATCCCCCCTCTTCACACTCTTGTATCAATCTCAGAGCAAACATCTAAATAATAACTGGAAGGAGTTAGTCTTTAGGGCCTTTCTTGTTTCGGGGGAGTTTTTTTTGCTTATTTATTATGCAGCTTCTTCTCTCCTGATGATTTTAGGCTGCTTTGGAGTCAGTTCACCACTGTTGCAGGTGTGAGTCTTGCAGATGGAAAGGTGTGCAGAAACCCAAGCTTTAAGCCCTTGGAGAGAAGGCTGGCAGTGCACTGAGAGTGGGCCTTGTGGAGCAAACGGGGCCATGTATGGCCCCAAGCTTGGCATTGTTCTGGAGGCAGCTGAGCCTATTTCAAGTGAAATCTCTGCTGACTTTGGTGACGTAGGAAAAGCACTGAGTTATGTAGTGAGGAAAGAAATCTGCAGCATAAAAACCCCAGTGCCTCAAGGTTGATGCTGTAGCTGGAAGCACTTGTCAGCCCTGCCGTGCAGATGTCCCTCTTGGACATTGGAGATTTGCCTACACTCGTCTTCCTGCAGTCCCTCATGCAGGGAAAGGAAGGGCCCAAGATGGTGTTTAGCTCTCCTGGTGTCTCTAACAGTGTGTTTTGCCCAGTGGTAGCTGGAGGCAGGGATCTGGGTGACAAAGCCACTCACTTGCCTTGGGGTAGTGTGATTGAAGGAATGCTGAGATGGCAGCTGCTGTATTGACTCAGGTGTTTTCAAAGAAGGCTGCATTCATAAGGATGCAGCAGGAGTAAGAAGACTTGGCAGTTGATGTTTGCATGCATTGTGGGGTGTTCATCGTTCCTTATTTTTCAGCACTGGGTGGTCAGTGTCACGTGCATCTGGCTTCCGCTCCCCTCTGTTCTAGGTGATGGGTGAATGTTCTAAGCAAGGCAAAGTTTGAGGGAGGGTTGTTGGGCAAATAGTTTTCCTTCTGCAACAAGTGAGTTCACTGCAGTAAAGTGAAAAGGTGAAGGTGACTGTTACTGTTCTGCTCCGTAGTTTACATCTCTCTGCTGTGGTTCCTAATGCAAACAGAAAAGGAAGTCTGATCAGCTTTCAAGAAAAACTAAAAGCAGATTTGCCACATTTGAGTAAACCAAATTTTCGGCAAACAGGAAGTATCCTGTGATCTGTGACTTAATTGCATGATTTACAATTACTTGGACATGATCAATTCCTTGATTGAAAACTGGGCAGCAAATTGTTATTAAAAAGATAAACCTCAATGACGTTGCTGGACCCTTCAACAGAAAAAAATGGAAAATTCTCCTCTATTTAAAGAGATTCATTCCTTAAATGTAGAGGAAGGGATTTCATCAGCAATTGTTCTGTTACATGAATAGTTTTGTATTGATAGTTTAATTTCTGTAAACTATATTTTGACTTGTCTGCGGGCACAGCTGCCACTTCTCCTGTAGCAGAGCAGCTGGATACAAAACCTTGAGTTTATGACCTGACATGTATATATAGTTAGATGTAGATATACCTTGTCTAAACCTTTATCTGTATTTCATCTAGGAATATGTGCGTAAGCATAATAACATTCTGTAAAGCTCATTAAAAGTTTGGAGGCATTCACAAGTACTCAATTCTATATGTGTTAAACAATCAGCAAAGATTCCTAGTAGTGATCAAAAGAACTGAGAAAAACAATATTTCCATCTTTATTTCTTTGTGGTTATAAAGATAGGAAGATAAACCCCATAAAACTTACCTGTAATCTTAACTATCCAATCTTGTTTGAGGTGTGGCTTACTTGTGAAGTGGCTTTTTTATGTTGTCTGGAGGTTTATTGTTTTGGTTTTTCACTGCTGGAGAACTACAGGAGAGCAGTTTTCACCACCCAGCTGGAGACACACTTTGGAGTTTTTTTCATGAAGCCACTTCTTTGACTGTTGGTTAAGAAATGTTTTAAATAGGTGATAGTATAGACAAAATGAGAACCCAAAGTTTAAATAATCCATTTTACTAAGAGAACTTCTCCTTTTAGTTTTTATGGGCCTCTGGTACTTTCTTGGTGGTTCTCCAGAATCTCTTGCCAAAAGGAGATCTAATGAAACAGTACAGGCCAATATCCTCTATTTGTGGCAGCATTGGTTTTGACTGCAGATCTTCCAGTTTACAATTTTACTTTGTATTTTTGAGGTGTACAAGGCATTATTAAAAATAATATTTGACAACAATAAACCCCCAAATTAAAAGGCAGATGTTTTCCATACTTTTCATATTCGCTTGCACGTTTTCATATGCACTCAAAGAGCTGAATCACAGACCATGGGACTTGGCAGCAGAGGGAACCTGTGTTTTATGTATTAGTGCTCTCTTTCCAGACCTCAGTGTTTCTTAGGAATGCCTACGTCAAATGTTTTCCTACAGTTCTTTTTCCTTGGCTTTTTTTCCTTATATCATCCCTCTGGCTGGTTGTGTTGTACTGCAAGTTGCTGTTGCTACCATGGATGGTCCTGAGGCATCCTCCTTTTCAAGAAAATATTCAGAGTGTAAATGTTTTATATCGAATGCCTTTACATTTTGGGAATCTGCCTTTGCTGTCTTAAGTCTCTGAATTTCTCCTTCAGGAATAGGCCTGTGTGCTGGACGTGTGAATTAAAGATAATTGACTGTGGAAGTGGTGTACTTTTTCCTGTGAGCTAACTTTGCCCTTGTACTGAGCACGTTTACAATGATGAGAACTCATTTGCACTTCCTAAGCTTTAGCCAAATGTTTACCTTGTCATAATTTAACTGTGATATAAAGCAAATTGAGGTATTTAATGCCAACACAGAAAGAGTTACCAAGAGCCAGTTTTCACAAATCCAGTTTTAGTCGTGGACTGGGATGAGTCATTTAATCTGACACAATGAAAACAGAAAGGATGTTGAAGCACAGATGTGTGAGTTCATCTTCCACTTCTCATGTTCCAGAGGAAAAATTTTCCTATCTGGAAGAAATTTTTAAGTTGTCTGTGGTGTAACTTGTAACTTCATGAATATCCCAAACATCAAGAATTCAGGACAGTGTTAATATTGATCATGGAAAAATAGGTCCTTAGAGCCCACTGAACTAAAAGAATCTTTCTTCTGAGTTCATACGGTAGTATGAAGAGGGTGGGGTTGATCAAGTAACCTGGTACATCTGCAGTTAAGTCTGCTTCTTTCCTTCAGCACAGCGTTGCAGTTTCCATCAGCAGAGGAACTCGGGTCACGGATAATGACCATAGGTGGTAGGATGTAGTCATTCCAGGAGCATAAGGAATAGTAAACTGTATAACAAGTATTTGTTTGTGTACAGAAGCCTGCCATTGACACCCAGAGTATTCAGGAGAAACCCGTCTGTTTCCCCAGTCTTCTGAAGATGTTGGATACATATGGAGATAATTTTTTGAGAGTGGGGCGAGCCGAAAGTTGTGGTTTGTTGGCTCATATTTTAAAAACTTTGTATTAATGGAGTTTGGGGTTTTTTTATTTATTAAATGACAAAAGGTGTCCAGCATTGTGAGTAGTATTGCATTGTGAACAGGCATCAGAAGATGAAGACAAAGGTCCACTCAGTGTTTCTGAGTTGCTTCTTAATGATGGGTATGTGTTCGTGTTCACATACGCATGAAATCCACCCATTCTGAGAGGGCTTCATTAAGGGGCCAGCCTTTAATAAGCAAGGATCCACAGCCATGTTTGAGAGCTTTTTGTGTTCCAGAATGCCCCTCCAGTTAAAATCTTGTTAAAAATAAAGGAAAAATCTGTCCCTGGTTCCTGGGGAAATTTCAGTGCAAACCTGGACTACTCATAGAAGAACTGTCTCAGATGATTTCAAGCGTTTGATTCTTGAGTGGGCTGACGAGTCTCTTGCAATGAGATTCTTTGCGTCGCCATTTAAGGCTTGTGAAAGACCCTTGTGCCCCAGAGATTGCTGCCAAATTAATGTATCCTGTGGCAATTCTAGAGTATGGCAAAGGCCTTCCATTTGTTTTCTCCTGAACTGTAAAATGTGGCAAACAGAGCAAGTTATTTTAAAACTTAGATTGGAAAGTCCTCTCCAAGCTTATTGATGTCCTTGGGAATCTTCACTATTTCTGGCAAGTTTCTGTGAGCAAATTATGTGCAGTTTTTTGTCCAGTTGCTTACCAGCTCATCAGGGACTTGGACTTTCAAGGAAGCCTTGTTTGTGTTTAGACCCTTGAGCCTAGAACAGCAGACTTGTGAATAACCTGTCCACTGCAGACCTCCCAGGATGGCAAACATCTGGATTTTAGATTTTGTTCATTAGGTGCCACACATTATTTGATGAGGAGGCTCATCTGCTTCGTCTTGCTCTCTTGCTTGCTGAGGTTTTTTTAGAGCTTGCCTCAGAATCACAGTAACTTCTTGTTCTTCCACCCTATTGAAACACAAGCTTTTAAAAAAATTAAGTGTACAGGAAAGCTTAGGCTAAATTAGACTCATATTTTCAAACACAATTAAAATACCTTGCTCNCTGTTTAGATTTCATGGATTGATTTTTTTTTTTTTTTTTTTAAGTGGGGCAGAGGTGTTTGCAAACTTCAGTTTGTAGTGTTGGGTAGCTTTTTGAAAGAATCAGGAAGGGTTGAAGCAAACTAGCTGTGTTGCTTGTTCTCCAGATACCAGTATTTCCAGCTCTTCTGCATTTGGAATTGCGGGCAAACATGGTTGTAATCTCAGGTCACCACAGGTCAAATGAAACAGGGTCATAATTCTTGTGGATCATGCTGGCAGAAGGAATCAGACCTTGAAGTGTTTAATTGTGCTCTAAGGCACTAAGAAGCATCTGGGAAACAGCAGGCTGAGAGGACTGCAGCATTGGTCCTCCTGTAAGTCATTTCTAGGCACATGAAGAGCAAGAAGAGGACAGGAAACAGCCAAACATGAATTTACCATGGGCAAATTCTTCCTGAGTGTGAAGACGTGATGGAGAGAAAAAACTGTTGGCAAAGGGAGAGTAGAAAACTTTGTTTACTTGATGGTACCAAGTTTTTTGATGCTTTCATTAACATCCCTGGAGCCAAACTGAATTCCTCCAAGATGGATTGTTAGATAGACTGCAGTGTGAGAAAATTTGGCTGAGCCAGCACTGAACTGGCAGAGGGTTATTGGTGGTGTTCCTTGGGGGCTGATGCTGGTGCCAGTGTTGAATATTTTCATTGGTGATACAAATGATGAGTTGGAGTGCATCCTCAGCAAATCAAAGGTGACACCAAATTGGTGGAGGTAGTGGATTACAGCAGCTGGTATTCAGAGGAACTTGATAAAGCTGGGCTAGCAGGAACCCAAGAAGTTTAACAAGAAGAAATGCAGGAAACAGCTTTGCAGAGAAGACCTGATGATCCTAATGGGCAGTAAGTTGACTAGAATTCAGCAGCAAGACCTTGTAGCCACAAAAGCAAACTGTAGGCTGGGCTGTGTGAGCAGGAGTGTAGACAGCAGGTTGAGAGAAGAGTTTTCCTGCTCTGTGCTCCTGAGACTGAATACCCATACAGAGGGATGTAGGGAGCACGGTTGAGGGCTGCTCAGAGGGTTGGGTCAGAGCATGTGACATACCAGGAAAGGCTGTGAGAGCTCCTTATGTTTCATCTGAGAAGGCTGAGGGGGATGCTCCAGTTGACTTTTCTACTATTTGTAGGATCATTATGAAGAAGAGACCTAGACTCCTTTTAGAGGTGCATAGTGAAAGGACAGGCATGCGGTGATTGTCGGAAGTTTCAAGTGGGGAAATTTGGCTTGAGCATAAGGAAAAATACCCTCCGTTGTGAGAGTGGTGAAAGAGGTGGTGGATTCTCTGTCCCTGGGCAGGGTCCTGAGCAGTGTGGTTCAGCTTTGAAGCTAGGTCTTCCTTGAGCAGGACTAGAGACCCCCAGCTGCTGAATTTAGTATTGCCCTTTTCTTGAAATAATGGTTTGTTAGTGCATGAAAATGCATAACTATATTATGGCATTTTAAAAGGAACAATGCAAAATATTTTTTTTCCTAAATCTTTCACATGCAGCTCATGTCACATTTCTAGCTTTAGATCTTTTGAAGTGGACATTGCTGAATCCTGTGATTGTCTTTCTATGAATTAAAAATAAGCCAAGTCTCTTTCTCCTTAAAAGAGACTGTTATGTTCAGCAGAACTCGAGGTGGTGATGCATTTTTGCATATGAGCATGCATATGGCTTGAGAATGGGAGCATTGTCTATAGCCCTGCTTAATTTTGATGGTTTAGTTCAAAGCTTATATGAGAGAGATTGTTAGAGAAAAACTATCGACTTATCTTCTAGGATCAAGCTACCTCCCTGGAAAAGAACACATTTTCTTGGTAGCTTGTTTTCTTCCAGGAATTTGAAATCATTCATCCTCAGCATCTACAGAGCTTCAGGAGAATATGGCCATAAAGCTGAACTGAATTGCCATCAATGAAATAGGGGCTTACTCAGTTACACACTTACGCATTGTTTGCCATTATACAGGGCTTTCTAGATTATACGTATATGTATATATGTAGCTCTCAATTAAAGCAATTTTAAAAATAGTGGTATGAAGGTTGAAGGTAAAACTACTTTTTTTAAAATTTTATAAGCTGTGTGGGTTTGCTCTTCAGACCTTTTCCATCTAGTGAAGTACTGTAAATCTCCATGCAGAATTCTAGCTCACATTTCACCTGCAGAAAGAGCAGTAGACTTACTGGTGTTTGTGTGGCATCCTGGGGGAACTGCTTTGCTAACTTGACTCATATCATTATAGCACACGAGCTCTTAGAGGGGACACACCGGAGGGAATACACAAAATACTCTCATCCTAGAAGGAACTTGAAGCAGTGTAGGCCAAAATTTCCATGCCTTTTTAGTGGATTAACTGAATTAGCCAAGTACAACAAGTTAGGCAATGGGATAATGGAACTATGGAACTTTAAATTGTTTTGGATTATTTTGATAGGTGTTTAAAGGGGAGTTGAATGTGCTAAATAGCTGAGGTTGCTTTATTGAGATTATATGTGGACTAAGATAGCATTCTACCTTCTGAGGGCTTTTAAAGTAACATTGTTTATTCCTTTCCTTTTATCTGTGTGTCATGTAATTTTCTTTTTTTTTTACTCTTTCAGGCATTGTGGATGTATGCCCTGTTCTTGTATTCAGGGGCAGCTGTGTGATTTCCTGCATCTCCAGATCTTTGTGTTACTTACTATCCAATTGCAGTGGGGTAGTTGCACTATCCTGTAAGTTTTCCAGGACCTGTAGGTGGTTTATTACACAGAGGGTGTCAGATAAGCCCCGGATCAGACGCATCCAGTGGTGTATAAGGGGTTTTATGCACGAGGAGTGGGAGGGGAGGCGGGGCTCAGATCTCCAGTGAGATGCTCCCAGGGCTGTCCATTGGAGTGCTGGATCACACGAGCACATGGGGGTGCCCAGCGAATCCTTGCTGTCGATGCCATGGTGGGATGATGCTGCTGGCTTGGCGAGGCTGTGCTGCTCCTCGAGGGCTGAGCAGGGCCTCTGGGGTGCAGGGGCAGCAGCTTGACTGGCCCTGCCAGGGGGACGAGCTGCCTGTTGCTCCCACTGCATCCTCTGAGCTCCACGGTTCTGGGGCTGCCTGCCTGGAGCTGCATCCAAAGTGTGCCTTGCTGGGCATGTGTAATGTCTCTGTGATTACCCATGGAACAAGCGCACAAAAAGATTGCTGAATGCGAAAGTTTTCAGTTTCTTCATTTTCTGGAAGGGAGAGATGGCAGAAGGGAGCAGGAACTGGGATCAGAGTTAAAATCTCTCTTCCCGGTTTGACCATGACTTTGTTTCTGACCTTTTGTCTAAGATTTTTCATCTCTGTTAGACTCTTTCCAAACTACACAAGTTAGGATGACAGCAGTGTTCCCACTTTTTATAAAAGTGCTTTGAATTCAAGACAGAATTAATAAGATCTAAGCATTTTTATTTTCTTTTCCCCAGAGAATTTGTTTGTGCCACAGCTAAGAAGTCTTTCAGTAGATTAATAACAAAGACAATGTTTGGTAATGGTCTGTTTGTAACTTTGGCTCCATCTCAGACTCTGAGTTCTGATACTTTTTCTATAGCCATAGGTGGGTACAAAATTACTTGTGTGTTACTGGAGCTCTGTGAAAGTGTATTACAGAAATAGAATCATCTTACTTTTAGGCTCTCAGCGGTTCATTATGAGGAAGCCCAGATACTTTCCTTGATTGGTTGGCTGCCTGACACAGTCTTGCATAAATTTCCAGGTGGGATGGAAGCATATAACATCTTTCCATATATATTAAGTTCAGAATTTCATAAGCTCTGCATTTTTCACACAGGTTGTCTGCATGGTATGCACAGCAGGTTTGATGCTGTTTTGGGCACACTACTGCATGTACGTATTCAGCCATTTTTTGGGATGCCTGGTGAGCCCAATTCTTTACACTTTGAAAGAAGAGGATGTTTGAGATGGGACATGGAAGACATGAAGTAATTATGTTCCCATTATGTGACTAGTATGTTAAGTGGACAGATTTTGCTATTTTAAGTTTTGGGCCTATGTAATATCCCAGGTTGGGTTGAGTCTAAACCAGAAACCTTTTGCTATGCCACTGTGGATTTTTTTGCTTTATCCAGTGGGAGGAATGCTTGCAACATGCTTTTTTCTCCAGGATTTTCTTATGTGTTTAGTTGACACTCTAGTTATTTACAGATTTCTAACAAGTCAGAATTCTCTCATGATAAGAAGTCATTAAGTTGTACTGAAAAAGCTCTACATAATGAACTGACATTTGTGCATTGTTTCCATGGATAAGATGGATAAGGTTGGGGGTTTTTTTTCTCCTTTTTCTTTCAATTATTTAGTTCTGCAGTTAGTTGTTTTATGGCCCAAATTCAGTTCATCAGAATGCTCAAACTTAGGCTTAATTCAAGGATCTATTTACCATTGCACAGTCAAAAGTCACATCATAAAATAACAGGAAGTGATAGAAACAACAAACTTTTAAAGAATTTTAAAGATAAGGAAAAGGGAAAGTTTATTTTTCAATTCCAAATTGAAAGAAAGAAAATAACCACTAGATGGCACTTGAAAATTGTGTATTAAGCTAATACACCTGCTTTCAAAATCTTTACAAATGTTCATAGACCCAAAAGGGTTTTATGTGGATCTGCATAGTTCTGAGAGACAGTGATACTTCCAAAACCAGAATTAAAGTTCCTTTAGCTTTAGGATCTCTTTCTGTAATCAGACTAAAACACTGCATTAAGGAATCTAGTCTGAATTAAAAGCTTATTCCTGAGTCTTAAAATGCTGCCTTTAGCAAGATAATAAATACAAATATAACTGATAAATGCGTGCAAATTAATTCGGTTTCTACTTACTTTTAATGGAACCACAGATTTGTCTAGATAGCAAAAAATCTTGAAGATCATTGAAGTCCACCACTAAACCATGTCCCTAAATGCCATGTTTACACGTATTTTAAAAGACCTCCTGGGATGGTGACTCAGCCAGATTCCTGACCAGCCTGTTCCAATGCTTGACAACTCTTTTGGTGGGGAAGTTTTCCCTTATATCCAGTCTAAACCTGAGGCCATTTCCTCTTCTTCTTTGGGAGAAGAGATTTGTAGCCATTTGTTTTAGCAAAATTCTGCTCTTCTTTAGCATTCTGTTTACCTCCTTGCGTTATGCCTAATACGAGATACAATGTATTTTGGCAATGTGTTGCTGCTTTAATATTGTCAGGAGCTTGGAAATTAACTCAGAGTTTGGTAGGGAGGGGTTCATACAAAAAACAGACTCACAAGGGTTCACTTCTCATTTTTGGCTTTACACACTTACTTGCCCCTCTTGGTAGGGGAAGAGGATGGAAGGTGATTATGACAATTTGATTCTGAAGAAAATACTTTAGGAGCCCGGAATTTACTAGCAAGTCAATCTTGTAGTATTTCTGTTAGTGAACATGGCACAAGCCCCTTTTATTTGAAATTCTTGTGTAGCCTCTTTATGGTTGTTTCTGAGACACATAAGAGTTACGTTGCCATGATTTATGGGCTTTATATTGAAGATGCACAAAGCTGAGTAAGTACTTTCTGTAGCCATTAATTTGATTCTTCTTCCATAAGAGTAGTGGGTGGTAGCTGTATGAAGGAATGTTTAGACAACTGCCTTAGCCTATTGCACTTGAATTGAAGAGAGCAGAAGTAGACAAAGTATAATATGGGGTTGTGCTGGGATATTTTATGGTCTATTAAATATGTATTAAGGGAATTATTCTCTCATTTGCTCATACAGCTGCATATGGTTCCCCAGACACTGGTGGTAATTATGAGTGAATTTTATTATGAAAGCTCCGTTACGCATGTGGAAAACCTTAGAATGGGTTACAGTAGTGATGGACACAGCTGCACTGTCCTGGTTTTGCAGAAGACACTGGGACGCAATCAACAAGAGGTGAAACGGAGAGTTGAACAATTTTACCATTCAGCTGTGCTCCCCCTGTGACGTCTGCTGCAGGAACGTCTCCTCTTAGTGCTGCTCTGTGCTGCACAAAAGCACTTGGCTGTGTTTCTGCCATGACTGCACCCTACAGCAATTTGTATGCCTGCTAATCACAGATAAAAACGGAGCTTTGGGAGTGGCAAGTCTAGAACGTGTACTTTTCCTTTTTTTTCTTTCATTCATAGGGTCTCATCCTCTGAAGGCTGTGAGCAGAACTCCAGGCCATCATTCTTGTTCACATAAAGTTCCAATTTGACTTTGATTTCTTACCTGATAGGCCCTTCAGTGGGGAAGCTGTTGCTGAACTGCAGATGCTGTCCTGGGAATGATCTGATGAGAATGTCCATGCACTGAAATTCATCAAGTTTTTCCTGTGACCATATTACCTGTGATCTCACTGGCTTTAAAACTCTTTATGCTGAGATTAAGCATTTAGTGACTTGCAAAAGCTAGAGAGCTAGAACTCCTGGTGATCCAGCTGACATATCACAAAGGTTTTAATTTTGCAACATTGAAATAATGGGAAATGCAGAAATGACAGCTGTCTTTCTGGAGAAGCTGCTCCCCATTCAGGCTCAGGTAGTCCTGCTCACTTAGGAACACAAAGCTGAGTTTTCATGGTGTGCTCTCTGCTCTAACTTGCTGAAAGTCAGTAGTTTTTTGGATTGTGCTGTTGCTATGGTGTGTGATGCTCTGCAGACAAGCACTCATCTCCTGTCTGAGAGGTGGTTGCATTTTACAGTCTATTCTGTGTTCCTGGAGGAAAAGTGCTCTGCTGATAAATTACTCTGGTGTCAGTAGAGGGCTTTGAAGCAGTTATTATTTCCTCTCTGTGGGAGGAGGTACTGCAAGGTGGGTTGGGCTCTGCTGCCTTTGTGTTTTGAATTTCAGGCATTTATTCTTCTCACCTTCCCAGGTTTCTCGGTGCTCTCTCCTGCTGTGGCAGCAAATGTAGAAACAAAAGAAATGCTGCTTCGGAGCAAAAGGATTGCCGTAATTTCCAGGCTCTGTGGATTACGTCTCCTTCACCTAGGAGCAGAGCCGGGTTTGGTAGTGCAGGTGTCCCAGTGTATCCCTCCTCTGGGTGAGTGACCTCACCTCCATGTGCAGGAGGCCTTGCCCTGCTCCCCAGTTTGCAGTTCCTTTGCAGTGCACAGTGAGGGGAACCCCCCCTGCCTGCTCTCCAGGAGCTCCAGGCAAAGGAAGTTGCTAGGCTGATAATCCAGGTACATTTTTCCATTAGATGCACTGGGTTGTAGCAGACCTGCTGGTGATATTTTGGCATGTGGGGTGGTGAGCACCTGGTGTCCAGAAAGATGGATGCCGCGCTAACAAATGCTTGTCTTCTGCACTTCATGATGCAGAAATTTTGGTAGCAGAATGTGTCACTGGAGTCCTGCTTGGTGAAGTAAGTATAGCTGTTGCCTGTGACTTACTGGTTTCTGGTTTTTGTGTTTCTGCCTCTGCAGCTGCTAAAGTCTAAAACATCCTACAATAGCAAATGTCCTACTATAACTTAAATTCAAAACAACAAAAAGTCTTGTTATGGTTAAGACCTGAGTCTTCAGAGAACTGCTTTTAAGTTCTCGAGTGACTGTAGGCTCCTGTTAATATGCTTCTGTTTGAGTAAAGATGTTAGTGACTTGTAGCTCCAGACCTTTTTCTGCAAGGCAAACTCTTCCATCAATTCTTTCCCTTCATCTGCATTAGCAAGCCATTTCACAGAGGCAAAAGGTGCTACAGTGAGTACAGTCGTTCAGCATAAAGTGGTTTTCATACTAGACAAAGCTTGGTTGATTTCTTTGCATTAAAAAATGCCAAAGAAGATATTTCTTATTTTGCATGTCTGAAGGAAAAGAGAAATAGTAGAGTTAAGTTTAAACTCTATTGCCTTGCGTTATATGTTGCTTTTCTTCCACTTCGGCAAGTATGAATGGGATACTCTAAAGAAACCCCAAAATTTTTTAAAAAAGTGCTGTTGATGTTTTTCGATGATCTTGGGGTTTAATTTTATGTATTAGAGAACAAAGAAAGCAAGCAACTGATATCTGAGTTTGAGAATAAGGAACAGTTTAAAATCATTTCTGAAGATGGAAGAGTGTGTCATTAAAAATTAACTAACACTGGTAGCTGTGTTGCTAAGTGTTTCATGTGGTGACAGTCTCTCTCAAACCTCCACTGGCAAACAGGACCCCATTGAGTCTCAGCATGTCCCCCATTAAACCATCACATCTCTGAAAATTAGAAAGCTCATTAATGGCTTTCTGCTGTGAAGCAATAAAGAGAATATTCACTGACTGGTCAGCAGTTAGTGCCAACTAGTTTTTGTCTTACATTATAGAAATATTCTGGTTCAGTTATTCCAGAGCTAAAAGAAACTTATTTTTTTAAAAAACACACTTTTTGTATTTATGTAGGTGTATTTTACAGCCAGCAGTCTCCTTTTGCTTTCACATGAAAATTCAAATACCTCTTCAGCCCACTAGATTGCTGCGAACATGAACACATTTTTCAGTCTCCTGCTTTATTGAAACAGCTCAAGTCGCTGACTCAGTAGTCCCCAAAACAACAAGCTATTAGTCTCCTAGTTCAGTCCTCTCTTTTCCTACTAGCACATGTAGTAAAGAACTTAGTGTAAAACAGAGCAGAAAGTGTGCAAAATCCACTTCAAATTCTGCCTTTGCTCCTTTGTACCAGTAATCTTCATTGAGTCAGCCAAGAGCCCAGTTGGGCTCCAGGAAATGGGGGAGGGGGTTTAAGGTAACAGGAAATCTGAAATTCATTTCCACTGTCCTCATGGAAATAAGAGTTGCCTAAGCTCAGATGTTGGAGAATCTTCCACCAGGGAAGTCACACCATAGTCACAATCCATGTCCATGGGGTTCTGCTTTTGCAGGTCTCACATTTCTTTCTAACCAGTATTACATGTGCCTTAGAGCACTTGGCTACTTTTGAAGACCTTTATAAGGATTTTTGTGTTTGTGGATGTAGTTTATCAAGTGTAGCTTATTTAGCACAAGCAGCATTCTCAGTGGCAGATCAACACCAGGATGAGATAGTCCCAAAATTAGTGCTGCTGAAGTTGGTCACTTGTGTATATAAGATTTTATATATGACAGAAGAAGATAGCAGAAAAACAAAACTTAACATTACCAAATGTAATCAAATGCTTGTTGTCAATGAATACTTAATAAATGAAGACTTGTAAACAGTTATGTATTTGAAATAGAAACATAGGCATTAAAAAGCTAAACGGCATCTTCTCCTCTGCTTTCCCTCTATCCGCCTCTTTTCTTAATGGAATATTTTTTTTTCCTCTGAAGCTCTATTAGCTATACATATTTATAAGACATCCAAGAAGATTGTGATTCTTTGATTAATGTTTCTAGGACCAGAACGACAGCCAGCACACAAGAAAATTCTTAAATTTTTTGTACTGATGTAATATTTCTGTAATGTTTGATCTGTGTATGTACTAAAAGTAGATGTAGAATGTCACCCTGAAGGTATCTTGCTGTCAATGGATCATGAATGTCAGCCTTGACAGGTATCCTCTAGTGACGTTATAAAGCATATGTGGCTTATTTTAAGGAAAGCTGTCCATACCTTTGTCTTGTCTTGTTGAAATATTCTACTTTCTCACTAGTGGCTGTCACTTCATTTTTGTCATCTTTAAGCTGAGAAGTAACTTGTAAAATCTTGTTGCCTGGTTTTAATAATTTTTCCTCTCGCAAACTTCTAAAAGCCATTACATCTGCCTTAAAAGATACATGATACTTTTACTGATACCTGTAGAAGAAATTACTATTTTTTTGTATTTTGGTTCATAACCAGTTATTGCAAACTTTGCACTTCAAGTGTTGTGTATCTTCTCTACTTTTAAGCCAAATCTCTCAAAGATTGCACGTCTTATTCTATAACTTAATGTGGAACTTTTCAATTGACAAGCTTAGAAGTGTGCTTCAGTTCTTGTAGGGTCTGAGTCCAGCTCTTCCTTTAAAAGCATGCTGGTAGAGATGCTTGCCAGTGCTTGGGAATCCTTGAAAGAGAAACAGTTGGCAATTTTGCTTGCTTCTGTCTGCCAGCTTCCAGTCTCTCATATAAAACAAGCAGCTAACATGCTATTGACGATGTGTCAAGGGGAAAAACAAATCAGATAAATAAATAGAATCTTAAGAGTCAGGTAACTGGATTCCATTGATGTTTTGCCATTCAAGAAGTAAATAATACCAGTAAAACTTTCACTGTCATTTAAGCATAATCATACATGAAGGAAAATTGTCCATGTCCATGTTAGCTGTGTTTTGCATTTGCCTGGGTTTTTTTATGGGTTTCTCTCATAATTATGTATGTGAATGCCTCAAAAATTAAGACAAATATGTCTATAAAGTGGGGGTGTAGTAAAATAAAAGATGAAGCAATCCAGAGGAAAACAACTTTACCACACTATGTTGGCATCCTTTTTTAACAGGAACAGTCACATGTGATGTAATAAAGAACTAGAACATTTTTCATTATGCCACTCCTATATTTGACTGAGGGGCAGCAGCAAAAAGTGCACACCAAAAACAATGTCTCTGAAATGTAGGTCAAAACTTATGGGGACCTGAATAAATAAAAATGGGGAAAGAAGATTTGGAAACACAAAAGTATGTAAAAATAGGATATGAGCCACTCTTAAGGGGAAGGAAATAATTTATGTGTTCGTGTTATGAATTAGCCCCCTATTTTAGAGGAAAGAAGAGCAGGCATAGAGGGTAGAGTGCAGAGCTTGACATACTTAAGAAGTGAGGGACCTCCAGGCCATGATGTAAACATAAAGTTTGAAGTCTGTCTGTGGCCTCAGTCCTTCCATCAGTGGTGTCAAAATCAGGGGAGGGTTTGTTGTTGACCATTGCAGAGATTCTCTCTGAAGCAGAAGCAAAGAGTGTTTTTCTGTGGTAAGTGGTGCTTGTATGGCAGCCAGGATCTGACTTACTCTGTGTTG
This sequence comes from Hylia prasina, assembly GCA_013397195.1. Classification (NCBI taxonomy): domain Eukaryota; kingdom Metazoa; phylum Chordata; class Aves; order Passeriformes; family Sylviidae; genus Hylia; species Hylia prasina. The sequence goes on along the minus strand of VYXD01000293.1, from coordinate 52,178 downwards.
TAAAATGGTTCACAATTTCATAAAACAACTTAATGGACATCCCTTGAATTCTTGAAGCTGGGTGTGTATTTTTATTTTAGCACTAATGTGTGATGAGCTTTGATTAATTTATTTTAGTGGTGAATGTTTAATACCTAGCCTTCATGCATGGAAAACAAAAACTATTTGTGAGCTCAGCTGTGGTGAAGACTTGTAAGGTACTGAGAGCTCCTTTGGGATTTGCAAGGTGCCTGGTGCCTGGCTCTGTGCCGCCTTGCCAAACTCAGCATAGAGCATAGGCAAGGCCTCAGGGATGATGGAGAACCCATGTAAAATGCACCTAAGTCCTGTGAAGTCTTCCCTTTCTCATCCTTTTAAGGGCCGCAGGCAGAGAGGTGCCAGCTCTAAAGGCAGTGCTGTTGTTGAAACAGCCCTGAGACTTCAGCTGAGCTTTGTAAAGGAGGATCATGGAGCACTTCTCAAACATTAGTTTCACACGAACAAGGTAGAAGGCTACTAGTAGTGCTCATCATACTTAGGACTGATTGTAGACAGAAGCCATATGATTAGCTCATGTACACGAGCGGTGAGGGCTGGAGTAGCTCTCCCCATTGTACTTGTAGCATATTTATCCTGCTCAGAAATAGGCCACATGCTTTATTGACTGCAGTAATAGGCAGATCTGTATCACTTAGCAATCTCTGAATGAATCTCTGCTGCCCACGGGATCTGAAGTTCCTGCTTGAACATTAACTCAGCTTTGTTGATCTGTGTCTGAAATACCCCAAACAAAAGCAAATGGTGTTCAGCACTTTGGGAAGAGAGACAGATGGAGAGCACCGTGCAGTGTGGTACGTGGCAGAGGTCACAGTGAGATAAAACCAATTTCAAACATACATTCTGTGGTACTGGATTGTGGCTTAATTTTCCACACATTAATTTTTTTTTCTTTTTAAGCCAAAGTGGTTTGTGTATTTGGATCTGCTTTGCAAGTCATGGATGAAAATATAGGTGAAATGGTGCATGGTTATGTGCTGTATAAAACTCCCTACAGGACCTGGTTACAGAAAATGAACAGAGGAGTAGGTGATATGAAATCAAAGTGTTTTCCAGGTAGAAATAGCATAATGTGGATAGCAAAGTACGTCACTTAATGGGACAAAGTTACACTTGTCAGCAGTAACTGCCCCCTGACTTAAGTAGTAAGGGGGCAGTCACTGCTGACAAGTGGGAAGGATCTAACAAACTTCCATATACATCCAGGAAAATGCCATTTTAAAATATAGGTTAAAATTTGTGAACCTTCTTCCTTCAGGCTTCTGTTCTTCCCTCAGCAGTGTCTGAAGGTCCTTCAGCTTTCTGCACTGTTGAAGTCTGCAGGGGAAGCAGCTAATTAGGCACATTTCTGGTGCTAACAAGGGCACACTGCCAAAATGCCAGTGAGTTAACCAGCTAGAAGCACCTGGAAGAGATCATCCAAAACCAGAAATAGTGCTCACTAAATGTAGCAGCATGGCTAGAGCTGTGCAAGTTGGTTCTTGTAGGGCATTTGCCCCAGAGGTGGCACAGTGGCTTGGACAGATGGTCTAAGTGCAGGTGTGGCAGGTTTCTCTTGTGCCACTGTAGGCTGAAACATTAGCATTGCACCAGGCATCTTACAGAAAGCAGCATTCTAAAATGCACTATGGCCTTGCAGTTACAAGGTTTGACTCTTCGTGCCCTTGTCCTGAGAGACAGCAACAAAGCTTCTTTTGGCTTTGCCTATGGGACCAGGGCTTAGTGCAGGTGCTTTATCTGCTGGTGAGAAACTCCAGTGAGACTTCATCAGATTTATTGGCTTTATAAAGATGTAGCTGGCTAACCACTCTTAATTTCACTTTGTTGTGATGTTTGTGTTGTTTTCTTGGAAAGTTAGCCAAGCTCCTGTCAGGATTGCCATTGATACTAGACTATGCTAACAGGAGGCTACAAGGGACCAGACTGTGTGCCAGCAGCACTTGCTTGCTGTGCACTTCAGTACTTGGATGTGATGTGCTGGTTTTATTTGTTTTCATATGTATTCATTTGTCCCTTAGTTGGGTAGTGCATCTCTTTAAGTCAATCCTTAAACTGATACTTTCAATGTGTTAAGCGTGTATTTTACTAAGAGGTAGTTCTGAAGTATTTTTTAGATAAGGACACACACAACTAAATATGATTTGTCTTCTGCATGCACTTGGCTCAGCACATGGTTTTTGTTTCCTGTGCAGTACTTTGGAAGTGTCAGCATAACCATCTCTGGTTGTTTGCTTCAAATTAGTGTATTAAAATTCACTTCTCTTAGGGACTCAGATTTCCCTATTGCACCTTTTAATGGCACTGGACATATCCTAGTTCATAGTATCATGAGGCTTTGTATCAACATTGGTGTATATATGTGCACAATTAACACATAAGTGTCTGGTGATATGTTCCACTGTGAAAAAGAGGAATGTCCTGACACTGACATTTTGCAGTAGCAAAATATGAAAAGCTGCAGTGGATATAGGTGTGAGAGAGCTGTGGAGTCTCTCCCTCACTTGCCTAGTGAAGGACTTCTCTGCCATCCTTCAGACAGAGGCACATTTGAGAGCTGGACTAGCTGGCATCCTTACTTCATGCTCTTAAATTGTGTATTGCTAGTTACTCTAGGCGTTATGTGAAAGTGTTAAGATTGCATAAAGTACATCCATGCTTATGTTGATAATTGGAATAAATCTCTAATATTTTTCCAGAAATTTCTGAGAGTCTTGCATTAGTGCCTCATATATTTGTCACTGGTTTGATGGTCATTTATGCCTAAGGGTTTGTTGTGAATTTATCAATATTTTTGCATGACAGGTCACAGTAATGAAAGGCAGTAGTAGGAATAAGGATCACTCAACAGAAGGTGAAGGAACTGGGAAGCGACCAAAAAGGAAGTGTCTTCAGTGGCATCCCCTGCTTGCCAAGAAACTCCTTGACTTCTCTGAAGAGGAAGAAGAGGAAGAAGAAGAGGAAGATATTGATAAGGTAGATTTAATTGGATGCTTTGACCCAAGATGGTTAATGGTGGATCAGATTCTCCCTAGCTGTGTTTTTTTATTTTGTGTCATCTTGTTCTCTTTTGTGAAGAAACACAGCCAATAAAAAGTGATGTTATGTGGTGCCCATAAGGTTGTAAAGGCAAGCAGTGACACAAGAAATTGATTTGTTAATCATGCCTTTAAAATAGTGGGCAAATTTTTGTAGACTGGAATAGTTTATCTGCTTTGTTTTAATAATGTGTTGCACATCCTAGTCTTGATTGCTCCAAGTGGGTTTTTGATGTGCTTTTTTTTTAATTGCATTATTTTAGACATGAGGTTGGCTTGTGCTTGATATCTGCTTCTAGTGGCCCTGAAGGGCATACCAAACTAAAACTTTTCATTCTTCTTTTTTAAAGATTAAAATATTACAAAGATTAAAAGGGAAGAAGAAGGAGAAAGCTGTCTGCAATTTTTACTATATTTGCATGTGAAAATCGATTTATCCTCCAGAGTATTGCACAGCGGAACTAATCTGTCTCTGATTTGACACTTGGTATTTTGGTATTGTTCAGTTACATTGACCTTACTCTTTTTTCATGCCATGTGGCACTTCACACTTTTCCAGTTAGATTCATTCACTGTAACAAGAAGTGGGAACTGTTTATGCTGATGTGATGATTCCATCACGTGGATAGCATTCACATTTGTATCTCCTTGGTGCTTTCCTAAGGCAGGAATGGAAAGATCAATGCTGAGGAGGCTACCTTGACCCATACACTGGTAAGAGAGGGTGACCTTGATCAGGATAAGCAAGAGCCCGATTCTCTGACTGTGCTTTCTGTTGACCTTATAGGTCCTTTCACAACGTGGTATAAAATAGCAGCATTGCAGTTAGGTAGGAGGTGGTTTTCTGTATCCTGCAGTAAGTTCTTTGGCTCATCCCTTGTAGGAATGATACACTGACCTGTAAGTGGAGAGAGCACATTTTGGCAGTGTATTCTGGTGAGATTTGCCCTCTGTCTCTGCTGGGCAGCTTTGTGGTGGCTGCACTGCTGTGCTGCTCTCACGCTGAGCTGTGAGCAGCAGGGGATGAGGAAACAACTGACAAACAAACTGTTACCTGTTTCTCCTTGCGTGGTCTTTAGTTGCAAACACGAATAATCGAGATCCAAGGGTAGCTCTGCTTGGCTCATCCCACTAAGATGATTTCTACGTTGTCAGGAGAGTAGGAAAGGTCTCATCTCTCCCACCCCTTTAGGACTAGAGAATGGCCCTCGGCTTAGAGATTGTTCCACTTGGAAGTTGGCATTAAGTCTTGCAGAGAGCATGAATGAACCTTGGACCATCAGGTGAGGAGGTTTGATGTAGAACTGTGCACCATCTGGATGGAATGGATGGCCTCTGGAGACAGCTGTGTGCGTCCATGTGCCTCTCCCTCACTCCCACGCAGCTCACACGGTCTCAGGCCTTGTGCGAAACGCAGATAACTGAGCTTACACCCCTTCCCTTTCGGTTCTGCCAGGTGCCGCTCCTTGGCCCTGATGGTTTAGAGCAGGATGCTGATGAGACTGAAGATGACGAGTCCTCAGAGCAGCGAGCTCGCCGACCAATGAATGCGTTTCTCTTGTTCTGCAAACGCCACCGCTCTCTTGTGCGGAAAGAACACCCTCGCCTCGATAATCGTGGCGCAACCAAGATCTTGGCAGATTGGTGGTCTGTTCTAGATCCAAAAGAAAAACAGAAATACACTGACATGGCCAAGGAGGTATGTTCTGTGAACGGTGGATGTAAAGGGAGTTCATTACATATTTGTCTTCTTTTTCTCTGTGTATTAAATGTTTTCTGTGGGATCTTTCTCTTCCCCCCATTCCTCAGCTTCAGCATGGGATTATGGTGCCCAGAGCAGCTGCTGTTCTTGCTTTAATTCACTTGATCCTTCAGACCAGAATGGAAAGCAGTTGATCTGTGTACACAAACTAACCTGGTTCTGGTAGTTGTTACTGTAAATATATACACTTTGTGATTGTATTGCTGCGGCAGAGAAATGGGCAACTGAACAATAGAACCAATATGATTTTCAACAGAAGCCAATTTATTGTTTACATTAAACCCCAGTTGTAATCTCTGTCCATGCATACAGGTGTCTCTTGATTGGTTAAGCCACTTGTCCATGAGGCAGGCACACATCCTTCAGGACGCCTAATTGGTCAAGCGTCCATCCTCACGTCCCGTGTCTTCTATCTAGGTTTTGCATTCTTTGTAGGCAAGTGCCCAGGCTCTCCATTCTATTTTTCTGTCCTGTTGTTGTCTCAGTAACCTTGATGAATTCCTGAGAACCCTGAAAACAAGACTGCAGGTGGCTGGCTATCTACAGTTTGGCTGATACACAGAATGGCCTAAGTTGTACAGATACATTGCTACATATTGCCTGATAATTTCTGCAGTACAAGCATTAACACAAGGATAGTGGCCATTGTAAACAATAACATACAGTTCTGTGTCAGCTAACTAGTGATACTTAGCTGTGCATTCGATATCAGTGATGCCAGTTACTGTAATACAGGTGGTCCAAACCAAAGGCACAGTCAAGAAATGTAGTCCCTTTTTACCTTTAATGCTAATGAATTAAATTATTAGTGTTTCTTCAAGTACATTCCCCATTAACCAGTTTCTGATACAGCAGGATTTGATGAGTTCAGTACCAAGTCAGAGAGCAGTGCCTAATCAGAGTCCATTAACCAGGAGCAAGGAAAGGAGATTTATCCCCATATTTCACAAAATATCTTTATGTCAACTTAAAATTTAAAAGAGTCTTTTGAAGAAATAGCTTTCTTGATAAGCTGTTTCTAAGAAGGCTGTGGTTGATAGCAGAGTGAGAAAGACACAACCAGGCTGATAGACACCAGTAGTTCACTAGTCTTTCACTGCTAGTGTTCACTAGTAGTAAAAGACACTGCTTAGGCTGATAACCTGACCCCAAAACAGATCCCTCTGATTACGTGTATGATACAGATTGTGCATAACCTTTGAATTCAATCTTAATAAAAATAAAGGAACACCAGTGAGAAGGAAAAACATCTCTCTCCTTTGTTGCGTATGCTAGCACACTGTGGGAAGTGCAGGTAGCTGTGAAATGATTGGGAAAACTATTATCCATGCCTGCCCTGGGATCTGAAGGTGTCTGCTGCTGTTAACATGTCTGTCTGCTCTGTAGCTCATGTGAGCATAGAGAAGTCCACAGGAAAAACAAAGTGTTTAGTATGGCAGGTCATTTTTTAAGCAGGGTCTGTAGGACCTCTGTGAGTTCCTCATCTGTGGCACAGTATTGAAACATTTGAGTCTCAGCTTTGTCCAACCATTCCACTTTTGATCTGCATTCCCCCTTGCAAATTAGCAATATTTCTCCAAACCTCTGGAGAAAGGGCAATTAGAGGATTCAGTACAGATAACAAGAAAGGAAAGATGAGAATAAATAAATAATTTTTGGAAGAAACAAACCTAATGAGACTGTTTTTCTTAGCCTTTTGTCTTGCTGAAGGAAAGGTGTCCATTAAGAAAGCAAATAATTGCAGAAGTTCTGTATGAAGTGACAGATCTGAAACTATTAATCATATTGTTATAGAAATCATTGTTCCTGTAGTGTTTTTCTTTTTTTTGGCATGAAGAACAAATTGAATATTCAACATCAAAGCGGAACAATAAATCTAAGTAGTTTACATCATTATAAGTAGTTCTAAGAATGTGCAGAAGAGAGATAGCATATAATTTTTATTCTTTAAATAGTGTATGTTACAGCAATAATTAGCAGCTATAATGTGCTATTGAATACATTTGGGCCTTCTTTACCAACAAGCCTATTCTGTGTGTATGAATCGGTGCTCTTATTGTAACACTTGCTTTTCACAGAACCACAGAGTGGTTGGGATTGGAAGCAGCCTCTGGAGATCATCTTGTCCAACCCGCTGCTCAAGCAGGTTCACCTAGAGCAGGTTGCACAGGTTCACCTGTAGGCAGGCATACTGCTGTCAAAAAGAAGTTAATGTCAACTTTAGTGAGAACCACCTGTTTGTGCTTCCCCTTTTCCTAAAGAGAATTTATTTAAAAATCAAGAAGGTGAGTGCCTTTGGAAGAGGATAAAAATACTGTTGTACCAGGGATCTTCTGTTTGAGTACCTGTATAAGCTCACTTAGATTTAAGATACAGTGAGTAATCTTCTGTCACTTAAATGTAGCTTTTCAGTGTCCTTTACTTCTATATTTCACTGTGCGGCCTGTAGCCACTGTCTTGGCAGGACACAGATCTCCCAGAGAACCCTCTATCATATCTGCAATCCCTTAATGTGTCTTGTGTACCCTGAGCATCCAAACCACTGTTTCAGAGATACAGGTGCACCTTACAAAAGTGGTCTCTCCTGCAGTGGCTACAGTCTTGCTCTTCTATGGTCTCTAGAAATGTTTTTTTACTACTCGTTGCTGTAGCTCCCAAAATCATTTAGGTTAGATCACATGCCATGCAAAAAGCTTTCAATTTTTTATCTGCTTACTATTAGCAGTGGTGTTACCACAGCAGTATCCAGGTCAAGGCACTTGTATATTTATTTACATATATCTAGCTGTATGCAAGATCTAGCATTTTGGAAGATAGTGAGGCACCCAAACTTTTTGCCAGCTGGAATTATGAGAAGTTTCCTTGCGGGCTGGACCTCTGTCCCTGACTCCCACTGAGAGGCTCATCAGGTCTCTAGTTCATTCAGGCACTGTGGAAAATGCTATTATGTACTTGTGTGCACCTTGGGATGCCTTAATTATCTGGAAAAACTGGCCCCACACTCCCTCTATTTTCCATCTTGTGGTTTATGGCCTCTTGGCGGCAACAACCGCCCGGGAGAGCTTGATGTCTGCTTTTGCTAGTGTTACCTTTGTGAGTAGGCTTTTTATTTCTATCCTGCAGACTTTGTACGTCAGTTTAAATTTGAAAGTTTCGCTTTCAAAGTCTAGGATATAAGTGTAGCAGTTGATATATACTGTAAAAAGGAGCCATAAGTGTTGCTGTACTTTTTAGCAGTTTCCTTCACTGAGGGAAATTAATCTGGCCACTCGTAAATATGCACCAGCATTCTTATTCACTTCAGTAATAAGGGTAGTGTTCTTCTGTTAACTCTTACAGGACTTCTGGGAGTGTTCAGGTGCCTTAGAAAGTGTTTGGCAAGATTGTTACTGTTCAAGCTCTATTCCCTTGCTAGAAGACACTTCATTTTTAAATATGTATTTGCATCAGCAAGATCCAGGCAGCCAGGATTGTTTCCTGTAGGGAGTAGCCTGATAAATGTGATTAGACATTGGAGTGGACTGCCCCAGAAGGTGGTGGAGTCACCATCCCTGAAGGTGTTTAAGGAAACAGTGGACATGGCTCTGAGTGCCATGGTGTAGTTGGCAAAGTGTGTTGGTGTGTAGGCTGAACTCAGTGATCTCAGAGGTCTTTTCCAACCTCACTGATGGTGCGATTCTGCTGCCTTTCAGTGGCCAAGCTGAAAACTTCTCCCTGCTGGTCCTTGGCCAGTGGTGTCTCATGTACAGTCAGCCAGACTGGCATCTTGCTGGCTTTGTGGTGGGCAGCTGCCTCAGGCTAGGAGGGGACAAATGTCCTGGCTTGCTGGTTGGAGTTTGGCAAGTCCACTGGGTGACGTATGGACATGTGTAATTCAAACCCTACATCCTCCAGAAGTTAAAAATGGAGTGCGGAATTTTCTGGGGAATATTTTTTAATGTTAGGTCTCTGGGATTCGTGTGACATTTAATAGCATACATTTAAAATTAAGCACGTGCTAACAGCTAGCCTGAGGTGTAGCTGAAATCCACTTGTGAGCTCCTGTTCCTACCACCACTAGAGGAAGCAAATATTTTTTTATTTGGTGATGAAAGCAACTTAGGGAGTTTTAACCTCAGTTCTGAAGTGACGCTGGTCCTGCTGCATAACACAACATTCTCCAAGCTTTCTCAAAACAGAAGTAAGACATCAGACCATTCCCACAAACACATCTTGTTCCATTTCTTACCTGAAACATCAGAACGTGACCCTGCTGGGCAGTCCCTGCCATTTGCTGTGGAAAACAAGGTGGTGTCTTTGCGTTCCAGGTTAGGTACTTATGTTTGGGTTGGGTTTTTTGTGGCTTTCTTTGGTTGGTTTGGTTTGCTTGTGTTTTGGGGTTTTTTTAATCAGTTTTGAACACCTGCTTAGACTGGCTGTGTTACGTTGCTTTACTGCACAGTTGGTTAAAGGGAGGAAAGAGCAGATTTCACTGTTGTCTTCGACCTTCTCTTGTTACTGTGTAGCTCATTTAAGTTATCTTCTCACAACCCAGTAAGCAAAATCTGTTTGTTTCAAGCCTTGGTCTGGTAGTCACAAAAGGGTTTTTAAGATTTGGACCTGGCTCCTATATATGCATTTATTAAAATACTTCTTGGCCATTGTTTAACTTTTTTTAATTTTCTCTTTTTTTATCTTATGTGTTGAAACTGAGCAGTTCCAATGAGTTGTCCCCCCCGTCAGTTTGCTCCCTCTCTTCAGAAACTGCAGTTAATGTTCACTTCTTGGCTTTGCAGAGAAAAAAAAAAGACATTAATAGACCAGCTCATTTGAATTGCTCTTGTTGAAAACTGATTAAAAGCTTATTGCAGCCTTGTCTCACAAATGGCATGCGTTCTAGTTCTCATTTGATGGGCAGCCTGTCGGCTTGTCAAATTACTCAATAGAATAATTCAATTACTCAAAGCAGCATTGCTGATATGAAGAGCTTATGTAGCTCATTGCTAGCGACTCTGTGCTTTTTACTCTGCAGGCTGGAAACATGATTTGTGAGTGGGCTGTGGCTTTAACAATCGAAGGCAAAGCTGCTTCATCGTGTATTTCCTTTCCTCCTCTTCCCTTACCCTCCCCTTCCTATCCCTGCCCTCCACCAGGCTATTTTTGTGGTATGCTGAGCTCCTAAAGCAAACTGAGGGAAAGGGAGTGAGGTGAGCAGCGTCTCAGACCTTACTTTGCAGATTTAATACATACATCCTATTCAGAAAATACAGTGTGTATGTGGGTCAGTGATCCCTGCAGATTTTTATTATTTATAGCCATTTCTATAAATACAGGACTTCATACAGCAGGGTTCACGCAGTGCTGTGTTTCTTGCAAACTGAAACGTTTTTGTCCGTGCTGGAGGTAGCAAGGGCCAGCTCAAAGGTGAAGATAGAAATGAAAGAAAGCAGTGCACGTGCAATGGTGACCCTGCCACAAGGCAGACTGTTGAGCTGGGAAAACACTGTAGTGACTCTAGCAGAGAACAAGGCTTGCAGTGCTATTTCTGTGTTTGATGCCCAAGGGATTTTTTTTTTCCTCTCAGTTTCTGTGCATGCATGTGCATGAGACATAGGTCCTTGCTTCTCTGCCATGACTGGGACTGATGACAGCTGTGTGGGTGGGAACTTGTAATCACAGAGCAAACTTCCTGCATCTGCCCTGCCATGTACTTCCAAGCACAAGGCTGCACTTCCATCATTAGCTGCCGCTGAGAGCTACCCAGTCGTGAAGGGGTGTTGGGTTCCTTCTCGCTGCAGTGAGCACTGGTACATGCTGGGTAGGCTCCCACAGCAGCAAGTGCTGTACACCTCTATCAGTTGTTAGGCAAACATCTGCAGCTGGAATGTGTGGCATGTTCCTCTGATTTGCCAGTTCTCAACCTTGCATAGCAACACATGTAAAATACTGAAATGCATTCTTTTTCTTACTGTTAACATTCAAAAATCTTGGTTTAATGTGGGCAGTAAAATTCTTGGAAAACGGTGTTTTGTTTTGTGAATAAAAATGATCCTGTTCCTTTCCCCCACCCCCCCAAACTGGGATCTAGACCCTTCCCCCACCATGTGTAGTTTGGCTTCCTTTGTTTTGCTGCCTCATACCAAAAACACAGCAAACAACTGAGATGTGTGCTGGGTGCTCAAGGCCAAAGAATGTTTTAAATGGTCACAGTTTGTTTTATGCAGCCATAGAGCCTGGTGCATTTTGGAAGGAGCACTGGGATGGTGTATCACAAGATACTGAATATAACATTATACTGGTTGCAGTTTGTTTTCGGTGCCTGGTTTGGGAAACCATATACTCAAATATTCTAAAAAGAGAACTATTACAGAAGAATGAGTACAAGGCATCATGCTGCATTTATTGCTAAATGTGTGTTTTTATTTAATTCAAACTAGAAAGTAAACCTGCTAAGAATTGAAGCATCAGAGCATGAGCATACAAGCACTGGGGAGCAGTTTGCAGGATCAAAACTTCAGCCTGCTCTGGATAATAGACTCTCAGGAGAGGAAAGAGAAAACCCACTTTTTAAGATACAACTCTCCTTATCTTAATATTTCTTCTTAGCAGATTGAGTTGGTGCTTGGACTCTGAGCATGTGATTAAACTGTTAAAAAAATCAAGATATTTAAGAATTAGTTACTGTATTAAATCCTCTTACATGCAGTGTGCTCTGTTGCCCTGTGTAGAGTATAATGTCATGACTGATAATTTCTGTTTTCTTTTCTAGTACAAGGATGCATTTATGAAAGCAAACCCAGGGTACAAGTGGTGCCCCACAACCAACAAACCTGTGAAAACCCAGGCATCCAGTGTTACGAACAGGAAAAAGCTATGGGCCATTGCATCAGACTCTGCAAAAGACTTACCAAGCCCAAGGAAAGTAACCAAAAGTGAAGAAATGCCACAACTTAACTTTGGGATGGCAGGTGAGATTTCCATCCATGGTACTCCGCTGTAGCATCCTCATTTTGTGTGGGGATGTGGTATTGAAACCGAATTGGGATACCTGTTTTCTTTACTACTCATGGTGCTGTAGTGTCCCAGATGAAGCTGCCAAATTTAATCTGGGTAGTTAAACCTCTGTGTAAGAGTTTTCTAAAATTTTCTGTAGTGCATTATTTATTTTCAAGAGCCAAGTCCATATATGAGGCATCCTAACTCATACCCCCTGTACAGCCCAGATTTGATGGATTTTCAGTTCCAGTTTATCTGCTGTTAGAGGCTTCCATTCTCTGTTCAAAAAGAAAAGTGCTGATTGTGTGTGTTCTGTTTCTCTGTCATAGAAAGCTCTACTCTTCTTAGTAATTTACTATTGAAAAAAATAATTTACGGGTGTCTCAATTTGGATATGTTAATATTCTTGTGTACCAGTCAGGCTAACACTTTTGTATTTAAATCAAGAGAAGCATAATTTAGTTTCACTTAAATGTGCTCCTTTGCCCATTATATCTTCGAGGAGTAAATTCTAAGCTTCTAAACATTTGAAGAAAAAAAAAAAAATACATGAAGAAGTGTAGGTGGAGTGCCTGAGCTGGTGAAAAGCAGGCAATCTCTCACTGATATCATGACCTTGTTGTAATCATGACCTTGAAATACAGGGACATTAATGTTAAATACTAGTAGCTTAAGAACCTAGCAGTCAAGGTAAAAAAAAATCCCTGTCATTCTTTTTTTCCTTTTTTTTCCTTTTTTTTTTCTTGTTTAAAGTTTCAGATGTGTCAATATTTACAAAATAAGAAACTGCCTGGTTTTTGACAAGTGTGTAGCAGATAGGACTTCTCTGCTTAGAGAGATTGTGAGCTGAGAGAGTAGAAAATGGTTTTATGGAAGAAGTGTAAAAGAATGAAAAGGAATAAAGAGGTATGTTTAAAGAGGCACTTAGTATAGTGGTATGAAAATTCCTGTAATGAAATTTCATGTGGCTCTTAAGGAACTGTGAATTTTGATCAGAATAAAAGTGTTTCCAAAAATCACAAGCCCCTTCAGACCATTCTGCTTTTGCTTTTAGAGCAGTCACTTCTATACTCCTGAAATACTTACTGACTTAACACAAAGAACAAATAACAAGCTTTAATCTACCTCTCATCCATCCCCCAGTGCTCCTGCTGGGCTATCCTAATGTTGAGTTTTTGAGTACAGAGGTCTTGAATTAACACCTGTCATTGTAGGGGACAGAGAAATTAAGAATTAATTAGAAACTAATCCATTGTTTTATCTATAGATTCATTTCCGAAGAAAGTCCTTTAGTACTATCTGTGATAGTTTTTGGGGGTTTTTTTCCGGCAGGCTGAGACAAGGAGCATAGTATTTCATCAGAATACATGGATCTTGCTCCAGTCCTCATGCCAGTGAAAGCTGGTAATATCTTGGGTATAAGAATAGCTCATAAAATAAAGACAGCTTCTGACAGAGATGTTAGCAGCATCCATATCATGACAAGTGTGCCATACCAAATGAATTACTGCTTTGTCAACTATATACCAGTTCATGTTAAATATGTTTATTGTGCTCTTCTCTGCTTGGCTTCACATGATAGTTCAATTCAGCTCTCACTCTTCTACCCAGCACAATATCTTTAAAATCCAAGCTGTATACTAGCTGACAAACTGAAATGTAGCTGAACCACCTCAAAAACACTTTTACTTTTGAAATGCCACTGATTCACTTTTATCTTCAAGGCAGGTAACTTCCTCAGGACAGGATTTATATAAGTCTAGAATCATGCCAGGAAGTCTGTTTCATTTGATGGTCATTGCTAATCATGTTTTGGTTGCTTTTTGTGTATTACGTTTTAATTTGGAAAATCTAATATGCAGAGAAGTAAGATCTTCCTTTTTTAAGTCTCACACAGGCTGTTTCTGTCCCTTTTTTTGGCTTTACAAGAATAACCATGCCACATTTAAGTCTGTCATGCTGACCTACCATTATGTCAAGAAGCTGAGGTGTGGCACCAGCATTGGGCTTCTGACCTTCAGACCCACTAGTGGTGTCCTTGATCATCCATCCTGGAAGCTGTAATTAAGTGTGTTTTTCTCATGATATGGCTCACCTATGATATGGTGTAGGGTGTAGGGCAAAGAACACTGCTGTTTGCAAAAGCTTTGCCATACAAATGTGTGAGATTCACAGTACTTGCATATTTTTGCTTCAGAAGAAAACTATCCATGCCAAAATGCTTTTTAGTGAGGCAAAGACTGGAAGAAAGGCACTTCTAGAGTACGCTATATCCTTATAGAAACACCATTTCCGTTTTTTAGAAAGAAGCTCAATTATGCACCCAGGTAAGAGTTGGTAGAAGCTGGTTCCTTCTGGCCTTCTTCCTGCTTAGTACTTCCTCAGTTTGTTGTTTCCTCTGACTGAGAAGTGGCTGTGATGAACAAGCCAGCCTGCTGAGTCTGTAACCAGCTTAGTACTAACAAAGTATGTCATTCCCAAACAGAGAGATGGTTTTAAGTTTCATCAATATTAAAAGCTGTTGAGAAAGTCATGAATCGCCTGCCATTCTACAAGTCAAATGCGTGTGCTGTTTTCCCAGAACTGTTGATTTAAGAATAAATTCTGTAAAATACCCCTTAAAATTCTTCTTCATACCAGCAAGCTCCTAGTGCCAGAAGAGAAACGTTATTGTGCTGAGAAGGCACTATAAGCATATGGCAGTGTTTAGATGTGTACATTTTGTCTTCCCTTAGGTGAAGTTATTTTGTAATTGGAAACCTTAGTGGAAGGATTTTTGCTTTTATCGTGAGCAGACATCTAAACACCAACCTTCGGCTACAGCTGCAGCATGAGTGTTCAAGTTGTTTAAGCATCACATTAAACTTCTATTTCCAATTCATCTTTCATTTTTTCCTTCCTCTTAATTTTTATGTTTAAATAAACAATTTAAGTATTTGCTTACTTGGGGAGAAAAACACTAAACCACACTTCTTTGTTCTCTTATGATAAGCTACTTATTTGAAAGGCAGAAAGCCAGAACTACCATGAAGATATTCAGAATAGGAAAAGAATTTTACAGTCATAAACTGGGTGTCCTTGAGATGGCCAGAACTGGGGAGGGAGAAAAAGACCAACAGGTAATGAAAATAAAATACTAAAGAGCAACTGAGAGTCATCAAGGTGATACAGGCATAAGAAAGTGCTGTACTGCAGTACGTCAGGCAAAGTGTTTTCAGGAACACCCTCATCTGATGTGGTTGTGCTGCTGGTCATCCATATACAAGAAAGATGAACTACACCTGGGGTAACTGCAGAGGACAGCTATAGGAATTGATGAAATGATGGAAGATGGATGGATGACATTGGGAGATCTTGAATTGTTTAGACCAGGAAAACAAATGGAAGAAGAGAAGGACAAATCCTGTAAATGCAGAAAAGATAGCTATTTAGGGAAACAGTTACTAATCTTAGAGATGTGAGTACCGGAAAAAACATGTACTCCCTGGCCCTGGAAGAAAGGCCTTAGTGCTTAGAAGATTTGCATCCTGCAAATGCCTTCCAAAGGGAGTAAATAAAGTAGAAAGCAACCAGCGAAGGCCTTACTGTTTAATATGGGGCTCAGTAAGTTTACAGTGCGCCTGGAGAGCTCTTCCAGTCTCTGCTTCCTCCAGATTAACTGCCTGCTCACGGCATTATCTTGCAAGATACGTGTTGACTTTTCACTTCCGAATTGCTCTGATATCCTCGGGTTTGGAGGACTGAGTGGTTTCTGATCAATTTTGATGGCAAAAAGTGCTGTTGCTGACAGAATCACTTCACTGTTTAGATCCTTACTGGCCCTTCACATTTTCTGTGACTACTCTTGTTGCTAGATCCTACACTTCTGGTAGTGCCTTGTCTTTTCAAAGAAGTGTGATTTTTTTTTTCCTTTTTCATTTAAAAAGTCAAACTTCTTCAAAAAAACCAAAACCCCCCACATGTGTCTTATGTGTTTATTATGGTGAAGGAAAAAGTTAATGCCAGTTGAATATTGGGTTTGAAGCTAGGTGCTTTTTAGGATGCCTATTTAATGTTATTTAATAATAAGCCACTCTTCTGTCTATGAGGTAGTGAATGAGCCTGGTTTATTTACATTGTTTCCTCTGTTTCTATTTAACACCCTTCTAAAAGACTATTGAAAATCTTACCTTGGGAATGTCAGTGAGAGATGCTTTGTGCAGGAAAACTTTGGGCAGCATCTGTGGTATTGAATTAAACAGCATCGATGCGTATTTCCATAAGTCGGACCATGATCATCTGTGGCATTAAACTGTTTGAAGGTTTACAGGTACAGGTTTGGCCCACATCAGCTGAAAAGATCAAAAAAATCCACTCACATTGTGGCTGTTGTATGAGACATTTGGCCACTGTCTGTCTCCTTGTCTCTACATAACACTGTTAAATCAGGCTCCTGCAGTGCTCCCAAGGCATTCTCTCAAAATCAGACAATTAGTCTTCATAGTGATGAAGAGCAACCACTGTTCTGATCTGGAAAAGCTACTCCATGAGTAATGTAGTGTCAGAGTTTATTGCTTTCACTTCTTGTCATTTTCTGAGCTCCTGAGGTGCAGGAAGGCTGGAGGGGAAAAGCTGTCAGTATCAAATACTTGGAGGAAGAACATTTATATCTCCATTTTACATTCCTCAATTATATATTGTACTGGCAGAGCAACAAGTAGGCAGGGAGCTTGCCTGGTCAGTGCTTGTGCTGCTCTGGCTTCATGCTTCAGAGCTGTCAGGCTGGCACCTTTCACCACTAAATACAGCTCTAAATTAAAGAGAAATGAAAACAGGAATTTTGCTTCAGAGCTTGGTCATGTTGTTTTGTTCCATCCTTTTATTTGTTCAGTCACCAAGGAAGGAACCGCTCCCTTGTTAGGAGCATCCACCGACTTAGAAACCTGTCCATTATTGGAGCATCTTTGTGTATATTTATGTATGAGATCATTACAGTTGCTGTTTTAAAGATACTCATCTCTGCAGTACATAAAACCTTTGGCAATAGAATTGTAAATCCATGCAATGGGGTGTAAAGCGGACAAATCCAATTAAATCCTTCAAACAGCTTTGAAAGCCTTCCCAGAGGGTACAGAAATGGTTATTTGTGATTCTCTTGAACTGCCTTTTATGGCAGCTTACTGAGAGTGTCTGTGACAAGTAGTCTTCTGGGGCTTTAGTGGTGCAAGTGATAATTTTTTAAACAAGCAAATGAATCAACTTAAGGCTCCATTTTACTCTTTTAACAGATCCTACACAAATGGGAGGCCTGAGTATGCTGCTTCTAGCAGGAGAACATGCACTTACTGCACAAGAGGTAAGGAACTCTCTTCTCTCCCCTACCACAAGCTTTCAGTTTAAAGAGCTTGTATGAGGAATATTTGAACAGTAGGGAATGAAAGTTAGGACACATCTCCGGTAACATCAGCTGGGAATGAAGTGTGGGTCTTGTATCCCAGCTGTGAATGCAGAGGTTGAGGACAGTTCAGTATTGACTCTGCTGACACTTGGGCACACCAGTCAAGCCTGCCCCATGAAGAGACGTTGTCAGAGGTAAAAGTGTTGAAATACAGTGACTGTTAACAAACAGGTGGTTTGCAAGCTTTTCTGGGCAAGGATTTGATATGCTTGTGCAATGCGTCACACAACTGTGGCCATGGCACTAAGAGATAAATAATCTCCTACAAAGTCAGCGTCATTGTATATGCATTCTGAAATCATGCAAGTGCTAACAGGTAGAAGTAGTGCAGTCTGCTCCTATTCACTAAATCCTTGTGTCTAAAAAGAAGTTTGTACTTCAGTTGCCATCACAAGCACGTTTTATGTTTTTACAAAGGAGTCTAGTAAGTGTTTGTGCATATCTCCAGTAGTGCAGAGATCTCTGGTCTTTCTGATTATTAATATCATCTGGTTTTTAGGCCAACTTTGAAAATTATTCAAAAGGTGGCTTCTTTGTTGGGTATAATAAGTAATCACTACCATAAATCTCTAGCTCTAGGAAAGAGCTCTCTTTTGTTGTTGTTTTTATTGGGAGGAAAAGTAATAATTAGCTTAATCTATATGTGTAGTGCATTTGAGATGTATTGCTCCTATACTGCCAGGACTCCTAAACGCTTTGCAGACCGGTTTTAGCCATGGAAATTTTGTGCTGTGTGTATTAGCCTTCTGTGCTGCAGCATGAAAAATAAGAAACACTCAAGCCAAGTTGACAGAGAAGTGAAAAGAAATTATTTTGTGCTAAAATTATACTGGTCTGTACTTCTTAAACTTGTAATCTCAGCTCGAAGCATAGAAGCTGCTTTTATTATGCTGTTACATTTAAATGTGAGGGAAGGTATATTGTAGTCACAGATACTGCATTCCTTTAAAAAAGGACTTTGCTATGACCTTGAGAGCTGAGGTGTCTTGATTTTACAAAACCCTCAGAAATATGATTTCAGATGGCATTAAATCTACATGTAATTTTAGAGTTAAATCAAAAAGCATGTTGTGTGATTGTTTTAATGCGTGGAAGTTCTTTTAATCAGAACTTTTTTATTTTGAGCAAAAGACATGCTTCCCATGTTTCTCAATAAATCCTGTTTTCCTGATAGAAGTGTGCAATATGACTTGTGATGAAATATTCACTGTATGGATAAACTGCCCTGTACTCTTCTGGGCCTGTAGTCTTCTTTTGGAACCTGGCCCTCCACATCAAAGAAGCAAGCTGTGTAATCTGCTTTCCCCAGAAATGTAAAGCAAAATAATTGTCATAAATACAGCCCAGACAAAACTAGTTGGGGGACTGTTAGAATAGTGATGAGCCATAATTTAGCCCACACTTACTAATGAGTTACCGTATTTTAATTGTCCTATCCTATCTGACAAGTGGTTAAGGGACAGAGCACTTTCCCAGGAGACTGCACATCTCTGATTCTTTTTGAGGGTCCCCTTTGTAAAATATCCCCTCCAGATCATTGGGGTGATTGGTATTCTTAGAGGGACCCAAATGAACAAAGTTCAGTCCTCCTCATTGCGTGTTAGCAGCTGTTAAGTTTCCAGCTGTGTGTCCAGGTGCTGATAGAGTTTTCTCAGTTTCTTTTGTGTGGCAGTCCTGGTGTGTCTTCCATTTTTCCGTCATTTTCATATGTTCCAGTGGTGAGTAGATATAGAGCAGATATTTCTTAGGCATGTGTTTCTCAAATGCAGTAATGATCCTAAACCTATTTAGAGTTGAATAACTGAACAGCTCTTCTGTCTTCCCACCCTCAGGCGTGCAGACAGAGGAGAGATGTAAGACGGTCATCTTTGCATGCTTTATGGTTGAGTTTCCATGCTTATGGTCTCACACTTAAACCAACATCTGGGAGGTTAGCAGAACAGACTCAGAAAGCAGCTCGAGAATTCATTGTAGATTTGGGAAGCTGCTTTGCTCTTCAGTGGAGAGGAGTCAGTTGTGTTGTATTACAGTTGGTATCCACATGGGAGAGAATATGGTGTACTGAGGTGACTACAGAGGTATGGTTAGTGAAAGAGGTTTCAGAAGTTGCTTTATTATGGAGAATATATGTATTTTGAGTGTATAAATACACATTGTACTTCTAAAGCCTTGGTATTTCTACTTTTTAGAAAAGGACAGACACTCTCATATTTTAAAGAATGCTATAAATTATAACATGTCATCTAAATTTTTACATAAATTATAGCACATAGTCTAAATCATTAAAGTGTGTATCTGCACTTAAGATACATGTACATATATATGGTTCTTAAACTGGGGATCTGCCAGACACAGGATTACATGTCAGCATGCATATTGACTGCTGTGCATATGTATGATTATGTGGCCTTGGGTGGCCTTGTAAGAAGGGAGGGCAGCACTGGCACAGTGTTGATCAGCACTTGAGAGAGGATGAAGGACATTGTGCTTAGAGGTCTGCTAATCCAGTGAAAAGTACTCAACACCTGCTGATGTTCTGCTGAGTGTATGCTAAGTGAATGGATAGGGTTTTTTCAAGTGAGGTGTTTAATCTTCAAGTTGCCAGAAGCCCAGATGTCAGGTAACCAAGTGACCTGCCAGCAGGAGGATGGGAAGATGCACAACAGTGATATTTACAAAATTGTTTTGAGGCTTCAGTTGCTATCTCTGTATGTTGCCAGTATGATCCCATTTTTGCAAAATTTTGTAATAGACTAGAAAGTTTCTTTTCTGAAATCAGAATTCAGTGTTGGTAGGTGATTGATTTCTAGGCAGCAGCTGGAGTTACTAAGCAGATAGGCAAGAGAAGGTACAAGACCTTACATAGTTGGCAAAGGACGTGGATATGCAGTGTTTTCCCCTTCATTTGGATGCTTTCATCAGTTACACACGACCGTGGTGGATGATCATATTTTATTGAACACCTGAGCAGAGATGCTGGACGGGTCTGCTCCAGCTGCTGTGGTTTTGCCAGGCAAAGCCTGGGTGCTCGCCGCAGGTTATTTGGCAGCAAGGCTGAAGCCCGGTGAGCAGTGCTCCTTGCTCGCCCGTTCGCCTCCCAGCTCATCTCCTTACTCGTCCGTCAGGCCCTTTCCTTGCCTTACAGCAGCACCTAGCGGTCTCTCTGTAGGTTACTGCCCAGAAATCCCGAAATCCGGAGCGTCCTCCAAAGCCTACCTGTCTGCCAGCGCTAACGCCTCGCACCGGTCTGAGTGTGGCTGTCCCAGGGGGTTTCCTCCGCTCTTGTTCACCATGATCGTTTTAGAGCAGGTTAGGGTAACCTGCAGGGAAGGAAGGCCTGTGGTTTCCTTCTTTTTGAGAACAAAAGGCTATCTTGCATGTGATGCAGGGTCTATGCAGAACGTGAATTAGAAGTGAAAAATTTCTCAGTGTAGCTTAAAAGAAGGCTGGGAGGAAGTAACAGGAGAAGAAGTGGGATGTTGAGAGCATTTTATTAGAGCAGGAAATGAGATGTACAGAATGACATTATATGTGCATCTGTTCCCTCTGGTAATTATTTTAGTCCTTTGATGAGGTTCAGCCTGGCAGAAGTTAGAAGTCCTAGAGATAAGAAGTTTCCCACAGGTCAAGAATGTTTGGGGAGCAGCAAAGTAGAAGAAACATGCTCAAATTAGTGCTCTGCCAAGTAAAGGCAACAGCATTAAGTTTTTTAAAAGAGTAGCAGGAATTGATAGGAAAAGCATAGTGGTTCCAACCACAAGATCTCCACTGAGTTACTGAGCACCAGCAATCTGTCCTCTACACACAAAACTGTGGAGAACTGGGCTTCACACCTCCCACAGCAAGTGGTTCTTCTACCACCAGGTGTGCAGGCTGTGCCCAGCCCCCAGCACGTGGCCCCCAGGGCAGCGAGAAGGCTCATCCTGAGTGTCTGACAGCACCTGTGTTATGGGGACTGCGCTGAGCTAGCCTCTCTTGGAAGGGCACTGCCGCTCCAGCATGGTGCTCCTGAGGTCCATGGCTCAATGGCTCCAAACTCAGAGCTAAGTGGTGTAAGGCAGCTGCTTGAACTGCAGAAAATATGGGAAACAAGTCCAAAATTTGGTTATTCCTTTAAGAATCCCACCAGCGCAGTGGCCTACAATAACCAAATGAGTGCTCAGATGTGCAAGCAGCAACCTTACATATTTACAGCTCAGCAGAGTCTCAGACCTTCTGAGATGGGTCACTCAAAAACAGCAAGATGCTTTCCTAGTATAGCCTGGACTACTGTTGAGGCACAGACATCTTGAACAGAATGTACAGAAACATGATAAAAGTCAGTAATAAACATTACATCAGTGAAAACAGTAGCACAACCTACTAAAAAGGCAGAAGATAGACATTAAAAATACATTCTTTGTGGCCCTTTGGGTTGCTGTATTCCCATAGTGCACTGATAAAACATCCTGCTCAGTGTGTAATAAATATGGTGGAAATATAGATCACAGGAGTCACTGTTGCTGCTCAGTTTTATGGCAGGGAAGAAACAAGTTTGTTTGTATATGTAAGCAAATTGCCACATTGCTTTATTTCCCCTTGGCCTGTGGGTTGCTACACTTGGATTTAGTGTTTCCAGGGGAGCGTGGGTAGCAGATTCCTGAAAGCAAAGGCTGCTGTTGCTATTGCAGTGCTTCAGGATCTCAGACAAACAGCAGCAGGAGCAGCAGGGCAAGCTGCACATGCTGTAGGCCTGCGTGTGCTGTGGGGCTTTGTGCTTACTAACAAGAGGTGTAGTCAGTAGGTAAATCTCATGTGCTTTCACCAATAAAAGCTGTTGATTTACTTGTTTAGGTAATGAATAAGAAAAAGCCCCACATTTATTTTTGAATCTTCTAAAAAACCGTAAATTTTGAGGGGAAAAAATTAGTTAGGGAAAAAAATTCCATCCTTTTACTTTTTCTAAAATCTTACATAGCCTCCTTTTTTTTCTCTTTCTTACAAGCCATGTTACATACCTTATTTTATATTAACAGTACCTCATTCTCCTAGGAATTATACTTGTAAATCTTTTACACTCAAATGTGACATTTAATGAATGTATCATATTTGATAGAATTCCTTTACAGAATAATGCTTGATTAACATATTTCTAGCTAATAAGAATACTATGGCTAAGATCTGTATTAATTCAAGTAAGACTTTTGGTCTTGAACAGTAATTTCTTTGTATTTTGTTTTCAGATATAATGACTACCTTGTACTGCTTTTCAAAAGCACCTCTAAAATGTATGTTTAGATACATGATTTAAGAAATTTTAAGCTTGTGTTACCCTTATTTACTTATTTGCGTGCTGTTGTGATTGGAGATTTTTTTCTTATAAATATTCAGGTCATCAACTCTGTCTTCAAATTTTTAATTTTTTAATCTTCCAAGTAATCTTACTCAGAATTATAGCACAGATTACAGATCTAGCAGTGTCGATAGTATCACCAATATAAGATAGTTACGTGTGTAGTTCAGTATAATCCATTGAGTATTCAATGGCATAAAACTATTCTGACAAGTTCAGAATCATAAAAGGAGAAAAGAAAACTCTGGTATTTTTGTGGTCTTTTTCTAAGGCAGTTTTCAAATGTGTTAAAATGGGTACTAAACTATGTTTTCATATAAATATGATTTTGTCTTTCTAGGACTATGAAACATTAGCTTGTCCTTCTTCTCTTAAATGATTTGTTTTGCTCACTGTTGTTTTTAGCTTGAGAGAAGCACATTTGAGGTCTTACTCTGCACACTCCTTGTTTCAGGTTTCCTCTAGTGTTTGCCAGTCTGATGCATCTAATTCTACAGAAGCCTGTCAGAAGTCATCATTGTTTCAGTTTGCAGAGGTGAGTTTCTTTAAAAAGGAGGTTTTTTCCTAAGTGCTTCCTTTTAAGAAGTATCTGATGTCTAGATAAAAAGAAATCAAATGTCTTTAACTAAAATTGAAGCTCATATTTCTTCCCTCAGTTTTGGGTTTATGCTGTTGAATCATTTATCAGATTGGTCAGACTCAAAGTGCAAGAGAGAGTGTTTAGGACCATGGTGGAAACCCAAGTGCAATAATGGAGCTGTAGTTTAAGCTGTAATTTGGAGATACGTCATTACTGCACTTAGTTCTAAACTAGAGCCTCATTAACTAAGATTTTAACATGTATTTGGATGTTACATTACATTTCTAATCTATTGTGGCTGCTTTAGTCATTGGCTCCATCAAAAGTAATTGTAGTTCTTAAATTCCAAAATTTTCTTCTAGAACCACCAAACAGCTCTATGCAAGTGTGCTTTAATTGTGCAGTGTACAATATTTTTGTCAACATACTCAAGATACTGCTAGAAGTGCAGCTGTGATGTGTATGTTGTTGTTCTTTTTCTTTGAAGAAAGAAAACAGTTTCATCCAAGTCTTAATGGGTTTCATTGATGTAAATAATATGACAAAAAATGAGATTGCAAGGAACTCTGGCCCTCTGCAAGGATCACTTGTTTCTTGGTGTTGTTCCAACTTTGGAAATAGTCATAATATATGACACAAAAATATTTAGTTGTATAGATACTGATTTTATGGGACACTGGATAGTTCTTCAGTAAGTGTATATGGAAAGAAACCTGACTGTAGTAGGAGCTTTTTGTTACCTGTATTCACACCAGCTGTGGTTCTGACTTGTGTGTCTTTCATATTCATTGCATTTGCACCTTTATACTCCTCCCTAAAACATCATCACTTCTGGAGCAGATACATTGCAATCCTAGCACACAGGAAATGGGACTTTTTTTTCAGTTGGATATTTTAACATCAGCACACAAACCCTTGAGTTCCAGCTTAACATCCGAGTCTTTCAAATGTATTAGAATTAAATTGAAGCACAGATCCTTTATTTCTGGTTAAAGGTAATGGGCATAGTGAAGTAGATAACCTGTAATTAGCTCTTAAACAGCCTGCTGGCTTTTCTTGTTAGGAAGAGGAAATGCCTGGTGTGCCAGCAATGAAAAGCAATACTTAGAGGCTTCTCAGAATTGGTTAATTCCAGTATCACTTTTGATACTTCTGTGGTAATGATTCAACATCCATCTTCCTATGTTTCTGAGATGCTTCTGTGTGCTTATGCTGTCAGTAGAGCAATGTCTGATACTGCATTTCACTGCTGAATCTTTTAAAGAGTAAGACAAATACCAGCTCACCTAATTGTTTTTCAGTTCATTTTGCAGTGTTGAAGGAGGGAAGTGCCCGACCCCTGTGACAGTAGGCAGGAATTGTGTGCTGCCCAGATATGCTTTTGCTAACAGCTTCTGACCTCTGGCTTTTCCTTACCCGTTGAAGGAAAATTTCACTGTGCCAGGAAACAAGCTCACCTGCACTGCTAAAACATGTGGTTTAGAAGTAGCTTACTGATGATCAGTAATTAGAAATGCAAATTAGCTAGTCTTATTTTTCAAGGATGTTAAACAGCCTCTAGCAGGGATGCACCTAACCAGTGCATGGTAGGTATGTGTGTCAGTGGCAAAACAATTGGTACTTGTAGTGAAGTCTAACATTAATCAGAGATGTCATTTGCAACAAAATCAATGGACACAATTTAAACAATATGAAATGCAGTTAACTTAGTGTGTTGGATAGATCTGGTATCTCAAAATACCTGCACACATTTTGTTCCTGTCCACACTTACCTTCTGTGCTATTGTGAGCAATTTGTGCTCTGTTATCACCACGATCCTGCAGTTTCAGGTCTTGCACTGAAGTGTGAAATACAATAGTGGTAAGTATTTGTTGCTAACCCTTCTTTGACATATCAGCAGGCAAATAAAAGCCCTTCATAAAAAGCCTGTTTTGTTGATCCTAGGAAGGATTTTCCTTCTGAAAAATAATTCAAGATTACCATTTTACAGATCACCTGTTCATGTGTTTCCTGGAAAGCAAATACTGTTTGTTCTAATGGTGTGTTGGGACTTGTTTGCATACTCTGGAGTACCAGGAGTCTGTTTATGACAGATTATAAATTTAGCATGTTGAAGTGTGATACTGAAACTGAAGAGTTAGGTAATACAAGCATAATTGTTTTCTTGACAGATCTCTTCCAACACGTCACAGCCTGGAGTCCTGGGGGCAGTAAAACAAACGGAGGAGTCTGCATTGTTTCAGTTTGCTGAGGTATAATGGCTGAATGTGGTGGGGGAGGATGGGAGGAAGCAAGGAATCGGTAAGAGTTGTCACTGAATAGCTAAGCACCCTGTCTTATCAGGGATTCCCATCAGGAGATGTGTATCTTTGTGACAGCATTGTGTTGCGAAAACCATGGGGTGAATAACCGGCGATAGGATGAGATGTTTGCCAGTTCTACCAGCTAGGAGATACTGGGCTTGTGAACATTACCTAGCCTTCCATGCCCAAAGGATCACTGAAGACTTACTTCCAAATGGCCTTTTAATTTACATCTAGGAAAACAGCAATTAAAAGACATTCTGAAATGACATTAAAAGACATTCTGTGCAGTGCCTGTGGAAGAGGCTGCAGCAGGGTGGAATGGTGACTGCCCTAGAGGCAGGAATCATTTGAAGAATCCATGCAGGTCAAAGGAAGCTTATCTGAGCAACCACAAGGATATTTAACAGCACTGTTAGGTGGTGACTTATCAAACTATCAGTTTCCCATAAGTAAGTAGCCTTTCTGCCTTCCTCCACATATTGAAGATTGAGTTGGTAAAATGCTGCTTTTAGGAATTTCTTCTCCCATGTGTTCAATGTGCCTCTGTGAATTGACTTTCCACACATATACTCTTCTTGCCCATTTGGGGGAGTCTGATACTGCTGGCAGAATCAGTTAAGCCACAGGTGTGTTTTGTCTGTGTCTGAAAAGGCTGGGATTGGAGCGGGTGCTATTGCAGAGGAGCATAAAGGGATTAAAAAATACTCTGTTATTTTGTGTGTTTACAGTTTGGCTGCATACCACACACTTCCTTCAGTGAAATGTTGAGCTAATTGTCTACTCTGTGTTTTTAGCTTGGCTGGAATGGGCCCTGGTGTTTTTTTTAGGAGGGCCAAGGAAAATAAATCAATTTACTGATTCGGGTGCCAGAAAATATCTGGCTGCAAACTCCCCTGTAAAAGATACAATAGAGTTAATATCTCTAATCGGTGTTTTTATATGTATCACATTTTTGAAAGTTAGAAGTCAATTTGCAAAGCTCTTTTGACAAAATTAGTAGAATTGAGCAGGATGAAACTATGTGCTGAAGCCAGACTTTTAAACCAATTTAAAAGATACAAACTGGAGAACATTTCTTGTTAATTTTATTGCAAAATACTGGAGTAATACTGCAAGTGAATCTGCTAACTTAGTTGCAAAAATGTCAGTCATTCTGGATATCTGCAGAGTTGAACAGAATATGTATTGCATTTAGTACAACGCTCTTAAATTGTCATGTAAAACCTGGCTTAGCCATACTCTCAGAATTTCATAGAACCTAAAATCATTTCCTCTCCTACTTGAACAAACAAAATGACAAACCTGAAAATTGTCCTAGGGATGAGACAGTGCATTGAGTTGCATTCCACTATGCTGAGTGAGCTCCTTTGGCACATTGGGGGGCACCTATGAATCATCAAATGTTAGGTAGAAAAGGTGCTTAGAAAGTTAATTAGGGTTTACTGAGGACAGTTTTAAAGTTAGGGTTAATCTCTTTTTCTTGTAAAAATATTTAAATTTGTGTGCAGTCTGGAGGGGTTGGTTTTCTTCTGTGGCTGGAAATAGACAAGAATCTGGAAAGGAGGGAAAAAGCAAACAAAATGTTAAAAACCCACCTTGTTAGCCATGATTATTCTTCCTGTGAAACCTTAATGACAGTGATGAACATCATTTTTTTATCTACAGTAGTAGAGAAATGGCATTTTTCTAAGCTTGTAGCCTGATGATTTAATTTAAGTTACTCCTGGGGAAAGTATTGGGCATGTTACAGAACCTCTTCAAGCTTTCTCTCCTGCTATTAAAGCTGCTTGTGCTCTTTCAGCTATAAAGGCTTTCATTTGCACAGGCTGTCTTTGTCAAATTTGGCAAAAGTCCTATTCCTTACTGTGCCACTTCTTACTGCATCTTGTCTATATGAACGCATTACTGCGTTTAGCGAGCTAAATTATGGCAGGCAATTTGCAGTGGGCTGCTGTCAGCAATGTACAGTGCTACAAAAGAAAAAAGAGAGGGAGAGAAAGTAGTTATTTAACCAGTAGCCAAGTAGACCTGTGAAGAAATGTGAAGTGTGCTCCGGTCTGATGTGCCTGGAGACTTTTGGCAACCATCCCAGCTCAGTTTTGGTTCTGGCTGGGTGTTCTTCATATGTTGCCTTTCTCTTCACCGCCTTTGCAGCAGGGTGAGTAAGAGTGCCTCTTTGTGAAGACAGGATCCCATTGAGTAGGTTTGTCATTTAAAACAGACACCTTTACCCCAGGAGTAAAAGTGCCCTGTCACTCAGAAACAGCTTGTTATGTCTAGAGTATCATGGGATTCTTTTTGTCTTTACAGCCTCAGTTAGTCTTTCATCTGGTTGTCTAGCCCAAGTGCTATAGTTGTCAATTAATGCTGTTTGGGATAGGGCTAATGAGGCCTGCCCGGTGACTTGCCACAACAGGTGATGACAGTCCTGGGAGCAAGATTTCATTTGGTCCTGTGGGTTTGCAGACAAGTGCCTTGGAGGTCTCCAAAGATGATGTGACATCCTCATAAGAGCTTTTTGAAGTTTGGACTGTTTTTAAGTTACACTTTTGGCTTTCTCATGCTGCACTGACCTTGCAAGTAGTTGGCCCTACTTTTGTCCTTCTCACTTGAACCTTTATGGAAAGGCTGTGATTTCTGAGCAGTGGGCCGTATTCCTTAGGGCAGTGGCTGTTGGCAGGCTGTCTGCTCACAGGGGCTGGTCGCTGTCCCCTTCCTTGCCATGAGAGGGAAGCAGAACAGATGGGACCTCTTGCTCTCTTGGTCTTACTGCATCTGTGTTTGGCAAAAGTGAACAGATGGTGGTGATTGCTTCCTTGAGAGGAAAGATGAGTACTTCTTGGATTTACTTTCCTAAACTCTTATTTGTTATTAAAGAAAAAGCTTCTGGAGCATGGAAGCAAAAGATCTGCTAGTTCAACTGTCTTAAAAATAAAAAGAATCCACAACCACCAAACTCTTTGCTTTCCGCAGCTTTTCTAATTTTTTTCTCAAGGTGATTTAATTTTAAAAAGCCCAGAACAGTCACATGCAGCGTGCAATAAGGTGGATTTTTTTTTCCAAGTCCAGCGTGTTACTATCATTTAAGGAAAAAGCATGCCTGAGGATAATTTTTGTTCCTGCTGCATTCTCACATACTCACTTTGAGAAGTTCGCTTTCTGTTTATTTCTGGGCTGAACAGGAGGTTTTAATCCAACACTTTTGGTCAAAATGCCTTGAAATTGGGAGTGTGAAAACTAGTGAGTGTTTTCTCTTCCAGCTTTCCCATATCTAAAGCTATAATCTTCCCAGGGATAGACAAATGTATTTGCTTTTTGCCCACATACTGAAATTATTAAATATTTCTGTTGAAATGAAATGCCTATTCTAGGAGGAAAAAGTACTACCATGCTTCTTTTGCAAACTGGAATGTAATACAATAGCTACAATCCCATCTGTATTGTAATAAGAGATAGTAACTTGATCCCTATGGTCCTCCAGTTAAACTTCTATAAAAAGGGCTATTTGTGGTTGTAGTACTGGAGGGTCTGATTATTCTAATTAAGGCTGGAAGACCTTCATAAGACAAGGAATGAGATCTGTAGTCTCACTGAGAGCTGATTGATCAGCCATTCTTTTCCTTCTGATGTTTGGCCAGTAACTTCATCAGAATGAGTTACATGCTTTTGTCGCTTGCTGTTTGTTTTCTTAACTCTTAAAAGATTTTTTTTTTTTTTTTCCCCTGATATGACGTGTCTGCTTCCTCTCTTCCAGTAATATGAAGATCTCACATTTTGGTAGGAACACCTATTGTCTTGTCAGAATTTCTTTACTCTTCCCTCACTTTCTGCATCAGGGGGCAAGATATGCCTCTATGTTCTCAAGTTCTAATTCAGTGTGTATGGGTGTTGTTCTATGCTTTTTCTGCCATTCATATTGTGCTGAAAAAAAATCATTGAGATGAGCATTTGTTATAATAGAAAGATAAAAAGTTGAGACCATCTTCCTGCAAAGTGCGGTGTACAAGATCGCTTAGTCAGGTGGGGAGCAGGTACACTGAACTGTCTCAAAGCAAAACTAGAATGTTGAAATACTTCAGTTTAATATTAAGAATTACTATTAGTGCACATTTGAGTATTTTTCACTGTATTTTAAGTAGCTTTAAGTGAAATGGATGTCCTGGATTTTGGTGGAGGAGGGTGCTGTGGTGTAGCAATGTGGCAGGATTGTAAAATGCTGTCGCTGCCTTCTAGAAGCGTTTCCTTCAGAAGCTGCTCTGAGCAGGGCACAGGAACAGCCATTTCAAGTCCATGCACTCACACATGCCTCAGCAGAGGAAAGACAGGAAAGGCCTCCTGTATGATATGTTCCAGCAGGGTTTATTTCAGCATGCTGAAGGGATCAGGAACAGAAGACCCCGACCACGTGCTGCTCTGGGGTTAAGTAAGGGGTCAGTGGCCCTGAGGGCACAGGGGCAGCACAAAGGGCAGGGCAACCTATTGAAGCGTATGAGGGGTGAACAATTGAGGAGGGCAGGGTTGAGTGACCAATGGGGGAAGCAGTCCAGGGTAGATTGGCAATAGTTCTGCAAGGCACCATGAAGGAAGTCTTCTCTTTCAGCCTAGGCAGGGAAGTCTATGGTAAGTCTTCCCAGGGCAAAGCCTGGAAAATCCCCTGAGGGGTTTACACGGTGGGGAGTGTAATAATAAATTCTTTGACAGGTAATTGAAAGATAAATTCTTCAAATAACCCAATTCAAAAGAAAGAATTAATTACAAGGAGAAAGGCAAACAGGATAATTTTTGCATCTGGAAGATCATAGAACCATAGAATGGTATGAATTGGAAGGGATCTTAAGGCTCATCTTGTTCCAAGCCCCCTGCGGAATGCGGGGACACCTTCCTCTCAGTGAGGTTTCTCACAGCACCGTCCAGCCTGGCCCTGATCACCAGCCTCTGTGGGCTACATGTTCCAGCCTCACCACCCTCTGAGTTAAGAGTTTTTCGTAACATCTGCTGTAAAACTGCCCTCTTTCAGCTTAAAACCATTGCCCTTGTCCTGTTGCTACCTGCCTAATTGTGGTCCTAAGTGGGATTTTTGTGGTGAGTGAGATATCACAGAAACTGGTGATTTTGTCCCGAGGCTTTTAAAGGCTTCCAGGTCAAATATTACTGTGCAGTGCTATGCTAAAAAAGGTCACATATCAGAAATAGTAATTCTTGAATTTCTGAATTAATAATGCCGCACTGGAAAGCAGGTCTGTAAAAATTGAGCTGTAAAAGCAATTTCCTGAAGTAGTAATGGTATTTATTTACTCATCACAGATGCTGGCACACCAACAGCTCTTTGGAAGGCTGGATTTGATCTCCAGACATAGGTCTTATTTCCTTTTTCATAACTAAAGAAAGTGAGACAGGAACTGCCTGTGAGGACAGATGATCCTCTTCTATGTCTAAATAATGGGAAATACTGCCCAGACCTGGGAGAATTTTATTGAACCTTAACAACTAATAGCGCATATTATTAAGCAATAGGTACGATTTGTTCACTTGGTCACATAAAACAGATGTAAAACACACAGCATGACAGAATGTTAGCTATGGACAGTACAAACGTGGAGTATCCATGAGCGTAATCTAAGGAAGGAATGCTGTATTTGCTTCTATTCTCCTGTTTTCTATATACCTGTTAAGTGTTTCTTGGGGGAGATTGCCTGTCTGACTTAGGGCCTTTTGCCAGAAAGAACAAAAAGTAACTATTTAACCAATCTCTTACTTTCCATTCTTTTTCTCCCTTCCTTTCTGTCTTTCCTGTATGCCATTGAAGTATCTTTTCCTCTCTTCTTTTTTAACCTAGATCTCATCAAATACTTCCCAGTTGCCAAGTCCTGAGCCAATAAAGCACTGTGGGAAGTCAGCACTCTTCCAGTTGGCAGAGGTAAAGTTATACCCAGTAGTGTCAGAAGGGTAAGATGTGTGTAACTTTTCCACAAAAAAAGTATGAATTGTTTAAGGTTTGCTGTAGTATAAAATTTGGTATTTCCAGAAACATAGATTAATACCTAATGACATATCAAGAGAAGTAGGCAGTGGCTATAGTCCCAGGGATGTAGTCTTTTAAACACTTCTGAATGCATATTTTCTTAGAGACAGCACAGAAAGTTACACTTCTTTTTAGGAAAATTAGCTTTCTAACTGTAATAAGAACAATGCTCAGGAGAACAGCAAAGACAGGAGATAACAGTGTTCTTCTAAATGAGGAGCTGGATACCAGGATTAAAAAAACAAAGCTTTAGTTATAATGACTGGAAGGTGCATTGCTTAATCGGGGACTGACAGTAGGAAAAGAAAAGTAGACTTTGAGGTCATCAGGAATCTGTATGAAGAGTTGGAAGTTGATGTAGTGTATTAAATTCTGAAATTGGCAGCTGTCAGCAGTAATCAAAAATGTAGAGTCAGGTTTCCTCAAAGTCCTAAAAATTCTCTGTAAGTCTTAAATATAACCTTATGGAGATCTCCTCTTTGATATGGATGATTCACTCAAAAATCTCTGAGGTTTGATGTGCAAATGCTATTCTTTGTGATGATTTAAAAATGAAGATACGTTCTGTATTCTAGATAAATAAAGGAGTAGGCTAGCACATTACTTGTACACTTTTTGTTGGTTTTTTTTTGTTGTGGTGTTTTAGTTCTTTATTTCAAATTCACACCCTATTTCAGTAAGGAAAATGGTTCTCTAGATCCTATCTAGTTGCAGCCAGCCCTATATTCTTGCTTGAGGTTACTCGCTCTCAGGAAAAAGGCAGAGGTTGGAAGCATTGAAATGAAAATATTTCATGTCTTGTTCCATTGATAGTCTTGCAAGACTGTGGCTTTATAGGAACTTATATGAGTAGAATAAAATCTTCCTTGCTGTACAGGCAGTCTCTGGCAGTAGTAGAGTTTGTGGCTATGTGCTCTATTGTCAGCAGTGCCTGTGCAAGGTTGATTACACCTAACTGTGACCAGTGATCCATAAGGGAATTTGGCTGTTGCAGCTCTGGGATAGCAGAAGGGCTGGTGGTATTTACTCAGGGACATCAGAAGTTTTTAACATGGCCTCTAACAGGACAGCAAGAGGCTGAGTAGTGCTGTTCTGGAGTAAGGCTTATTGCCAAGTGCAGCCTGATTTTTAGAAGTGAGCATTAGA
This sequence comes from Hylia prasina, assembly GCA_013397195.1. Classification (NCBI taxonomy): domain Eukaryota; kingdom Metazoa; phylum Chordata; class Aves; order Passeriformes; family Sylviidae; genus Hylia; species Hylia prasina. The sequence continues at coordinate 19,546 of VYXD01000293.1, read as the reverse complement.
AGTTGTGAAATTTGTGAATTTAGTAGAAGGACAGATGCTTGTCCACAGGAGTGCACAGTTTGTACTGCAGGTGGCAGAAAAAGTAAAGCTAAGTCTGGCAGCATGACGTTGTGTGTTGGACTGGTTTCTGTGATCTCTCAGTGATTGCTCAGATGGATTCCTGCGAGCCTAATTTATTACACAAAATGGACGTTAAAGGTTCTGATTCAGATAGGAAAAAACACAGCAGATGCGTTAGGCACATCTTCCATGTCTCTAGCTCTTGTGGGACATCAGTGCTATTGATTTTTTTCTTTGTTTTTTTTCCCCAGTTTTGGAGGTCTCTAATGTTGGATCGTAGTTGGATAAATAATATGTGAGAGATTCAGCTTAAATTTTCAGATAGCAGTTCAGGACCTGGTTTGGAGCATCCCAAATAAACCGTGTTCATAATGATATCAAGGATGTCTTAGGTTTGCAAGTGGATGTGGCAGTCAGCTGTGCTATGCTACTGTAACTCCAAACTGCACTTGCTGTGCACTGGAGGGAACTGGACTACTGTTTCCATGCTGGAAAGTGACAGTGTCTGACGTGTGGGAGCCTGTCTTCTTCAGCATGGCACACTGCTCTGCTCCTCCTTCATCTCTCTGCTATGTGGATTAAACAATTTTATCTTCATTTTCTTTCCTCCCTCTTCCCTCTCCCTTCCTTTTTGATATTTTACAATATTTCACAGATGGTGATTAAGATAAAATGCAGAAGGGGGTTAAATTGTCTAAAAATTCTGAGGATTTCTAAGTTTCCGCAAATGGTGGGAGCAGCCACTCTGCGTTCTAAAGCCTGGGAGGCTGTTGCTGTTCAGCTCTGCTGAGTCCCTTGCTCTGTCTTCAGCCCTCTGTGTGGAGAGTGAAGGGAGGCAGTGCAAGAGTGGAGCATCACCTCACCAAGGCAAGGAGGCCACTTCACAGCACTAACAGCGCTTGGCTGTGAGCAGCATGTGGAGGCTTGAGCTCTAATGGTCAGAGCTTGGGAGATGCTGTGAAGAGCTGCACCTTCCAGGAGATGTAGAGACAGTGGTGTTTTTTGTTTATTTCCTGTATGGTGGTGACAAGCCAAATTCTGCAATTGACTTTGTAGGTCCATGTTGATTGAGAGAATGGAAACTGTGTTTGTGGGGTTAGGGAGAGCCAAAAGGGTGTAAGTACTTTAGTTCCTCAGTGCCTTATAACTTCACTTTCTTGTGCAGCCTAAAGAAGGAGGTATAAGGCAGCAAGCCTGGTCAGATATAGCAGGATATGTCCTTAAAAATATAACATCTTCTTCATACTAGTGGCCAATCCTGATACTGATACTTTAAATTTGTTTAGAAAAAGATCATTTCTTAGCACCTACCTCAAAACTGATACAAAACACTCTAAAGTACTGAAGAGGTTAATGACCTGATTACAGGAAAAAGATTCTGGAGGATAATCAACTACTTGCTTGCATGACAGCCTCCTTTTACTCTGAGGAGTACTGAAGATTACCAAAGGCTTGAGGGCTCCTACTTAACTTTGGGTTTAGAACAGCTATTTTATATGAGTCCTATAGGACAACAACAGGCAGTACCATAGCCTGAAAGGAATAACCTCCTTAACGTATGATAGTGAAATGAAATAATTAAAAATTTTGGAATCCAATATCCTGCTAAGCCTTTAAAAACACCACCAGCTGGGTTGCATGCTGGTGTAGACTGTTGCTTAACTGCTGGAGTCCGTTCCTGTGGGAGAGAGTATGTGTTTCAGTTCATCCTGTTCCTCAAAGGGAGTCCTGACAAGAAAACCCCCAAATCTGCAAGTAACATTTGGAGTACAGTGGCATTATCCACCACAGAGCAGTGTTGGAGTGGGGTTTTATTCATACCAGCATGCACAGGTCTGCCCTTCTTTTTCAGTATATAATCTTACGAATGAATTTTGGGAAGGGGGGGAAACAATCTGTTGAAATGTGTTTCATAAACATAAAAGAATTGGTAGTGATAAAAGAATGTTTTATTTGTGTTGGTTTTTCTCTCCATAGATTTCTTCAAGTACATCTCGTTCAGGGCCTTCTGATTTAATGAAACAGTGTGGAACATCAGCATTATTTCAGCTGGCAGAGGTAATACTGAAACACTGGTGACTAATTGCCCCAAGTGCAGTGGGGTGGAGAAGTTAAATTGCCCAAGTCTGCAAGGCAGAACACTGATACAGTTAAAATTGCGCTGCTTATAAAACCATAAATTATCATGGCTCAGATGCCACAAGTCAAGATTTCCCCAGATTAGCCATCAACTTAGAGGTTTCTAAGAGTCAGTGCAGCTGAGAAGTACCACCAGTTTCTAAGAGTCTGGTGCAGCTGAGAAGTACCAGCAGTTCCTGGTGGCAAAGGGACTTTACAATTGAACTTGATTCAGTTTCTTGGTTTAGGCTTTGAGGTTTTAGGGTTTGGCTAAGGGGCACAAATTTTAGCTGAGAGATAGGACTGGATGACTTAGCAAATTCAGGCATTGCTATTACAAATTCATGTTAATGGTCATGAGCTGTTTTTATTTATTTCTGTTTTTCATGCCCATTTTATTTTTCAGGTGAACTAACAGGTCAGTAACTTCTTTTGGGAGCAATTAAAGCCAATGGTGCTTTATTTTGTTTCTAAACACCTTTTTTAAGCTTCCCCAAGCTTGAAGATTGTTTAATTACAAGTTTATTTAGACAAGACAGAAGTTCACTTTTTTTGTAGCCACATCTATAGCTCTGTACTAGTGGCTACTGCAGAAGAAGCAAATGTATAAAAGGAAAAAATCCATTGGCTAGGGGATGTATGTTGAATTGACAAAATATTCTTAGTCCAGTGAACTCCTTGTTAAAGATTGATCTTTCGCTTTTGAAAATCACAGGCCGTGCTTAACATTGCAGTGTAGTAAAAAAGTCATCTTTGTACCAAGTAAAAAAGAAATACCTTTGTACCAAGAGCCCACATCAGCATAATTGTGGAGTTCTCCTTTGCCTGGTCTAACCTGCTTCCCAGTAGATACTGTGTGTTGCCCAAGCTCTGGTGCTTTACAGTGCTCAGCCCAGCTTGTCCTTAAGCAGATCAATAGTTTCTACTTTGTGCAGCAAGAATTTTAGAAACCTGCTAGAAAATATCCCAATCATTGGTGTTACATTCTTACATAAATTGGTAATAGAGACATTTTTAGTTTTGCAAGGAAAAAAGCGTTGCCAATTTGAGAAATCTAAAATGGACTTAAAGAGAGCCAAAGTGTCTGGGGGAGGTACATCCATACTGACCACATGGCCTGTGGGCTGAACTATGGGAACCTTCTGATGTCTGGTTCAAAGCAAGCCTCTTCCATCTAGTTTTGCTCCAGGTGACTGGTTGACATTTGTTCTAAAACCAAAACTGCTCTGGGAATTCAGCTTGGGGGCTTTGAGAGGGAACAGTAGGAACAAAGCATGTCTTCCCAAGGGCAGTTGTTTGGTGCCGTGAAGGGCTACCTTCTGTAGAGGTGTCCACATGGCTTACAGGTGATCCAAAACAGAGAGGATCTCCCAAATCAGTGCTGCAGGAGCATGGCAGTTTGAGGATCTTCTGATAGCTCTTTTTTTGAATATCAATGTTCCTCTGATAGTATGAGGATTTTGGCTTCCGTGGAGGAGATAACCATGGCAACCACTGCTGCTTTGCAGTTCTTTACAAAATAAGTCTATGACATGAGAAGAAAGATTTGGAAGGCTTTTGTACTACCTTCCAAATTATTTCTTACATTCAAGCAAAAGAAAATAATATCAGTGAGATTCAGTAAATGTTTTTTTCCCTCCCTCCTTCAAGGCCATTTGGAAAATGGAAAAGGAATTGTATTAGGACATTTGAAAGCTGAAGGGGAGCGGATGTGGGATTTCAAGTAGCTTGTCTGTGGCAATAGTCAGAGACAACTCTGTTCTGTTGCATTTTGGATATTCTGAAAATCTATCTAGGAGTGGGTTTCCAGATTATATAAAGAGCCTTAAAGGAAACACCACTGAGATCAGTTGGAGTCTTTTTCTATTAGAGCAGTAGAACCCCCCAGCCTTATCCTAGCACTCAGCCCTCATCCCGTTGCATCATTTTCAGCAGGGCTTTAGCCTGTTTTTCAGTACTGTCCTGTAGCACAGTTTGCTTTCCTAAACTAAAATGCCAGAGACATTCCCTGTTTAATGCTCCTGTTAGTATAAGTAAGTAATGTTAACAGTTGATGTTTGTTTCATGGGACTGTTTTTAAACTTATTTTAGATGTGCCTTGCTTCAGAAGGAGTAAAAGTGAAAGAACCTGGGAAAATAAAAGTGGAAGCACTGGAAGATGACGAGGGGGAAGTTTCAGAGGACATGGAAGTAGGACTGGAGAAAATAACATTTAAAGAGTCCAGTAAAGGAAAAGTAGAACAATCAGAGACAGAGAAAATGCAAAACCCAGATGAAACAAAAGCGGAGGAATCAGAAACTGCAAATTGCAGAGATTTTACTAGTCTTGCAATGGAAAACAGTCCTTTTGAGAGAAAGGATAACACAAAGGATCACATGTGCCGTTCTCCAGAGCTTTTCATGAGTGACATGACTATCCTTGGGCTAAAGCCAGAAAAGATAAAGAAGAAAAAGAAAAAAAATAAGTTGGACCGGCACCCAAATGAAAAATCCACCCCCAAGAAATCTTGTAAAAAGAGGCAGTCCTCCGAGTCGGACATTGAAAGCGTAATGTACACGATTGAAGCCGTGGCCAAGGGGGACTGGGGTGCTGAGAGACTCACAGACACTCCCCGCAAAAAAACCCGCCCTGTCTCTAATGTGAAGGGAAGCATGTTGGATACAAAATCACCAAAGAAAAAAGTGAAATCGAAAGAGAAGAAAACATCAAAGGAGAAACAGATGGAGACCACCAAAGAATCCAAGCCTCCCTATTTCCTTAGTATTGAAGCAGGCAAGGAAGTACCATGTGAGGCTTCTGATAACATTAAAGTGGAACCACTGACCCCAACAGAGGAGGTGGTACCCCAAAGCTTACCAGAACAGGTCAAAACTGAGGACAGTGACTGTGTTAAAAAGGTAGAAACCTGTGGCTCCAGGAAATCGGAGAGATCTTGCAAAGGTGCTCTTTATAAAACTCTGGTGTCAGAGGGCATGCTCACATCTCTGCGTGCTAATGTGGACAGAGGTGGGTGGCTTTGAGTGTTTTGTTTACAGCATGAACTGCAAAAGCCTGCCTGGAGTGGGAGGAAAAGCAAAAGTCCATGTTTAAGCTGGAGTTCGAGCAGTGTGCAGTGGGAATGTTGTGTCTGGCCACCTGAGATGCTAGGGACAGGTGGAGTGGCTGGACTCCATGTTCCAGGGCAGGTCTTTTGAAATCTTGTCATCTGTGTTCCTGCTTACCTCACAAATTGCTAACTGATGTATTTTCATCTTTTGTGATCTAAGTTTTGACTTCTTGACTGAAGGCTTTGTTGTTTAATTTGTTAGCCTGCTGATAGATGTCTGCAGGACTTGTGATGTAGGTAACCCTGAACAATTACCTTGTTTCTATATAAACAACTCTTGTGGTTGTGAGCATAGCTTTCAATCCTGCAAGAAGCAAATGTGTTCTGGTTTTGCTTTGGTTGTTAGTTTTGCTGTGGGCAGTAAATGAGAACCCTTTATCTTGTGGAAGGACAAATTTGAGATAGTTTCTGGAAGCTTTCTGTGAGATGTCTGGAAATGTATTTTTCCAACTCGTAGATTTATATGTATAATTAGAGCAGTCAGAAAAGAAAAAAGATGTTTGTAATTTAGGGAATCTTATTACTGTATATCTCTTCATCTCTTTCTTCTTTTTACCTTAAGGGATCCTGACTTTTGAGGTAGTCCAGGGAAACACAGGGACGGGGGATGCAGAATAGTTGTCAGTATCATCATTGCCCAGTTTAAAATGAAAAATGTTTTGTAACTGCCTTCAAAAAGGTCAGGCTTCATAAGTTGCAGTATTGACTGGGTGCACAAGTTTCTTCTGAGTCAACTTTGTTTTGGAACATTTTTCTAAAGATGGGAAACAATTTTCTGCCTTCATCACAGGAAAAAGAAGCTCAGGAAAAGGTAACTCCTCAGATCATGAAGGATGCTGGAATGAAGAAATCTGGGCCTTTTCCCCAAGTGGGACAAGTGGGAACAAAAAACTGAAAAAGACTAAGCCAAAGGAAGAGTTTGTTTTCGGGTAAGTTGTGGCTTAACACTGTTTGATGTTTTAGTTAGGTCAGCCTAAGAATTTAAGAGTGAGTCCCCCTCACTGCAGCTAAGTGAACTGCATCGAACACCCAATTAATCACAATTCCTAAAATAAAAAACCAAGTTGGAGTGAGTCATGCTCTGAATACCTGTCATTTATATAGCAAAATAATTCCTTTGAGATCTTCCCAGTTTACACAACTGTAAGTGAAGTTATTTGCTCAGTTGTAAACAAACCACGTGATATTTACCTGCTAAAAAAGTGGTGTAGAGGGTTACTTACATTTTCAGAGTACTTTGCAAGCACCATTTAAAATTCTGAGTAGGTGTTCAATCATCATAAACCAGATTAGACTAGAAAAAAGAGATCTCTTTGCCCACTTGGAGAGATTGCTTGCAAAGGAATAGTAAACAGTGTTCTTATATTGACAAATAATTATGATAAATATGTCATTTTTCTATTGTAGAGAAAAGGTATTTAACTGCTTATGTCCACCATGATGAAATTAAAATATATCTTAAAAATATTTAATGAGTATAGATGCATTAAAATTTAGCAAGGCTGTACAGAATTACTTTTCTAGTATACAAGTAATGATTTTTGTCAGAGCATTACAGATTTATTTAGCTGCAGGCACAGTAGTTAAATCTGGGTAGCCTTCCTGCTTGCAAATTCTTGCAGATGGGAAAATGATTTTAAAAGGGGGAGTTTTTCCATATTTCATGCTTCAAATTATATGTTTGGTTTTGCAGGTTTACAGTACCCTTTTTACAACCTAGTCTGTGTGACATCTAGTTTCAACTCACTTTCAGCAAAGATATTAAATCAGTGGGAATCCCCAAGTCTTGTTTATTGGAATAGTCAAGAAAAATTAGTCAAGAAAAAATGGAACACTTTATATTTTTATAGCTTTGTAAAAGTTTTGGAAACATTTTTAAGTTTAAGTTGAAAGATTGAAAACTTCTCACACATAATGGTGGGAAAACTAATTACATCTTGTAGCATAAAAAAAGTAGTTGTAAATTATTTATTCTAAGTAGCTAGGAAAATTGTCTAAATCATTCATTCAATCCTGTTCTATCCTCATTAGCTGTCTGCATGAGGAAATACATATTTTCCAATCTCTCATCTTTATTCAGTTGCATCATTGAGGAGTATTATTAAGTGAACTCTGTAAAGGCAGAATTAAGATTTTGTGAAGCATAAGTGCTGGAGAAGGTATCTCATATCCCTTTTCATTGTATTACCTGATCTCCTGGCTGCTTGAAGGGGTGGGTTTACCTCTCCCTGCTCCACTTAACTCCCTCTGCTCCCTTCAGCATCATGTTTCAGCCTCATTTTGTACGTGTTGGTGAAAGGGTCCTCACGTCTTCAGAATTCTGTCGTTTTCCCTGTGTCCCCTTCCCTATCAGTAGCTTCCCACATTTCCCTGATGGTCTGGGTCAGATGTGCTTTCCCCACATACAGTCCACTCCTTTGCCAGGCAGGGCTCTACCTGCATGTATCTCCTGGCAGGACTAAGGACTAGGCCACGCAGCATGAGCACCTCAGCTCAGCTACACCAGGCTAACCAGGCTTCTGGGAGGCTCTTAAAATTCGTGAACAGTGTGGGTGGGTTTTATTTCTTTAAACAATAATTCGCTGACATAGAGATAGCAGCGCTCCCCATTGTCTGAAATAGCATCAATCCCCATTGCTTGCACATCTCACAGATTATAAATTACTAGCCAGGATGGCAGCTCATCCACTGTCAGATGAGGTTTGGCCTTCCCAATTAGAGCTGCAGCCCCTCACATGTCCTCAGGGCAGGAGCTGAGGCAGGTGGGAACAGACAGTGGGGGGGGAGTTGAGTCAGAGGATGGTATTGCATGACAGCCGTCAGAGCAGAAAATCGGATGGTTTTGTGGTTGTCAGGAGCATCTGTGTGGAAGAGAAAAAGATAGCAGTATCAAGCACTATTGATGTCAGGTACCTTTGTGGTTTAAAACCAAAACAAAACGTGTACACAATCAAGCAAACCCCACCATGCACCTGGTCTGCAAATAGCCAAGGCTGTGTTTTAAGATGGAAAATTGCTTACTGAGAGAAGTAATAATTACAGAGAAAAAACGGGGTATCTTTCTGTGTACCAAAGCTTTCAGAATGCAATTTGTTTGAAGTGCTGCTTCAGAAAGCAGAGAGAAGTACCATGTTTCTTGTGATACTTCCAAGTGTATAAGGACCCTCCTTCCAACAGTCGTGCCAACTTCTGTCAGGCTGAGGTTTTTCATAGCATGGAGAATTAAAAACGAGTGGTGTTTTTACACCATTGTTCCCCTATCATTGTTCCCCTATCATTGACAGTGCTATTTATAACCTGCCTAACTGTGTGCACTGCATTCCAATAAAACACAATTTCTACTTCTGCCTGGCTGCAAAAATTTGCAGTAACAGAGTGCTTATGCAAGCCAGTGTAGTCATTACAGCAGGAAATGCTGTGCCATCCTCTTTTGAGTGTTTTGTTTTCTTGTGCTGTTAGGAAGAATCATACCGTGTCTGTGGATTTCTTGAGTTGTAGTTAATCTGCTGACAGTCATTCAGGTTGGGCTGCAGTGTGAGGCATGTTGGGTTTCATGAAAGCATAAGCTAGTTGCATTTTTTCATCTCACAGCAAATAAAATAGGAAGGGAAAAAATCTAATCACCCAGAATAAATATAAAGCTAATTCCCATCCCAAAACTTCATGTTTCAGAATATCCACAGAAGATCGATTAGTTTGGCAATCTTTTTCTGGTTTGAAATGCTGTTTTCATTCTGGTCTAAGAACTTTTATGTGAAGTTATTTTATTGGTTTATTTATTGGTTTTACTGTCTTTTTTCATTCCCCTCACAGAACAGACAAATCTCTTTTACAAATCTGAGCAGCAAACAGAGCTAAAGGTCACCAGTATGACATTGATTATGTTTTTTCTAATTTTAACATATGCTACTAAGGTAATCAGTTTGCACTGTTACAAATGCAGAAGCAGAAATGTACATTCTCATTCCAAAGTTGGATTAATATATACTGGTTTGGTGTTTACAGTGTGTGCACTTAACTGTTTTTGCCCTCACTCTTTGTAGACGGGTGTGTGTATACACACACATGCTCTTAAACAATTTTTTTTCTCCAGAAAGAGTTACATTTAATTTGAATGGTTTTGTTTCCCATTTAGCTTTGCAAAATTGGAAGAAGAATTTGCAAAGAAATTCAACAGCCTCCCTCAATACAGTCCTATTACCTTTGACAGGAAAAATTCAGCTGTTTCGAGGAAAAAACGAAAGATTGGAAGCGGCTCATGCGAACTACCAAAATCCAACAAAGGTAAATTGCCAAGTATGGAACATTCTTAAACAACAGCAGTGCTGTGACAAGCTCAGGAATTTATATATTCCTCAGGAATTTATATATTCTTACTTTACTGTTACCTGTGAAAAATCTGAAGTCAAAGAAGAAATTTCCTAGCAGTGAAGTTAGTTGGTTCTCATCTGGTTTAGTTTTCAAGCTGATTATTTTCACTCTTGATTCCTGATTTTCATGATAAGTAGAACTGGGTAGAGTTTGTACATGAAATGTATTTCTCAGAGCAAGAAAGTTTTTCAAAAACATGAATATTGTGACGTAAGTGAATTTGACAAGTTTTCCCAGGAGAAAATGGGGAAAAAACAGCATATGATGAAACATTACATTTTGACATTTTTCTAAGCTTAGTTTTATGCCAGTCCTAGTTTCACTGTAATTTTAGGGTGCGTAAATTAAAACATAAGATGCTGGAAATGTCTGAATGAAACATCTGGAACTTTTCTTCTTTCAAGATCATAATTCTGTCATAAGTTTTGAGCAAAAATGTCCTTATGTGATTAAAAAAAAGTTAGAGGACATGAAAACCAATTCCATACCCAGCTCTATTTCTGAGGCTCATGGAGGCAGACACTCATGACACATTTGGCTATTTTTTTATACAGACAACCTGTGACACAGAGGTGGTAGAGAAGTGACAGTGTGGTAGGGTAAAACTGCTTTTATACTTTGGCAGAAATAGTAATGCATATATACACTATAGAAGCATTACAAAATGAAGCAATTACATACCAGTAATTCCACAAAACAAAAGGATGCTCAAAAAGATCCTCATCAGACACAGTTTGCAATGTGAAGTTGGTTTCCTTTTCTGCAACAATAGTAGTTCCACTGACTGACAGAATTTTAAGATTTAATACGGCTGTTTTAGCCAGGTGACCCTGGATTAGATCCATGCCTTTTGAATGCTTCACAAATAATCACATTACAGTGTGCAGGATTGAGCAGCTGTTCTTTTCTAATGCATGCCAGTTTCGGTATTGATTTTTGTAATTAGATGTGGAACAGCCACTTCGCAAAATTAGACTTGTGCTAATACCAAGATAGTTCTGACTTCAGCTGCCTTTAATTTGTTTTATGGTATGTATTTGACAGAACTTCTTAAATGAGCGTGAATGAATTGCTTTACAGTATGGTAACACACTGGTAATTAAGCAACATCTGTTGGAAAGAAAATCCTTAACTACAGTGATCTAGCAATTGAAGCTGCAGTAGCAGCTCATTGGATTTCTCGCACCAGTATATTTACCTGTTTAAAACTTCTGCAGGCCCTGTGTTTAGGAATGGTGGGCTAGAATTCTGCCTCAAGCCGGGTAGCCCAGAACTGCATTCTGCTTTTGGGTGGGCTCGTATAGGAGAGTTTCGTTTTTATCTTTGTTAGCATCATTTAAAGAGCTTTGGAATATATTCTGCCTTGTCTCAAGGGAAGGTCAAAAGCTTAACTGCAGGCTGGTTACAAGCCTGATCTGAGTAGCTTTGGCACAGCCCTGCAGAGACAGTCATGGAGCATTTGCCTCTGGCTGACAATAAGGACTCTTTAAATTAAGCCAGCTGACTTTGCACTGAACAGATGGTAAACAGTCACATGAACTTTTCCACCAACTGAGCTGTGGGGTTGCAACAAGCAGCCCCAGGGCAGGAATATCAGATAGTAACACTGCTCTTTCTTTAGTGAACATATAACCACAGCCCCAGACTAAATCCAGACAGAGCTTGTGATACGTGCTTCTAATTCCAGCAAATGTTGAATTCACACACTTCAGCTGGGCAAGATGACAGTTTAGTGGCAGTCATTCCAACTCCTTGAAGAGCAAGGTTCAGTCAGCTCTCAAGAGGTAGTTGAAAAACTACAACAAACCATTTCTCTTCTGGAAAAGAAGGATTGCTAAAAAGTAAACATCTAATGGCAGTAGGTCAGTTTTAAATGTTTTTATTTTCTTAGGATGTGTAAAACTAGGATGTGAGCTGGATTTTGAAATGATCTGACCTAAAGTTCATACAAGCAAGCTTACTAGCTTGGTAAGGTTTGTTCCAGTTGAGTCAAACATTTATTAAGCTGAATCCTCAGTTTAGTTTGTGATGCACTGACAGGCTATTGAGCCTCATTGTGTTGTTGTCTGGTGAAGTGTGATGAATTTAGACTCTTAGAGAACCCTGGCCTCCAAAAATGTAGCAGAAGCAGGTCTATGTCCTAGGCTACTGCAAGTACTGCAGGAAATGAAACTGGTATATCATGCAAAATAATAGAGCTTGGTTTGGTGTGGTTATGGGTTTTCTGAATTGTCCTGCCATTAGAATCAAACAAAAGAAGCATCCTATTTTTATGCGGTGAGCATGAACCATGAGGGGTCAATATAGTCGTATGGGTGTGAGTGTGTTGGGATGTGGGAGACCTTAATTTTGCACTATAGTGCATTACTGTGTTGAGTAGAGTTGTTTCTGCTGTGGGGCTTTTCCTTGGGTGTGTCTCTGTCAGGTAATTAGAAGACTTGTGTAGCACAAATAGTGTCTACAAGTGTTTGGGGCCTCTGGGTGTTTCCAAAAACAGATAAAAATCAGTAGGGATATGTTTAAGTAAATACTCCTTGAAACAATGTGCTGCTTTTTTTGAATGAGTGTGTGCAGGATCATAATCTATCTACTCATTTTCACTCTGCACAGATTAATTAACTACCTAATTTTGAAGTCTACAATGTCCACCAAACATTTAAAATTCAAAGAATATGTTGGAGTGCTGCACTCTAAATCTTCCCCAGGATGTTGGTTGAATAAAAATGGAGAAATGTTTTTGTTTGTTGGGTTTGGAGTGTTTCTCTGCACCCCACCCCCACCTGTAACTGTATGCTTTAATAAGTTTTATTTTGGAGTAAATGCTACTGGATTGGTTTTCTGTCCAATGTCCTTAGCCTGTACCTACAGCAGGCTTGATGGCTACCTAACCACACGGCCAGGTTTTTCAGGATGTTTTCCTGCTCTGAAGTGGAAAACAGTGCCCATTGACTACTACTGTTGTGCTTATCGTGTCCAGTCCACACTTCAGCCCATTCTTTCACATAAAAACACCTGAAGAACCCTGTAACATGAAAGCTGTTTCACATTCACATGTATGAAGGAAAATCTGAATGTTTTCTTAAATGAGAGGCTTTTTTTCCCCCAGAGTTTCCAAATTGTCTAAATTCTGCTCCCACTGAAATGACTGGGGGCCTTTCTTCAATGGGAGCAGGACTGAACAAGCCATAAAGCTTCCTCAAAATCCATCTCAAGCATTTTGAACTGGGAATGTGCATATAAAGTAATAATGTCACAAAATGGCTGAAGAATACAGCTATACTGAATCTCTGCAGATGGCCTGCTCCGACATTTACTGGAGCTGTGACTGTTTCCTTTTCTTTTTTCTTCTTTCCAATGGCATATGTGCCAAAACATCCCACCACGCAGAAGTCAGCTGTCTGCAGTGAATCACTAATCTGCTTGTATGCAAAAGTGAGCAACAGGCATAGTCATTATTTCTGCTTTGTACTGTGGAGAAATGCTCACTTATACACCAAGCACTGCACTAAAGCTTTCATTTTGGGAAGGCAAAGAGGGGAATGCACAGTGTGCTTGAATTTGGGAAGGAGATTGTCTGCATTTTTTTATTTTGTTTTGTCTGTGGCCTCTAGGACTAGAAAGAAGGCATCAGCTTAAAATGGATGCTGCTTTGTGGCATTCCTCTTGGTCTTAGCTCTGGGGGTTTTTTGGCTCGGTTCAAAGCATTCAGATGCTTGGAGATTTCATGCTGGAACATTTCAAGGATCATGACCTAAAAATACAGCACCTTCCTCTGAGAGATGCAGAAATGCACAGACTGTTTGTCCTGATTTTGTTAGGATCTCATTGAAACATCCTCTGTTTGATCAGATCCTTTAATAAAAACAGGGAACTTTTTGAGAGCAAAGGAGGCCTATACCCAGAAATTTGGAGGAAATGCAGTTATGGTTCATTTTCTTGCCTGCTGCTTCCCTGAGCAGCTGCCACTGGCTGTAGCAAGTATTCCCAGGAGGAATCCCTACTGCCCGCAGTGAGCACAATGGACAAACCAGGAATTAAATCCTGTGGCAATTGCTGAAGTGCTAGGGAGAAGAATAGCCATGTAGAATATTTCTAACAGAGCAAGATGAGTAGATGGCTGTATAACAATGTCAAGTAAACTAACATTAAAAGGTTTTTTTCAGCTTTCTATAGGAAATTACATCTAGGGTGCACTGCCTAACAGCAAGACTTTCAGGTTAGTTTTTTCAGTCATGGATTTTCTCTGGATTTCTCTATTTACCTTTGCATTTAGTATATCTCATTTCTGGTCACCAGAAAGGCAATGATAGCTCTTGCATCCTGTAGTGGGTTGGCCCTGGCTGGTAAGTAGGTTCCCACCCTGTTGCTCACTCCCACAGTGGGATGTGGAAGAGAATAGGAAGAGCAAAAACAAGGAAAAACACCTCCTGGGTCAAGAAGACGATTTCGTAAGTTGGAGGCGGGCAACAATGTAAAAGTCAGCACTCACTATTAACAAACTGATGCCCAGCCAGTACCTGAGGCAATGGACATCTTTAAAAAAAACTTCCCCACAGTTTTTTGTGCTTAGTGTGGTGTGAAATGCCTCTTGGCCAGTGTGGGTCAGCTGTCTCAGCTGTGTCCCCTACCAACTTCTTGAACACCCTCAGCCTACTTGCTGGGGTTTCAGAGTAAGAGAGAGATCTTGATGCTCTGTAAACACTGCTCAGCAGTAACTAAACCATGGTGTGTTTCCAGGGAGTTAAGTTTACGCCCTACTAGCCAAGCCTAGTATATGTGCAGAAGAAGCATGTCTTTAAACAAGCAAGAAACACCCCCTATTTTATTGTATGGCTAAGCTTTCCTAAGGGTTTCATTCCCCAAAATGCGTTGTGTGCACTTAAACAGTGGGAGGTGGTAGGTTGAACTACATCTTGCTGAAAGCCTCCAGAGTCCCTTCGGGCAGCAGGTCAGGTTTTGTGCTTCCCCATCAAATGGCATCTGTGGCATCTTGTATTACAGGAAGGGGAAGTTGTACAGTACATACATACTGTGACTGTTGTACTCTTTCTCAAGCTTCTAATTAAAAGTATGTATTATTAATGTTGTCTGTAGGTTCATTCCAGTCTCAGAAAAAGAACTTATTCCACAAAATTGTCAGCAAATTTAAGCACAGAAAGAAGCTTAATGTTCCGGACACAGGTACTGGTGCATTGCTTAATTAAGGTTTTCGGTTGCCTTCTTTCTCAATTCAGTCTTGGGGAAATGCTTCTAGACAGACACACCTCAGCTCTCTAGTCTTTGATCGCTTTGGTTCCTTATTTTCCCTGTCTGTTATGATTCCATTGCCTCCTGGCTCCAGTTGATATTACCTTCTCCAGTATGACGCTGTTTTGTTTTTTACTTAGCATCTCCCTTTTAATTACGGTTTCCCTGTTCCAGATGCTATGCAGTGGAGCTGACAAAGCAAGGGCAGTTCTGCGGTTGGCCCTGAAAATTTGTCTTCCACAGCTCTGTAGTCCTTAGGTTGCTCTTATCTGCAGCCTTCTGTATCAGTGACCATACTATTTTGCCAGAGCATTTGTGCATGTCCCTATCTCCTGGTCTTGTGATTTCTTGCTGTCTGGAACTTTGCAGACTGCAGCTGGTCAAGATAAGAGCCTGGTCAAAGTGTAAGAGCCTGGTCAGGATGTAAGTGCATGTTTCTACACCAGATCTCAGAAGTAACAACCTCCAACCCTGCCTCTTTAGAAATCTTAAACCACCTTTCTGTTTGCTTCGTATTGAAAATACCTTCTGCAGTTCTTTAAGTTGTGTTCTGGACCTTGTCTGCCCACTATCCACTGTTACCTCTCTAAAATCTTCTTGTTACAGTATAATAATCCTGCACACTACCAATGCACAACTCTGAGGGGCATTTGCCCACACTATTCAAGTCATGCCCAGGCTGTTCCTTAGCTGTTCCACAGTGGTATTCTCTCTGCATTGTTCTTGTAGTGTAGAAAAGCCTCTCTGGTTCTGCTTACTTAACTCCATTATTTTTTCTGGTTTCTTCTCCACCCATGTTCATCTCTAAGATAATAAAATTGTTGTTTCTATCTCCAGTTTTCCCAACTACCTTTATGGTTAACATCTTTTCCTAAGAGCTGAGATGTAATTTCCTCTCCTTTCCTGGTGCTGTGTTTTTTGTCACCTGTGTTGCACCTGCACTATTTTGCCGCCTAGGCTCTGCCTTCTCCTCTGTATTCCGTGGTGCAAATAATTTGAAATTACTTGTTCTGTCTTGTTGTATTTGTACAACAAACATGTTGTGGGAGTTGCTTATGAGAAGTAACTATCTTGCTTCCATGTTGGTCTAAAAAAGGCATCATACGTTACCATAGTTTTTATTTGGCGTCGTTGAGATTTTGTTCCTGAATTATTAATAGACCATGTAGATAAATTCTTAAGAAAAATGGGTGCTTAAATTCTCCTAGGGGGAAAGAAACAGAAAGTGTTTAATAGATGATTAAGTAAAGAGTAAAAAAATGTAACTACCTTAAAATCTGCAGATAAAAATGTGGGTAAACAAAATGTCAAAATCCTGCATTTGTTGAAAAGAAGCTTGTGTGTTTTGATACAAAGTGTGCACTATGATCAAAGATTCAACCCTGGCAAGTGTTGAGTACCCTGGCCTTGTTCCAGCACAGAGGCATGTCCTTGGAAGTTAAGCATGTGAATAATGTCATAGTGTCTAAACATTAAAGATGTGTCTGTGCATTTGCTGGGGCAGAGCCAGCTTGCTAAGTTCTTCCCAAGACTAAAGCAAAGACATGAGGAACTTAGGAGCCTTACACAGCCCACATATAATTATCACAGGAAAGGCAATGGATGTCTGTATATTGATTAGGAACTGCGTTTTCTCCTGAATTACAAAGGGGAGAAAATTTGGACTCTTGCCTACTTTAAAGTGTACCCTGTAGTGAGTGAAAGCACAGTGTTGATCAGCAGAGTGCAGTGTGGGCGTGGCCTTGGCAGGTGCTGGGCAGCCTCTCCCTCCTGTGCTGCCTACAGATCTTCATCCTCCATCCAGGAGTTCCTAGGCAACAGGCCCTAAACCATGTGGCTGAGCTGTTCCATATTCTGCAGTATTCAAGATGGGAATCCCAGAATCTCCCATTTCAATTCAGATAATATTTATTTGAGCATTTTGTGAATCAAATAATAAATGAAAATTTCTACTCCTTTTTGTGGTTAATCTGTACTTGTGGTGAGTCACAAGTCTACATAATGTGCAGTTTTAGTTTTTATGAAGTTAATTTTGCAGAAAGAAGGAGCTTGAATGTTTGTATAGCTGCAGAGGAGACACTTGGAAGGATTGCTGTCAGCAGAGGTCATGCTGGCTTCATGATTTTTTTCATCACAAAAGTGTGTGTGCCTATGTGCATCTGTGTTAGGAGTGAAAGAAAGTAAGTGCAGTAAAGGCAGTTTTATTTTGATTGTATTGTGTTGTCCATGTGTCTCTGGTATGGAAATCTGAGTGAATTTTGACCATATTGTACACAGAAGGACCAGTGCATGTCACCATATTAAGAGTCTGCAGCTGTTCACAGAGCAGGGTACAGCCCAGTTAAACACCAGTGAAATGCTACAGAGAGCACACAGTAATGCAGTTGAATATATCAAGAGATAGATCTCTTCCTTAGGAAGGCTGAGAGGCACAGCTGGACCCACGCCTGTTTGGGGAAGTTAACACTCATCTGGGAGTTGCATTTTTCTGCCGCACCAACAAGGCTTTCTGATGGGAAGCAGTACTTAAAATAACAAGTCACAGCAATTGCCTCTTTGCAGGTACACTTGGTGAGCTGTGCTGAGGCTCTTGCATGGTCTGTGTAGTAGCCAGCTGTAACATTGGCCTTGGCACAGGAAGGGGTGGAGAGGATGAACACATACACTGGTCTCAGCATCAGCTCACGTGTGAAGCAGCCCTGTCCCTGCGCCCATGCCTACAGCAGCTCTCCCAAACACATCAGAGCCCTGTTTTGTGGGGCTTGCAGCCCAGAGAGGGCCAGTTGCTCTGTCTTTTGGCAACAATTCTGGCTTGAGGAGGGCTGGATCAGCACAGGCTCCTGCAGCAGAGCTTCCCGCCCAGGCGGCTGTCTCCTACACCTGGTTTGACCATCTGCTGCTTTGTATCTCTGCTTGTTAGTCCCCAGTCCTTGCTGCATCTCTGTGTGCTGCCTGGCCCCAAAGGAGTATTGTAGCAGTGTCCTGTTGTCAGAAGAGCTGGAATTTCTGCCAGGTCAGTCTGTTTGGCATCACTTCCTTGGTGAAGTGGTTCCATACACTGGTGACTTGAAACTATCCTCTGTCTGGCTAGATGTTCACTGTTTAACTTCATAAAGACAATTACATCATTACAGCCCACCTTTCTTCCTTGATACCAGCATGCTTAGACCAGAGAGCATTTGTTCTCCACTAAGTGTGGTTAAACTTCTGCAGCTTTCTCTCTTAACAGGCATCACTAAAGAAATTCTTTTAAGTCTGTGTTTTGTTGGGATTTGGTCTGAAAAGCTGTGGTGTGCTGAGTCAGTTCAATTGACTTCATTTTTCTTGTTCAAAAAGATAAGGGGAGAACAAGATGTGTACTCTGCATGCCTTCAGAATAGGATAAACTGTCCATGCAAACCTTTAACAAACCTAGCTGAGGAAACCATCTGGCATAGACCTCTGGATACGTCTCTCAGAGTCATTTCTGCCACTGTGGTGTAGGCGTGCCTGAAGGCTCACACCTTCATGCCATGTTCTCAACTCTGCTTGCAAAAATAATCCAATAGTTCTTCCCATGCCACTGTCATGGAGAGCTGAGCATGCAACTACCTGTTGGCAGGACTGCACAGTAACTGCAGAACCTTGTTTCATGTCTAGAGAATGTTCCCCTCAAAACTACCTGAGCTCCTCATGGGACAGCTCCTGAATGCAGGACAGTGTTGAAGCAGATAGATTAAAGAAAACTACAGGGGATTAAACATGAGTAGCCCTATCCTTCCTGCAGAACAAAACCAGGTCCTGATTTGGAGTATCTCTATGGATATACTGTTGTCACTTGAAGCAGTGGGATGCTGTTCTTCTTGAAGGAGGTGCAGGAGCACATAGTTTAGATGTAGAGTTGTTGAAACATGGTCCTCTTTTTTCCTCTAGAGGTGAGTGCAAAGGGTCTTGTGATTTCCAAGTTAAGTTTTATGTCTACTTGAGTAATACTCTATAAAGAAGTCAGTGAAATGATTTCTAAACCCAGTGTCCACTAAAACTACTAGAGAAGAGAAGAAGATGCTTTTCCCTTCAACACTGACCCTTGCACCCACACACACACAAAATACTCATTGTTCACCTTCAATCCTTCCTTCTTTGAGACTATATGGCAGGAATGTTACATTGAAGTGATAAAGAGGAGCTAGAGGAGAAAAGGAAAGTAGACGGCTTTCAAGTCTCCTTTCAAGGATTAAATAAAAAAACTTGGAGAGGGAATTTAAATCAATGTAAAAACGTGGAGAGGGAATATATTTACTGCATCTGAGTTTTTACAGCCACCTTCTGCTGTTTCTTAGTCAAACATGCCACGATCATATACCCGTTATGTCTTTCACTGTAGTTAGGCAGCCTGTAGCGAGCGCTGATCCAGAGCGGTTGGGACAAATGGAGACGAGAGATCTCTAGAGCCCGGTCTTATGATACAGGGTTTATTGTGGGGGCCCTGCTCGGAGATGCCAGCCACAGCTCCGAAGCAGGCCCCAAGGAATGGGGGTAGGAAGAGAAAGAGCGAGAGTAGTGAGAAGGGGAGGACAAAGAAAGCAAAGATGGCAAAGAGAGCAAGGAAGGCAAAGATGGCAAAGACAGAGAAGAGGGCATAGATGGCACCATCTTCCCCAGTG
>VYXD01000272.1:1253570-1329277 GCA_013397195.1 Hylia prasina | reverse complement strand
CCCCCTTTGCTGCGGTGTTACCCTTCCGTGAGGGGTCAAATGGCATAAAATTGTACGGTTCTGATAAAGAACTCGAGGTGGTGGAGTCATCATCCCTGGAGGTGTATAAGGAAAGAGTGGACAGGGCACTGAGTGCTGTGGTCTGGTTGACAGGGTGGCTTGGGTCCCAGGCTGGATTTAGGTTTTTTCCATCCTAATGAACCTGTGATTCTGCATTGGCGAAGGCGGCAGATTCAGCCCCAAAACGCACGTTGTCACCGTCATGGGCACCCTGCGGGCAGCGCCGTGGTCAGATGCCCTGACATCAGCCAGTGTCACTTGGCACCACCTGGACACCCTGTACCTGGAGACCCTGTGGAACACGGAGACATCCCTGGAGACATCCCTGCCCTCTCCCCAACCCTGCCAGGGATGCCCAGCAAGGATATCCAGTGACACCCACAAAATCCAGCTCTACATCTGATAAAAGCAGCCTTCTACCCCCCAGTGGCCCCTTCAATGGAATGTCTTCAAACTGAGGGTTAGATAAGGTATTAGAAAAAACCATGTTCCCTCTGAGGGTGGTGAGGCCCTGGCACAGGTTGCCCAGAGAAGTTGTGGATGCCCCATCCCTGGAAATGGTCAGGGCAAGGCTGGACAGAACTTGGAGCAACCTGGTCTAGTGGAAGGGTCAGCAGGATGATGGAACTAGATATTCTTTAAGGTCCTTTCCAACCCAGACCATTCCAGGATTCTGTGATTCCATCCTCCCGGCCAGGCCAAGCCGTGCCTTTGCTCACGCACACACACACGTCACTGGCTCCCAGACGGAAGGTACCCGTTGCTCAGTGCCCCGGGGCAGAGCCAGGCACTGCCAGGGTGGACACAGCCCCAAAATCCAGCCCTCTGTCCCTCCCCGGCCCCTGAGGCCAGGGAACCTCTGGCACTGGGGGTGCCCATGGCTGCTGAGGGCTTGTTGCTGGCTCTGTCACCAGGAAGGCCATTATCCATGCTGGGCCCCACCTAGGCATTTTAGGCGGACTTGCCATGCTAGAAAAACAAGCCTGCCAGAGCCCAGGCTCGCCTGGGCAGCGGAGGGCAGGGGCTCCACACGGGGCACGGCTCCAGAAAATGGTGGGGCTCCCTGACACAGCCCGGCCCGGGGGGACGGAGCTGGGTGGACACAACACACGGGATTGCTCCCACCCATTTTCTGTGGGTCCAGGCTGATGGGAATGGGGCTCGAGATGGTCCGCTCAACCCTGTCAGCCGTAATTAAGTCCTTAAGGGATTATCACACCTCGTTTTCTAACCACGAGGGAGAGAGAGACAGCCTAGCCTGTGCAGGGCTGCTCTGAAAGGTGGTCCCTCACTACTGACAGAGATTTTGCCAGGACTTGTCCTCATCCAGCTGGTGAATAAAACACAAAAATCCCCATGTTCAGGGAGATCACCACCGTTATCTCACCCTAGGTTAAAGCCTTATTTTAAGGGCTCATCAGCTCGATTAGGTTATCAAGGCAAAGGAGAGGTGCTCAGTGCCAGCCTAACTGCCAGCATCCTCCCCGTCCAGCTCACCCCTTCCTCCCAGGCAGCCCAAATTCCTTGAATCCTTTTTTAGATGCAAAAGCAGCACCTAACAGCAAGGTGGAGGGGCAAGACCCACAGCCCAGGGCTGCGGCTCCTTTGGAGGTGAGCCATGCCATTGCTCATCCCCGGAGCCCTGGGGTGGGGATGCTTCTGCTTCCTGCTGCCCTGGGAACAGCCGGGGTACTTACCCACGACCCTACTGCCCAGCTGGCACGTCCCATCCTCAAGGCTCCCCAGGCAATAGCCTCCTTCAGCGGCAGGGTGTGGAGTTTTCCAGGCACAGACTTGCCCAAAAATCTTTTTTTTCTTTTGAATGCTGCTGCAGAGCAAGAGATGAGGTTTTTTTCCCACCTCAGACTGGGAAGAGACATATTTTCATTGCCGAACACCCTAGGACAGGGCATGGGAAGCCAAAGATGAAGCAGAGGCTTTGAAACAACCCTTTTCAAGTTGGATTTGAAAGCAACTAAGATGAAATAATAGCAATCAAGAAGCACTAGAAGTCTGGGGAGGTTTTGGAAATGCCCTCCGAGCACTTTCTGCCTTTTTATCCTCTCTGGCTGCCAATGGAACCTGCAGGTTGCAAAACCAGGACACAGGTGCTGGGTGACTCTGGATGCCTGGCTGCTGAGCCCCAGCCAGCATGTGCCATGGGAGCTCAGCTTTAGGCTCCCATGGCACATTCAGGAACCTGCTTGGTTTTCACAGCAAAGCCTTCAGCGCCTGCCTTGGCATCCTTAACTTTGGGGAGAGTTGTGCTTCACTCCATAGCAAGGCCATGGGCTAAGGATGACCACAGATATTCCTGTGCTGCACAATCTCTGTGCAGCAGCTGAGCAGTGGCTTTGGTTCATTAAGCCCATCAGCTCTGAAATCTCCTTTCCCAGACTAACACCCAGCAGGAATCTCCTTGAAGTCAGTGAGGCGTGGGCAACATCAACAGGCTGAGAACCTCAAAGGTGGCCACAATCTCGCCAAAATCATTTAAGCCCTGCAGAACTTGTTTTGTGCACCCAAAATGGATCATTTTCAGACACGAAGCTACTCCGATCACCTCTGTGCTGGGTTAGAGAGGAGACAAGAGTGGTTGGATTTTATGTGTTTAGCCCCTGAAGTGATGGAAAAGACTACATTTCAGAAAATAGAGAAAGGCTTTTATTGTCCATTTTTACAAGCTTGAATCTGTCTATAAAACGTTCAGAATGGTCAGGCGAGCAGACCCAGGACCTCCTCACCTCCCTTTAGCTGGGAAGGTTCAGGGCCACAGGGAGGTCCTGAAATGGACTTTCTTCCTTGAAAATTAAAGAACACGTTCCTACCTAATTGTGTGATTCCAGGAACTGACTCCAAGGAAAACACGCAACCAATGTAAGACTCATGATACAATCACGGCAACCCCGTCACTGGCATTTCGGAGGCTGTTCAGAGAGGTTTGCATCCAACACCCCTGGCAAGTGTCTTGGAAATACCACCTGCAGAGGACAGTTTTCCTTTCTCCAGACTTCACAAGATGATGAATTCAAGGAAGCTCTCCTTGATCTGCAGCACAGCACTGCTTGAAGCGTGGTCCTTCTGCAAATAAAAGAAAAACCTCAATTCCCTCAGAGAGCAAGGGAAAATTGTGCCACTTGCCACCTCCCTGACATTCCAATCCAGGTGGCACAAGTCACACCTCAGCTGAAACGTGGCTTCAGACAGGACCTTTGGCAGCATCTGTGCCACAAACCTGCCAGCTTTGCCGAGATATACACTCGGAATAACACTCAGAGTGGATGTGAATCCCAACTGCTTCTCACACTCTGCATTGGTTCTGCCAGGCAGAGACACCTCTGAAGACCAGGACGGCCTCCCAAAGTCCCCACTGGCAGCTGGGAGTTGCTGACTCCATGAGACAGGCTTGGTCGGAAATCATTGATTTCTACCTTTCAAGCCCAACCAGCCTGTAATAACAAGAGGCACAAAAGCAAATCCGGGGTACATTCTCAGGATGTGATGAATGTACTCACGTAGTTTGCATCTGCAGAGAGAATACAGCAGTACCAGCCTCCTACTATTCACCCTCTGCTGATTCATCCCTGCTCCAAAGGACAGCAGCCATGCTGCTCTTGCTCTTTTCAGAAGAACCCAGGGAGACCAAGAGGAACTGGCACTGTCATTGGTATGTCTGGGTAGGAAACGTTTCACCTGCAAATTTCAGATCTACTAACAGTCATAAATGATTACCATGACCCAGGTTGCACAGAGCAGATGCTTTCCAGTCCAGCTCATGTTCCCAGCTTTAAGGAGCAGATTGGAGGAGGCCACACCGCCCAGATTTGCCACATCATTATTTGGCAGGTGGTTTAATTGCAGCGCATGAAACTGAGAATACCACAGGGATGACAATGGAGCACTCCTCTCTTGCTCTGACAGTAGTCCTGCAACGTAAGCAAGGTCTCACCTGCCAAGGACTGCTGTGCCTGGTTCACTGAGCAGCGCTGGCCCCAGCAATCCACGGAGCAATGCGCCCAGACACAGACACTGCACCAGGCTCCTTGCTGAGCTCCTCAAGCCAAGCCATGTGAACAGTGGGATGCCCTGCAGTCTCCTTTGTTTTGCTGGAAAAAATCAAATCAAACCTGCAATGCCCTCCACAAGTGTCCAGCAAATACTCAGACAAAATCTGAGTTTGAGTCAGTCTAGACTTCATGCAAGAGGAAGCCACTGGAAACCCACATCAGGGAGGGAACACAGCCCAAGGGACACCTTGTACAGGTGGAGCAAAGGGCTGGAAAACTGGGGCCAAGAGAAACATGCAGAGCAGGAACAAATCACCTGCTCCAGGCCATCAGCACACCTGGTAGGCAAAAGAAGGTATCTGTATTCCAGAAGCCTTCTCTATACTCCTGAACCTGCCCAACCATCACCCTCCTGAACAGAGCTACTCTATTCTCCTTTTCCCAAATTTCTGCAGGACCTTATTCAGGAGGAGGCAGGAAGGTGCAGGGCTGGGACTAAGGGTTTTGTTTGCTCCAGTTTCCAGGTCTAAGGTTTCCCTCCCCCACAGGACCGGCATCCCAGAGAGTGCCCTAATGCTTTCAAACTCCATTACATCTTATCTGCATTCCTGCCAGGCAATGGCCCATGCTCTGGGCTGGGTGCCAGCAGCTCGGCAGCCCCCCTCCTCTCCTTCCTGCACTCTGAAGAGCTGCTGGTGTTCAGCAGCTCCCCACCAGCTCCTTTTCTTCCCAGGGCTGTGTTAATGAGAGCCTGGGCATTGCAGAAGCCTTTGTGTTAGGCAGGGCACAGGACATCTGGAGCAGAGTCAACACTGCAAGTGCTTCAGTGCTCTGCCAGGCGTTTTAGCACGTGGGATGGCTGCAGCTGGCACCACACCCCCAGGGAGGCACCTGGGAGTGGGCTGTACCTGGGAAGGGAGGCACCAAACAGTCCCACTCAATCCAGAGTGCCATTGGGAAGGCGGCTGCCGGCCACTGCCCAACCCAGGAGTTTCACCAGGTCCGCAGGTGAAACGGCTGTCAGAGGTAACCGTGCTCCGACGCTTCTGGGAAGAGTTGCACAAACGCCACGGGTAGAAAGTCAGTGACAAAGTGAGGCAACGTAGACTGGCAAATGAAGAAATGAGAGCCTTCATCACACTGATTGCTGGGCATCCTGAGCAAGGACAGCAGGAGCAGTGCAGCAGTTTGCTGCATCACCCGCCGGAGCACCTTGGCAGCATTCCCACCGCTTGAGCCGTTTGTAAAGAAAGCCTCTTCTTCAGCCAGAGAAGCACAGATCAGTTTGTTGTTTTTCCAATGTGAACTGCACTCTGAGCCCCTTCCAGGGATGGATGCAAGTAGAAAACTGTCCAAAAATACAGGATTCATGGAGTAAAATTGCTGCAGGATGAGGAAAGGCATAACATGGACGCTCTGCTGCTGCTCACTAATGAGGACACAGAAGCTGCAGCACCACTTTGCCTCAGCCCTTTGGACAGCCAAGGACCCACCACAGGGTTTGGCTGGTTCAATAGCTGAGCTCAGAGGGCTGTGACGTCCTCCTGTCTGTCTGAGGGCTGTGATGGTGTCTGAGGGCTGTGATGGTGTTCCCAGCACGCTCCTATGGCACACCGGCACTGCAGCAGAGCTGCTTCCATACTGGAAGCTGAATGCAGCAAGTCCTCCTCCAGGATGAGGTACCTCGCTAAGGAAAAGCAAAGAACAAGTAACTGCAGCAGTTTAGTTCACACAGGTTCCCCCCATTTAATACAAACAGCCCTCCCAGGCAGGTGAGGAGCTGATGGTCACACAGTGTCCTCCAAGCTGGAAAGACCAGTGCTGGGTTTTGTACAAGGTCTGCAGCCAATGGAAAGCAAAGCCTTTTCTGCTGGGCTGTACATTAATAAGACAGAACAGAGCAGAGGTACCGGAGCAGGAGTGGCCACAGGCACTGAGGAGGCTCAATAAACACCTCTGCTCCCTGGCTCACACCTTCACGCTGCCACTCCATCACCATGTGCCCACACCTGTGGTTTGGCACTGCAAGTTCTCCACTGTCCTCTTACAGAGCTCATGTGTTAAAGTGATTTGGGGTTTTTTTTGTCCTGGAAAGAAAACAGCACAGATTCAGAAAAGTTGCACCAATATATGAAGTTTCCAGGGTACAGTGTTTGCCCCTTGGTAAGGAAGGGATCGGTGCTGGTAACAGCAGCTCTACAGAGCTGCACCAATTTAGGAGCCTAATTGAGGGATACAAAACAAGACTGAGGTTCTGAAGAATTTAATTAAAAAACTGTTGTTTAACATTAAAATGTTTTAAACCATCAGTTTTTAAAACATATTTTAAATAAATATATGCAAGGAGTAATTTTTCTCCCACAGTGAACTCCTGCAATGATTGCTTAATGCTATTTTCTGGTGCCATCAACAGTCAGCTTTAACAATAAGGAAATTCTAATAAAGTTATGATTATAATTAAGGCAACTCTAATGGGATTTTGTACACTGTGATTGGCATCCCAAGTACAGCATCAGACAGAAAGGGGAATGGACAAGGGACAAATCTCCAGGACACCATCAGAATTAGCAACTGCTTGGGTAATTAGAAAGTTCCATTTTATAAAAACTAGGAAACAAGATTAATTTATAAATCAGTTTATTTACAGATTTTGTTCTCTTAAAGTACATTTCAGTTACCAAAGATATTTACACTGGTGTACACAGGGACCACCCTGGTTATTTTACAGCTCTTAATTACAAAAAAATCTCCCCAATCCCTCCACATCCTTGGGTCTGTCTACTGTGCAAAGCTGCTGTGGATGTGAACATGAGCTGAAACTGGCCCAAACCCCAAGTTACCAGGTTATTTACACATACACAGTAAACAGGTTTCTTTTCAGCCTCTCCACAACACAGTACACAGGGAGACCGAGCCTCCCAAAAGGCGGCTTTGCAAATGTGTATCAAAAGGCTCTGCAAAATCAAGGAAAAAAAACCCCTAGTAAATGCAGGTTAATTACAATATTCCTTTTTCATCTGTATATAATTTTGCATTTAACACTTAAATTACAAATAAGTTCAATAGTTTGATTTTCTCCATTTTAGTTGGCTTGTAAACACTTCAGATGCACTAAATACCTTGTAAGATTCAACTGTTTGTCTGCTGAAAAGTACTTTGTTTTCCTAATATTCTTAAGGTAGCAAAGAGATAAGAAAGTTGGAACTGCACACAGTTCCTTGCAGAATAGTCACTTAAAAGGTCTCTGTCACTGTGCTACTGAAGGTCTTCTGCAGGTACACACTTATTCAAGTATTGCAAAAAGCTAAGGACACTTTTTCAAGAAAGGAAAAGGAACAAGATGGGATTTTTCAATCCCTCATTCCACCTTGTGAGCAACGAGCCTTCTCTGAAAGGCAGAAGTACTGATATTCCAGGGCTCAGCTCACAGAGCATCCTGCTGTTAGAGAGGTACTTGCACTCCGTGTTCCCACAAGCCTGGGCTTTCCCACCTGGCTCTGAGATCCTTCCAAAGATGGAACAGCATGTCCCCAGTGATGACAGCCACTGCCTCAAACAGCTCACAGGCCTCAGCAAGATGTCCCAGCCTTGAATCTTCTTATGTGGTTGCACTGAGATCACCAGGATGCAGAAATATCATACTGTTCTTACAAAGGGAAGGTTGGGGAGAGAAGCAGAGAATTCAGCCTGTTTGTGGGACCCCAGGCTTCCCAATATCTCCTCACTACCAGCCTGACCCAGCCTGACCCTTGCTTCAGCACAGTAATCATCAGTCCACAAGTACTCAACCCACTTGAGGTTTTGAACATACACTCAACTCAAAGCAACTCAACACACATGAGGTATTGAGAAGGTAATTCACGTACACTCAAGTCATTTTAGGGTTGCTCCTAGCAAGGATTGCTACCAAAAAAAAAAAAATCAGTCATGTCTGCAAAGGAACAAAGCCATTACTTAGACACAGTTTCCTTCTGTCCAACACCTGTTAAAAATAGTTAGTGCTTCTGTGGAGGGTACTACAGCCAAAAGATGACAGGCACACCATCTCCAATGGACCCCCATATCCTGTCAGGCCTGACTGCACAATCTCCTCCCTCCTGCTGGACAGACCAGAAACACCCCATGAGCCCCTCACAACAGCAAGAAACCCTGGGGCTGCATGCCAACCTTCTCAACACTGGCCACAGTATCTACAGAACAGAACCTAACCTGATGCTCCAAGTACAAACCGACTCTGCAGGTTTCTGTCCTCTTTCCATAATTGCTACCTATAAAAATAGCAATCCTTGCTATTGAAAGAGATACACCCAGGAAAGGGAATCTGAGGTGGTGACCCAATCAGTGACACCATGCTGGTTAAATCTAGCAGCTTTAGTTTGCTTCTGTCTTAAGCATCCAAGGGTTTCATCATGACATTTTACATGAACAAATGAATTGCTTGAGAAAAAAAGCTGAGCAATGCTCCACCAAGACCATTTGACTTCCAGCCAGCCAGAAGGGCCACCACTGTGGGACAGACATGCATATGCCCACTGGAAGTGTCCCTATCCACCATTACCTCCTCCTTGTTCTTCCACTCACAACAGAGCTCCCATGGATATGGCTCACCACTAACTCACAAGTGAGGTGCTGGCAAGACTACATCTGGGAATTTGCACAGACCTCTGGCAAACCCAACATTTCCCAGTGCTGTCCCTGAAGAATTACCAGCTGTGTGTTGTTGTGCAAAATGCAAATATTCCAATGATAGCTTTCAAAAAAATCTCAAACAATAAACAACCCAACCAAACAAAAAAAAGGTGGAAAAGAGAAACCAAACCGGAGCAGCAGCAGAGGTATGAACCAGCAGCAGGAAGCCCAAGAACCAAGCAGATGAATGAAACAGTTGAGATCTCCCCGCCACGCCTGTTGTGGGCTGCAGCATCTTTGGGGCACCTCTGAGGGCTTCAATGTGTCTGTCTACACTCCAGTGCCTGGAGAATCTGACTTTCCTCTGGGTCTTGTCCCAGGTTAGCAAACAGGGACATCCACTATTAAGGCATCAACATTCGACCCCAGATTGTCCGTGTTCCTCCAAGAAAAACACAAGAACAGGAAGAACAGGTCAGGAACCAGCACTCAGCAGAACGACACTGCAGATGAATGCAGCACCAAATCAACCACATAACATGGTGCAGAAGTTCTGGGAAAGGAAGGCAACAGAAAGAGCTGAGAATTTTCACGTGATTTTTCAGTTCAGCTCCCTCAATTCTCCATCGTCTCCAAACCAGTTCCACTCCTAGACCTGTCTTTGTGTCCCACCCTTGGTCACTGAGGTTTGGTTCTTCCTACCTTCACTCCCCTCGTATCTGCCTCATGAAGCTGGAGGTTTTGTGCGAAGAATATGGGGCTCTGGAAGTTTCCAAACCAGATGCTCTCTCAAGTTCGTCTGTCTCAAAACACAAGACAGTGCAGCGAACTGCACAGGACGCTCTCCTGTAATCCACTTAATAAATTATCTGAAAATAAATAAAAAACCCACAAGCACAAAACATGCAGACAGTCAAGCACCAGACACCACTTTCTTTGGTGAATACACTCTGTTCTCTAAATTGTTCAAGTAACAGCTTCTCCAATTCATTAGGTGACAGTAAGGGAGAAAGCTGAGGGATTGAAGGCCAAATTTTTGTGAGGAAGTATTTTCCACTCCTGCATGTCTCGTGCCTGAGAAAATCCTGAGTATCCATTATCTGGGAGCAGCTGGTGCTCCACGAAGAGAAGTGCTACACGGTAGGAGGAAAGTTGTCCATGGGCTCATCTTTCATGACATTAGGCAGGCTTTATCTTGCTCTGCCTCGGAGCAAAGCAGCAAGAATTCTTTACTTGTAGGCAGGAAGCAACATCATCTAATTTCCCTGGACTGGGCTGGCACCACGCTCAGTACCACATCACAGAAGAAAGATGAAAATCAGCTTCACAGGGAGGTGAATTAAATAGGCTCTGAAGCAGAAGGAACTGATGCACATTGTTAGGGCTGCAGGAGAAGATGTGTTAAGATTCTAACACTGTTCAGTATGGTAAGTCTCTGTTTATGACCAAAACCTGACCAAACTGTTGCTTCTCCAAATTACTCACATTTCTAAAGACAAGTTGAGTACTGATGGCTGACCACCATTCCACCAAAACAGCCAACATCCCAACTTAACCCAACCCTTTCAGGGAACAAGCCAAACATGTCAAAGCCCCAGGCCGGGGCCCCGGGCAACTGCTGACAGTTATGTGACATAACTGCGCTGGCACATGAGCAGTCTTGAGCACTCCTCAAAGCAGCCTCAAGTGAGGGATCAGCTTGTTCCAAACTATAAATGTGGTGCGAGGTCTTGGCAGCCAGTTCAGGGTCTTTTCATCCCATCTGAACTGCCTGGGAACCCCACACGTGGAAGTCCAGCCGCAGCACGTGCAGGGAGGAGAGCAGGTCAGGAGTCAGAGAGGCCTGTGACTCCGTGGTTGGCAGCTCTGAGCTCACTTCAGCACTGTCAGACAAGCAGCAGCCTCCGCTGTTTCTCGTTTATCTGGTTCAGTACATCAACAGTGTCTCTGATTAAGGCCTCGAAGATCCCATCTGCCAACTGCATCTTTACACACAGTTCATCCTCGTCGTAGTTCACCCACTGCGCTTCTTCCTCATGGAGTTCCTGCACCTTGGAGGGTAGAAAGGCAATACAAACATTACAATTCTGTTGCTTTAAAATAATATTGCCTCAAAGTTCCAGAAAGAGTCCAAAGCAGAGTGTATCTGCCAACAACGTATCAGTCTCTGTAAGAGATTACAGGAAACGCTTGGAATAGCAGAACGAACACAGATCTGTTTGAACCAGGCTATTTCACTCTATGAATGTTTTCTACTTTTCACCGTAGCATCCACTTTAAAGGCTTTCATACTCCTGCACAAGTTTTTCACTTGAAAGGACTCAGCTAATGGGATATTCTTGGCCAACAGCAGAAGCTCTATTAATTAATTAGTCCCTAATTATGTTTTTGCAAGAAGCTGATTCCATGAGGCTTAAACTGGTAAGAAATAATGGAAAGGCCTTGAACAGGGGAAGGGGGAAAAGAAAAGATTTCACCGCAGTTCAGTTTATAATATAATAAGAAAACTTTAGGGAAACAACTAACTTCCAATTCTTCTGCACAGGAAGTTAAAATGCTTGCATGTGTTACAAGACAGCATTACAACTCATTTGCACAGAATACTCCACGCTTCACTGGATTTGACAGCATTACTACAAATGGAATTTTGTACCAGTACATTCAAAGAGTGCATATTTTGTTCTATTATTAAATTGTTGACAAAGAAAATCCCCTTTTACTGCTCACTGACAAATAGGTGGTTTAGTATCAGACTGTAATACGTAATTTCATTCAGCAAATCAAGTCTTAGTGAGAGTCTCTCCAAACTGGACGTCTTCAATTAAAGTTATTAAAAAATTTGTCTTACTGACCATTTCAGTATTACAGACAAACCTTCATACAGCTCAAACTTTTTAAAAAAGAAGGAATGAGTGCAAACATCACTCATATTTGAAATGACAAAGAAAACCTGTTGAAAGCTCTCTTTGCTCAGCTTCAGCAGAAACCTCCTTTGCCCATAAATCTCACACTCTGAACTCAAAATACATTTACAGTGTACAAGTGTGGCAGACACCTACACACTGCCAAACTAAGGTTAAACATATTGAAAAATCTACTAACCTAGGATCAGTATGTAATAATGCTGTTTTCTGAGGCAGGACATGAGCTATAACCCCAACACACTCTCTTCCTTTTGCCTGAAGCTAAACCTCCCAGAAACTGGTCTGTTTTGAAGCTGACAGCTGCTGTGGCACAATGATGATTCAATAACCCCAGCACAGTGTGAAGCCCCAGAAAAGGCTGCTATGGGAACCCCAGGGAACTGGCACTGCTGCAGGGTTTGCAGCCATTCATAAGGCCCCAGTTAGACACGGGGCTTCAGGCTGACAGCTCCTTTCTCCCTCTCTTAAGAGAGCCTGGGGAGAGGGGCAGGGATCTCATCCTGCAAACAGCTTTGGAAGAGTCACGCTGCCTGCTAACAAATCTGTGCTACCACAGCAGTGCCTCTTTCCCACACAGCTGTCAAGGACCAGGCATTAATGGCTTCATTAGGCTTGTTACTAATAAGGAAGGAGCAACATTATTTGCAATCAAACTCTGAAGAGTGCTGTAGGTGAAAAGTAATTTAAATGGAAAGCTAGCAAGTGGTAGATAATTGGGTGTGGGTTTGTGTGGGGGTGAATGTCTGAAAGAGACTCCTGAACTCTCACACACAAATGTGCTGCCTGCAACCTGTATGTGCTGGTTGTAAATTCTGATAAACATCAGCATGTCCCAAGTTCTCCCATCAATGAAGAGGCATAAGATAGAAGCAGCAATTTGCAGACTGGTCATGTGTTGCTTGTCTGCTTCACAGACTACTTAGATAAGGAAAAGAGACAGGGATCATGAAAAGGTGATGCTGAAAAAGGATTCCCTAAAAGCAGAAGTGATTTGGGAAAAAACAACAGGGGGCTCAAAGGGAGAAAGTGAAGATGGCTGCCGGAGGGAAGATCCTGGAAATGGGGGAAGGTCCTGAAGACGAAGGAGACAAATGCCAGGGGATGCCCAGGGACCTGGACTGATGACATCCAAGGCTGGTAACCTGGAGCAGCTGCACCAGTGGCTGATGGGATTTTCTGCCCGACCCTCCCAGGCCAGCAGCGACTCCACTGCTGAAAAGTGAAGTCAGGACTTAGTGAAGGTAACACTGGGGGTGGGGGAAGTGAGTGAGCAAAATAATCAACCATCCTTGAACAAACACCAGTGTCCAGACCCACACTAAGGTTCTGTTTATTCTGTCTCCCTGACAACTGTGTGATGAGACAATTTCGTTACTGTGCTCTAACAGCAAAAAGAGATATATGGGATAAAGAAGTAAAAGTAAACAAGAGAGGAGAAGGTACTAGATGCAGGCAGAGAAAAGGCTGGATGTTTAACAGCACCAGAAAAACAGTATCAATGATTAATTTTCTCTTGCCTGTATCATTCCCTCCTCTCTCAGAGGCAGAGTGCACAATTTCCTTTGGCATTAGGAGAACTTCCTCGAGCATGCTTTTGGAAAACTGCGAGAATGTGCAATTTGCAGCTGCAGGCAAGTCTTGTTTATAGTGCATTCACAACATGTGTGCAAACTGCTGTGCTACTTTGCAGCCCTGGCTGCACCACCTGAGCCAAGGCACTTGCAACTCCTGTGTCTGGGAAAGGTTTGATCCATTTGTTTTGTTACCACAAACTGCTCCTAAGTAACTGAGACAGTTTCTTTAATATTTGGTAACTATCATGGCTTGCATGGAAATGGGCTTTGCCTTGTCTTCAGTACTTTGAACTTTCTCATGACAAAAGTAAAACTTCACATATTTGATACCAGGAAACAAGATCTCTGTATCAGATGGAAACTGCATTTCGGTCAAGTCAGGAAAACTAAAGTTTTAATGAAACTGAATTCCATCCTACTCGAAAATATAAATAGCAATGAAATACAGAAGGCTGTGTGGTATTTTTTTCTCTGTACCTTTCTTTTTCTTTGTATGCACACTTCTTATTTAAAAAAACCCAACAGCATTTAAAGAAGGGGGGCATGCACACAAAAGAAAAACCAGGAGATAACATGGTCACATGATCCTGCTGGCCATCTAGTAAATGTCACAGCACTTAAGAAAACCCACATAAAGTAATATAACCAGAAGGAACTTGAGAGAGTGACTTAGCATGTTTTGATTTCTTGACATTCCTGTTCAAATCCATGAATATCTCTAAAATAAACTACATTTAAGGAGTCAGTAGACTATTTGGGAGACTGAAAAGAATAAGCATCCAGATATAAAGTAGTGTCTTGGAAGAAGGCCAGCAGGAGAAGGCAGGCAGGTGCATTTTCACAGCCCTTTGCTCTCAGAGTGCCTGGAAACCTTAAGACACAGCATACAAGGAGCCTTTCAGTCTCTTCTTACTGTGCACTCCCTTGGGTTTAGATCTGGGGTGCTGCAGCAGTGGCACCTCCAGCTTTCCAATTAAGCCAGCTTGGTAGGAACAGCCCTGCTTTGTTGCAGAGTTTCTGCACAGAGAGAAACATTCTGGCTGTTAAATCAACAGGTCAGAAGATCAAGCACTCTGCTGGCAGGCTCCTCAGGTGTGAAAACCAAACACATAGGTTTGGCAGTGTCATGTGAGCTCTGCTTTCTCAAGCTGCAGATAAAAGACAAGGGGGGCTGGCAGGGAAAGCAATGACAGAGTTTGTTCTAGCCCCATGCAAACAGATCAGCACAGGGAGTTTTGGCTGAAGACCCAATTGGAAAAAAAAAGGAGTGGAAACAACTTATTGTCAGCATCTGAACTTAAATAAGGAGATCTGAGGGTTCTTGGTGTAGTTTAAAAACAGGTTTTGAAAGATGCTGGCAGCCCTGATGTACCGAAATGTACATCTGACATTCTCCACAAAGCACAGACAGCACACATGTGATATAGGAAGAACACCAAGGGAGAAGAAGGGAAGAAAGCAAACACTTAGACATTTCTTTAATTTGATTTTAAACAAAGTAGCTTTTCATAAATGTGAATCTCCTGTACTTGTTTACTGAAAACCAAGATTTGCTGTAAATGATAGTAACTGGAGAAAATATCCAGCAGATCAGAGGGATCCCTGAAAAATCCCAGTACAATTCCTTTCTGAGGACAGAGATGCCTGATTGAAGACAGTAAGAATGATGCAAAAAGGAGAAGAGGAAGATGTTCTTTTGTCACTGGCACTAAAACATGACTCACCACATTGGTGTCAATGCTGGGAAAGCACAGTCCAAAGTGAAAATGCAACTAAAAATGCAGAGACTGGAGGAAGCAGCAAAGCTGAAGGCAGAGCAAGGAGGCAAAAGATTAATCCATCCTGTTCTCCCCTTAGTTCCCAGCAGCTGTGACAGCCAGCCCACAGCTCCCAGTGGCACTGAGATCACCAGTGCTGCTTCTCCTGCTGTGCCCCTGCCCCACAGGGATGAACCGACCACTGGGAATAGGGTTTAATGTGATAAACCCAGAATGGTGCACCCAGGCATAATCAGGGAGAGAATAAGTTCAGTAAAACAGCCTGGCATCTGTTTCTGTGCCTGCAGAAGAAATAAAAGTCACACCCAGCTCCTGGGTTAGACAGTACTGGACACTCAGGTGTGTTTAATCTTCTCAGTATCACTAAAATACACAGCAGTCTCAACAGAAAACTGTGAGGGAATGTTTTCCTTTCAAGGTTAATTTGACTTAAAATGGAAATGAAGAAACTGTGTTCTAAGTTTAAATGCAAACAGAAGCTTAAGAATGTTCATCTCTGCTTCAAAAAGATCATGTTTTATTTTAAGTCATTGTCTTTCCAAGCATCAAAAGAATGTGGAGAATCAATCCACATTCATGTATGTATTCACATGACATCCCCTACACACTGCACTGGTGTATACTGGCTACATCTTCACAAAAACTGGAAGTATTTTGGATTGTGATTTTCAAAGATGATTCTACAGCACCTAAACCTACAAAAACCCTCTCATCTTCTCTTTCAGGAAATTGCTCTCTTGTACTACTTGAATACACTTTCAACAAAATGTGGAGAATCCTAAAACTGGCCTCTCAGTTTAGAGCTACCCCATGAGCTACTGGGGACAGGCAGCAGGTCTTGCACCTGTATATCCTCTTCTGGCCTTGGACCTCTGTTACCCCAGAGCTTATGCTGGGGTCGACTAGGAGACAGAGAAAGCTGTCCAGATACTTCATGCTTCATAGAGATTTCAATAAAATAAGGCAAGAGAAACTGAACACTTATCTCCCCTTAAGTTTTCAGTTAAAAGTTCCTCTGACAGTGCCTCACATCACAGTATAAATTTGTAAGAAATGCCCCTGAGACTGCCTTATTCCTAAAGCATGGCATGCTGCAACCTTCACAGAGTTATTCTCAGTCTTCAGCTGAAGTTTTATTACCATGTTCTTGTGAGAACAAAATAAAATTAAACATATTATTTATTAGGCCGAGGTTGTCAAAGCTCCATTAATCTTTGATGTCTGGGTCTGCATGTAAATCACAGACTGGATTGTCTGAACTTCACACCTCACCTGAAACACTCTGGATGCCTTCAACTAGAACAAATTTTTCCTGTCAGGAATCTTTCTTTCTAGCTGTGTTGCAAAAAAAATTAGGAAGTTGGTACACGTGCATAATAACTTGTGTAATATTAGTTCCCTTGGGGATCTAAATGTAGAACTTTTTTGTGCATGCTTTAACAACCTCTACATCCCAGAATCAAGTGTATCAGGATATACTGGGATCTACAAATAGATATTCTGTTTACATATAGTTAAACCCCTGTGCTGGAAACCCTCCAGTGATGGGCAATTAAAAGACCACAGGACCCACGACTCCAAATTACTTGTATGTGCTCGTTGTGTGGAATCAATTCCAGGTGTAATTAAGTGAAGCACAGTGTTAATGACAACTCGTATTCCCAAGAAGAACCTTCACTATCATTATAGCCAATAAAGATGTTAATCATCCTGGCAATACAAGCCAGCAAAATAACTTTCAAAAAGTATACACAGCCAAACATGCTCCATCTTAGGCAGTTTTAACACTGCTCCAGTGGTTGTTGCATTCACTAGTTTAATTACATTCTCTGTATCACTGTCTCAAATTAAAGAATATTACTTCAAAATAAAAACATTCTAACCTAAAGTAAGAGGAAAACCATTATTCCCTTCTCAAAGAAAAACTTTACTCTCAGTCAAATATTTCCATGTTTTCTTCTGGAAATTCATGCTTCAAACTTTTTGGGAGTGAGTGAATTTATACTGCAGTCAAATGAGTAGGCAGAATTAAGTCACCTTCCCTCACTGGCACTGGACCTCTGACATCTCAGGTACACTTTGTATTTTTTAAACAGCACGACTGAATACTGAAAATACACTCATATGCCACACTTCAGTCTGGTGGACAGTATCTGACATGACTGCTTATTTTCATCCACTTACCAGTATGTGATCCACCCGGTCTCGTTTCTTCCGCCCAAATTTCATCATCTTCTGCCAGTCTGTTTTGTGATTAGGCTCTTTCCTCAGGCTGAACAACTTCAGTACTTCAGCTGCAATGAAGTTCTACAGAACAGTAACGGTGAGATTTATCATATTTGAGCTAAGAAGTTAAAGCTGTGAACAAAGCAGCTCTCCTAAAAAGTCACAGGACATTTAGTAAACCCAGAAGTGGGGAGTGAGAAAACAAGACACCCACTGTGTAGCAACCTTGAGAACAGACTCTTTCAATACTACATGAACAGAAGATTCTGACAATTTATTTTATGGGAAAATATTAAATCAAAGCAGGGTGAGAATTTGGTGTCCTCGTCCTGTGCTCCTGCTGTCCCCAGCCATAAGTCTTCTCAACTAACAGAGGGATTTAGATACTATTTCTTTTTAAATTTGCTTTTCTGGACAGTTAACATGCAGTATCTTCAGCAGGCTAAACAAAATTTAGTCAAGCCCCTCAATTTCAGAATAAACAGTGCAGGTGGAAGTTTTCATTCATGTCCCAACGAGCCACATGGAAGGTTCTTTGTGGAGGGCTTTAAGGGAGACAGTTTTTTTCCCAATGTCCAGCCCTGAAAGTTTAACCTAGTTCCAGTCAGGCTCTCGTTTGTCCCCCAGGCTCTGTGATTTTGTCCTTCCTTGAGTGCTACCACCAATAACATGGAGGCCTCCTCTGGCTTGTCAAATACAACAATGCTCTCACTAGTCAAATTTTGGGTTCCTTTGGGCAACTCCTGCAGTCCTCAGAGAGGCTGGCATAGGTGTGTGTGTGTGTCTGAGTGAAAAATCTAGCTCATCCCATTTGGCCCAACCCTACCGTTGGATCCATTCCAATTTAGCCATACAGAGCTCCACAGAAATCTGCTACAGCAGCAGGCTGTCAGCATACCAATTTTATAAGATCAAGGTCATCCTGGCAGTTCTGCACAGAGGATTGAGGTTTAAAAACAACCAGTAGCAGTCATAAGGACAGGGGGGTGAATCTGTTCAATAAAAAAGGACCATTCTGACATATTTTCTTTCAGATTAGTAATCTCCTTTCTTTTCTCAACTCATCTCTTGCTGGATACACCTCTTATGATCTTCTAACACTCAGCTAAGTGCCAGTTCAGTGTTTTTCATCTTATTTTCCCTGCTCAAAGATTTCTTCCTACCTTGATTTCATCCAGATCATTTGGATCTTTGACTCGGCGAAAATAAGCAGATGCAATCCTACAGGGTTTCATCCAAATGGGCTGATTCAGATTAGGATCCTCGGCAAAGATTTCCCCAAAGATCTCCCTTGTTAAATCAAATACCACCTGAAGAAAGGAAGAAGTAGAAGTTATGGCTTCTTTTGTCCAAGATAAAGTTTCAAAGGGCAAGACCAAAATTGTCTGAAGACCATACCTTTCTATAAACCTGCTTGTTTACGGTGTCCGTGTCCTGCTCTTGGAGGGTACCACTAAGATCTGTTTTAAGGCTGCAGCTTTGAAGATCGTGACCCAGCTCCTTCATTTTCCAGAGCTCCTCAGCTGCTGCATGCACCATCCCTTCCACCTCCACCGCAGTGTGCGGGACTGCCAGAGCCTCCTCGCTCGGCTTTGTCGGCACTTTCTGCGGCTCTGCCTGGGGCAGCACTGCTGGTTCCTCAGCCTGCTTCTGCTGCAGCTTACGGGAACTCAGGCCATAGTCCTCATCAAACCAGTCCTGATCATCCCCCAGCACACTCAGGAACTCTCGGTTGAGCTCCAGCTCTGCCAGTCTCTTGGCAAGCTCCTCCTGGCCACTGGCACCAAACACGGGACTCTCCTGCAAATCAAGAGCCACAGAGTAAATGTGAAAGTGGTGTCACACTCTTGTCTCACTCAGCTTACGTTTTTAAATGCTCTACTGATGTAGCTGGCAATAAATGACTACCAAAACAAGCCATCCACTGGGACACACAAGAATGTACGAGACACAGAACATACAGGTAATCTCCACATCATCCAACAGAACTTGGGAGAAAAACTGGTGCCGCACCACATTCCTGATTCAGTCATCCCCACTCAAAGGCACAATCAACTCTTAAAATCAGTGCAAGACGTCTGCTACTCACTGGTCTGGGACACATGTCTGGAGAGGAAAGCTCTTCTCTGTCATCTTCCAAATCAGAACTTAGGAAGAAGTTATTCAGTCCGTCTGGAATCTGCTTTTCAACCTGCTGGGGTGGGGTAGTGGCTTCCTCCTTCACATCCCAGAGCTCCTGGTTGCTGAGCTGGATTTTCTCATTCTTGATCTTCTTTATTTGCTGTAACTGATTGACTGTGTCTTTCACAAAATCTCTTAGTAGACTGTCTGTCAGCAAACTGACCTTTTCTAGTTGGTCTTTTGATTTTTCTTCCTCTCTAAGAGGCAGGCTGAGCTGTGCTTCTAACTGGTTCTTTTCTTTTGTCAGCAAATCCAGCAGTGGAGTTGCAGGCTTCTCCACGACGCCAGGAGAGAGATCATCTAACTTTTCAGCACATTCCTCTCCCAGTGTCTTCTGCCTCTCCAGTTTTTCAGAAAGGAAATCTGACATGTCATCCAACTGAGCAGTGGAAATCTCATCCACAAAACTAGAAGTGAGAGGAGTGTGGCTGGCCTCCTCTTTTACAGCATCCTTCAGGTAATCCACCACTGACTGTTCCTGAGCAAATGAACCAGGACCCACAGAAATCTCTTTTATGCTGTTTTCTTTGGATGACAACTCCTCATCAACCTTTTCCTCAGCCAAGGCATCTGAAACAGCTGTGTCCACAGGAGCTTTATCCTGGGAATAGTTCTCTGTTGCATTTCTGCTCTGGCTTTCAGCTTCTTTGCCAGGTTTGGAACTTTCTCTATCTTTTTGCTCAGCTTTGTGTTGTTTCTCCAGTTTATCATCAAAGAGTGAGTCTTCATCATCCTTATTTGTGTCTAAATGGCTACCGATACTTTCTGTAATGTGAGAGATTTTCTGAGGAGGAGCAAAAATACCATGCTTTTCTCTGCAATCAAAATATTTAATACCATCGTAAGTTCCATTATTGTTCCCTTCAGGTTTATCCAACTCCACGCCAGCCCAAAACCCTTTGGCAAATTTAGTCAGCCCTTTGAACCGCAGTGTTCCAGGCTGGACTTTACTCACAAGTACTCTATCTCCAATGCTGAAATTGGACAAACCATCTGCTTCTTCTGTGATTGAAGCTGAGGCCCACAGTGGTGAACAAGCAGGAGCCTGTTCTTGCTCCACATCTCTGTGCTCAGTACTTTTCATAAGTTCTGTTGGGGACTTAAGTTCCAGCAGCCTGTCTGAGTGCAGGCTGCCAGAGAGAGACCTGTCACTGAGGCACTCGCTGATTTCACCATCGCTGCCCAGGCTGGTGGATCTGCTTCGGCTGGCCTGGGTGTGCTGGGACTGCTCCCTCAGGGACTCCCCGTGAGCAGAGAGCACAGATCCCTCAAAGTCATCTTTGTAGCATTCCCCAGGCAGCGTTTCTTCAGCTGAGGCTTGTTTTCTGGAAGAGGATCCTTCAAAGTCTTCAAGGTACGATGGCTCTTTTTGATTTAAGAGCTGTTCTGAAAGCAGATCACCATTTTTCTCTGCAGATTTGCTGAGTTTGTGAGAAGTCTCCTCTATGCTTGGGCCACTTACAGCATCTTTATTTGACTGCCTCTGTTCTAAGATTTCTTCTCTGTCATGAAGACTTTCCAGAGTTACATCAAACAGTTCCTTCTGAGAGTGGTTGTTTTCAGAGCAGTGATCCAGTGAACTCTCCCGTCCTTCATCTAAAATCAGCAAGACATCAGAACTCTCCACAGGCTTAACATCAGAACCTCCACTCTCATATTCATCTGATTTTATGTATTCCAGGTCTTCTGTAATCTCAGATTTATGGCTAATGGTAGGACCAACACTGGATGCATTTACCACTTTGTTCACTGACTCAAGGGATATCCTGCTGACGTCTTTCATATCTTTGAGAGGAACTGATAAGGGGACACTATCTGAGGAATCACCAGATCCTGCTCTGGAACTCTTTGTTAATAAAGCCAAGGAAGCTGTTCCAGAAGGTTCTCCTGCAGGGACATCTGTCACAACCACCTTCTTGGTGTGCACAGACACAGATCTCTCGGTTCCTGATGACACGCCATCTTAAAGGACAATAAAAAGTGAATTTCAGCAGATTGTATAACCCACATTGTTTTACTGCAAATGGCAATCACAGGCAACTAAAGTAATATCAAGGTTTCTATGTTAAAAGAAGATATGAACTGGTGCCTTGGAAACATATACTTCTGCCTGTCCTATGAACATGAGCAACTTCCATTCAGTTCCAGGATCATAAAGCTTTCTTTCTACTTCTGTTCCTTTAACCAGTATCCCAAGGTAAGGACTCAGTTATTTGTTTGCAAGCCACAAATACAATGAAGATCAGAACAGCAGATAATGAGATAATCATCAACAGCAAAACAGTGAAAAGTATCTGAACTCAAGTGGTAAAGGAACAAGAAACAAAAGAAAGTGAAAAGGTAAACTGCAGAAAGAGTAAACTAAATACTGAATACACAGGGTATTCTGCAAAAGCAGAATCCTGCTAAATAAAACTGCAAAAAATACAGCTCCATTACTATCATTTTATGAAGTCTCCATCCTCTCTTAAAACCTCTTCATGAATCAAGAAGGAAAAGGTTCAAGAGTTTTAAAACAGTTAGTCTTCAAGATCTTAATCTGTAGTATGGATTCTTCCAGTTACATACCTGCATGTTCTGAAATGGATTCCAAAGATGCTTTGGATCTCTCTGACTCAGTCAGTGATTTCCAGTTTTTAG
This sequence comes from Hylia prasina, assembly GCA_013397195.1. Taxonomy (NCBI): domain Eukaryota; kingdom Metazoa; phylum Chordata; class Aves; order Passeriformes; family Sylviidae; genus Hylia; species Hylia prasina. Next base: position 1,307,258 of record VYXD01000272.1, on the reverse strand, counting down.
CTGTCTCAGGCCTAAATTGGAAAAATCAGATTGCATGAGTTACAGTTACACCAGAGGGTGATGTCTGGTTGGTTTTTTTAATAGATAGAAATGGAAATACAAGCATGTATAATTGTAACACCACGCCAATGTGGTATTATAATTATAACATAAATACTTTGCTTTGGCAACATACTGTGACCTAAGAAAATAGGAATGGTGACAGAGGAGGGTCTGGAAAATCCCAGAGAGTAATTTTTTTAAAAGACTAATCAAACTTTATCTCTTTCCAGGGGGGAAAAAAAAAAAAAAGAAAAGAAAAAAGAGAGAGAGAGAAAAAAGTTGGGTTGTTTCTGTTATTATTTTTTTTATTTGAATGCACTAAAATTGCACCATCTGCTGGAGAAAATGAAACACTTAAAAACACAGCAGGAAGTGCAGAAGATAGCTGAATTCTCTACCCTTTAAAACCTCAGATCTAAACCAGATTTAAATTGCAAAGGTGAACGGTTTGTCTCACACAGTGCAGTGGACATAATGAGTGACCAAAATGGAGAAAAAAAGCCTTCAGGCTGATAACCATGCAAAGTATCTGGCAGAATTCTTGCACAACAGAAAATAGTGATTTAAAAATTATTTTTAAAAAATTGAAAGTAGAGCCTGAAAGGCCGGGCAGGAGAAAAGTGAGGTGCATAGAATTACAGACACCATGGATCTTATCTGTTTTGGGTCTGGTGATAGCAGCAAATAGGTCAATAGGATACACTGCCAATGTCCAGTGCTTTAAGGCAGAGCAGTTAGCAGCTTTCCTGGCATCCACAGTTTTGGCTAAAACAGCAATGAGTTCCAGAATAATCTCAAAAAGAAGAAGGAGAAACCCCAGCTACCTATGGAGTGGTGGTGCCTTGATCTTAGGTTTTTCAGCAGCTGAGGATGGAGTTTTAATCTGAGGTTTGGCTGTTGGTGACGCCTCCAGATCTTGGCTCAGCTCTGCTTCAGTCTTCTTGATAAACTCATCATACGACTGCACAAGGGAAACAATCCCAGCTGTTATTACACTAAACCACTACTACAAGTCAACAATCAAACCCTATTAAGGGAATAAATACACTCAGTTTCTCTATAAACCAATCTATTTAAATTTCCCAAGATCTACAGCTGCAAATCCTAAAAATTTCAATACTTTACTTCCAAAACCAAATTACATGAGCATTAATCTTTAATCCCAGCTAGGATATAATGTGTATAAATGTACATAACCCTCAGCATGCTGCTAGAAACCCATTACAGATCAACATTTTAAAAGGGAATGACATTTTTGCCTCAAGGCAAATTGCCTTTGGCTTGTGATTGGAAATGATTAAATAGCCAGGTTGGATGGGGCTTTGAGCAACCTGGTTTAGTGGAAGGTGTCCCTGCTCATGGCAGGGGGGTTGGAATGAAACAATTTTCAAGGTCCTTTCCAACCCAAACTGTTGTGTGATTCTGTGTAATAGTCACACTTCTATCACAGCAATGTGTCTTTCACAGCTGTTGATAGAATATTCTGCCAACAACACCCATACTATAAAGAATTATCCAAGGCTAACAATCTGTTACTTTGCCCTTCTTTCTTCTGTTCCTAACCTCCAGCTGTTTGATCAAACTGGCTTCCTGGGCCTTCAGTCTCTCCTTTTGTCTCTTTTTCTGCTCCTTTTTCAGCTGGTAAACCACAGATTTCCTTTTCCGTAGTTCATCCTTCAGGGCCCTGATGCGTCCTTCGATGTCACTTTGATCAGAGGTGGTTTCTGAAAAAGTTTAGTTTTAGTCTTTACAAACTGACACTTCACAAAACAATTCTAAGCAAAGCAATAAACAGTCATTCAGTAATTACAAAATGTTGTAAGAATATTTTCTTACAAGAAAAATGTCAAAGAATTTAATGTCAACGTATTATTTAACACAGTAAAACTCTTAAGGTGCGATTTCAGATTCTAAACACTACTAGGTGTGTAAGATATAAAAAGATATTGCATCTTGCTTAATTAAAAAGAGATAGGCACTTATACAATAACTTGTTCACACCTTTGTGCTCTTCACCATTAGCTGCTTATCATGTTGGGCATCGCAGAAATTCATTTTCTGACGTATTTAAAAATACCGCTCAAAGCTGCACACCAAAAATATGTCCTCACAACTATAATATCGAGTTTCAACTTGCAGAGTACACTTCAGTGATGAGAATGTCCCTTGGGACAGTGGACTTCAAACCAAGTATGGACTTGTGGCCCATGCAGATTTTCTGTCCCCTAGACTATATACATCTATGAAATACAGAGCTGACTGGCCAACAGCTGCACGTCAATCTGAACAATGCAGAGATTGTCACTGTCCCCAGCTACTCAGATCTAGTCTCTGCATGGTAACCCAATTCTACTAATAACTCTGCTGATTTTCCTATTTCTGCTGTAACAGCTTTCCTTATTTCCTCTTAGTCTCTCAGAGTCTACAGACTGTCTCAGCTTCTCACTAGTTGTTTTTTCCCACCCACCTGACCATGTCCACTTGCTTCTTGTTTTAGGTGTATACCAACATCGTGCAAAACAAGATCCTTGTTGCAGATTGGTGCTACCACAATTAACTATCAAAAACTCTTCAAAGTATTTACCTGACTTACTGGAGCTCCTCCCTGAGCTGATGTGCCCCTTCGTCTTCTATAGGTGCAGTTTTGCAGAGGAGGGTTTTGGCTGATTTGTTTTTCTAATGCTCAGTATCACTGGTAATGTTTTCTGGATGCTCATAAATGCCAATTACTTGACTGAGTAGTTTAGAAAGTCAGTTACCAATATGCTTTGGCCATCTAGCAGGAACAGCTGACATTTCCCTAATCTACCTCATTTCTGAACATTAACAAACCACCATAATGAAGGATTCCATTAACAACAGCCAGTAACAGCCAGTACATGCAATCAAACTACTGTATTCTTTTTTCATTAACAACTGTTGTTAACCATTTAAGGAACTAAAAAAAAAAAACCAAACCCAAACAAAAAGAATGGAATCTCACTTGCTAATCAGGAGCACTTTGTGATGCCACTGTAATTAAGAGCTCCTCCCTAGCAGTAAGTGACCACTTTGTAATTACAGCATTTTGATCAACTCATAAGGGAAAGATCTGCACATGCTTTCATCTTTGATGATCTTGTCTACGCATGCATCAGACTGGCAGGGCAATGACTTCATTGCTACTCAGCAGGCCAGAACATTTGTCTCTTTACAATGGAATGATTATTGTGAAACCAGCACCATCCCAATTGGCTTCCCACCCCTTACACCTTTCTTTAGAATTTGAAATCAAAGACTGTCAATATTTTGTTTTACACAGGTTTATTTTCATGCTCTACATTTCATAATGGCTTCCTTATATGACTGCTGAGTCAGAGCTTTAAAATAACTTAATCGAGATGCTGAAAGCTTCACTGTGTTGGAAACTGCTCTCCAAACAGAATCCCAACACAGATTACTCAGTGCAGATACGTAGGTGTTTCTCAGAATAAGTTACCAACCATCACAAACAGCAGCCAGTACACAAAAGAGAACCCACTAATTCTTTTTCCACTGAAGACATACCATTAAAAAAAAAAACAAACAAGAAGGAAAATGACATCTCATTTGCTAAGAAGTATTTTGTGGTGCCCTATCAATTGCACTGTGGAAAACAAGATGTTCTAGAGATGAAAAGCATGGAAAGAGTCAAAACAGACTTCCCAGGAGAACAGAGTGGACAATGGTGACCCGCTGGAAGGTGGCTCAGAATCCGTGCAATCCACATGACTGAGAGCACAGCAGGGAAAGGGCTGCTCTGTACCACATCTCTTCCAGTATTCCTCCCCTCAGCACCTACTGGCAGCCAGCTTGGGTACTGGATAAAAGCTATCATGAGTCCATACAGGAGATTTTATAGCTCAAAATGCCACCTCAGGCCCTATTTTACTGCACACGGACCAAACCCTCCTCCAAAAATAAACCCCTATGCCCTGAAGCATCCATTGATTCTGCACATGGCAGAGCAGGCCCAAAGGTCTCTCACATATTGCCATGTAACAGAGTTGTTTTGCTTCTGCATCTGGGTGCAGAAGGAGGGATTTTTAAATCCTAGGACCACTTAACTATTGACTCTTATCTTCTTCCTATGTGCTTGCAGAACTTGCACCACTTTCTACAAGAAGATAAGATAAACCTTCTTACATTAAGATCTTCTTCAGCTGAAGGAATCAAATTACATAATGGGAAAATACTCCCACCAATCCCAAGCCTTGGAAATTTCCAGGAATTCGTCTGCCTCCCCACATCTATGTCTGCACTTCAAGTTTGTTAAAAGCAAAAGCTTTTAAAAAAGCAATTTAAACCCAAGTGGATTTTATACTTACCTGACTGTGTCAAAGATAAAGATTCATCAGACCAGTTGTGAGATGTCTGGTGGGACTTCACAGGTGAACGTAGCTGCCCTCCAGTTCTGTGGCTGCCTTTGCTGGAGTCTTGCTTTGACACAGACACGCTGCTTTTGGGAGGAGACTGAGAGAAAGGATAAATAAGTCATTGCAGTTTGAAAGTAAAAGATCACTGTCATCAGGAGCCAGTTACATGAAAAGAACAGCATGACAAGAGGACATCTCAAACAGAGGTACCTATATAACAATCTTAAGAAGAATTAATCTTTGCTAGACAATAAAATAGTAACACCAAGAGCAGCAACAGCAGACTGCTTACTTTGAGCCTAGATTTCTGTAAACCTGCTTAGACTACTCTGCTACCACATAAGTGAACTGACATGGCTCTGACTCACAAGTGTTCAATACATTTGTGTCATCTGCAGCAATAGGAACTCCTTGTAAATAAACTAATAAAATTAACCACTTCATGTAAAGGGTGCAAGATGACATTCTGAATCAGTGAAACAACACAGCACTATTTTTTGAGGCCAGGCAAAAATTCAAGGAGCAAATGTTCTTCCAAAACGATGCTTAATGCTTCAACGTTATCCTACTAACCTTTTAAACACCTTGGATGCACATTAGACAGTTTATTAGTATCTCCTCAGCAAATTTGCCAAGGAAGTATTTGTAGTAAGTCTAGATAAGCAGTTCTTCCTCACAGACCCTGCATTTTCTGTCTTATTGAGCACAGGGCAAAGTTATCAGGATGAAACTCATCATAATTATCAACCAACTAGAAATAACAATTGGAATAGAACAATAAGGCAGAATTAAGCAACAAGCAGACACAATCTGAAACCCAAAGGACTGTGCATGAGGTTACAGGTCTGCTTCTTCATCCCATGGCTACACTTTGGGATACACTACTTGCAAATAAGGCAAAGTGGAAAAACAGAGCATAGCTTTCATGGCCTCAAAGAATTTATACAATGGCAACAAGCTAGCCTACAGCTAATTCACACTGTTAAACTGGGTCAGTGTTCCACCACTTAGCACTGCATACCTACGTGACATAAGCAAAATGTTTTGTAAGACTACCCAGAAGTTTAAAAATATCTAAACTCTGCGTGGAAACAGTATTTCCTCAAGACTTCAAAGCACGTGTCTGATCACAATGATTACTCACAGTAATGTGAAATGGTATCACAAACACAGAAAACAGATTTAGTTAACAGTGTAATCTCTACTTTGACAACTGGGACGGCTGTACTTACCACTTCTCTGATAGAGTGTAAAGAGTACATACGGTGGAACAGCTCACTCACCAGTTTGCCAGGGGAGGTAGAGGACTTGAAATCCTCAGAATAAGCCATTTCTTCATTAATTGTACTCTGATCTGGGCTTTCTGGCTGTCCATGGCCCATGGGCTCTGATGGGACAGACTCAGCAGCCAGACTGCCAAGATCTTCTGGGATAGAGCTTTCACTATTCCGATGAGAGCAAGAAGGCACTGGAGACTCTTCCTCACTAGCTGTTTCTGAGATTCAATGAGAGAAAAAACAAAGCACATCAGAACTTGCACCATACTAAAAAAAAAAAATGAAGGCACATAAGGCTGAAGGCAGAAGGTTGAAGGCAAACTTTCTATGCTACCTGCAGATAAAGTAGTAACTGCTAGCAGTACATGTCAAACCAGCATTATTTCACTCACATAGACACTGATGGTGAAATATTTAGCAACAACGAGCCTGTTTAGCAGAGAAGCAAGATTTACAGCTATGATTTGTGCTCAAGAAACAACTGGACGTGGCACTTAGTGCCTTGGTCTAGTTGACAAGGTGGTATGAGTAAGAGGTTGGACTTTAGGATCTCACAAGGCCTTTTCCAATCCAAATGATTCTGTGAAAATCTGTGAAAACTACCCAACATTCTTAGTGATTGCTGAGTATGTAAAATAAAGAGGTTTTCAGGATATTCTAACATTTTCCAGACAACACACTCCAAAAAGATTATTGGGGAAACCTGTCCTTCCAGTTGACCTTACAGAAGCAAGAGTCACTATTAGTCTGAAGAAGTCATGGAAGAGCATATAATCTGCAAGCCAGATCTTGAATTTAGAATTGATTGCTTCCTTTACAGTAGTTGCAGAAAACATTTCAATGTTATGATTTCATCATGAGTCTCTCAAATGGAAACAAACAAAATAATAATTTGGGTTTTCAATATTCCTGTTTACTAAGTTCCACAGGAGTCATGGCATTACTGAGGCAGCCATGGAGAACTATTCAGTGTTTGAGTAGAGGCTGGGGAGAAGGACTTTTCCTTCTAAAGCAGGGTTGTGCTCCAATGCTTACTGGTAGAGACAATCAGTACAAAGCAAGGCTATTTTCTCACTTACTGATAAGAATTCAGCATTCGTGCTGAATTTTGTTCATTGGAACTTAGTGACCCATACACATATCATCTTTAAAATGTCTTAAAATGCCTAAAATCCACATGACTGCTTTCAGTAACAAGTGTAGTAAGGCATTAATCTGAATTCCCTTTGCAGATTCAAAGGGGATGTGCTGCCTACTTTCAGCAAAGCAGGGAAAAAACGGAAAATAGAAATGTTTTTAGTACAACCTCTGAAATCATTTTCTCTCACTGCAATTCAGTTCCCTGTGCTTCAGCATGATCCACTTAAGATAGGACTGTAAAGCTGTAGCTCCCAACGTCTGAGAATTCAATTTTTCCTCACTGTAGCATCATTTATACTAATTACATCCTAGCAAACTTTACCACAGCTACCCATTTCAAACAGGTTGCATTAACAACAGAGGGAAGAAAAAAATCTTTCAATTTTTTGAAAACTGACAATGGCAAAGCAGGCCCTGACAGGAGCCATCCTCACCAACAGTACTAAAGCTAAAAAGCAGAGACACTTTGCTCACTACTGGGGAAAATGGTTTCAACAGAGTAAGTTCAGAAGACTACCAGCAGAAGATCATGCCATACTGCACTACTTCTGCTTTGAAAGACAGATATACAGTTTAAAAACTGTATGTAGAAGTGACTGATGGGCTTATGCTGCACTGTTCACTTGGGAGGATAGATAGCAAAGGAGAAATACACATTTAACTATGGCGTAAAACAGGCAACAGAGTGCAGAAAGTGAGATTCTAAGAGTGTCCAGAAAACAACCAAAATATCAGAAAAGGAAACAACTGCAAACCTAATCCTTGTGTCAAATTATGCTGCACTCTTGTCATATGTGTCACTTCCTGCCAGTTCCCATTACCTTTGGGCTCAGTTCTCTGATCCCCCAGCTCTTTCTTGGCTATCTTGGTTTTGAGCAGCTCCTTGTCCCAGGCAGCCAGAGCCTGCTTCTCCATCCGCCGTATTTCTGCTTCCTCTGCATCCAGGCGGCGTTTCCACTCCAGCAGCTCCTCCGCGTGCTGCCGGCGCTGCATCAGCTTCTGCTCCCTCTTAGTGAGGAACCTGCCAGGAGAGCACAGGACAATGGCAAACCAGCCAGCCACGCTCTGCTCCCAGCACCCACAGGCTCAACTGCCACCATTCCCAGAACTGCAGTTGTTCAGTTTGTTTTCTAGGATAATATCCACAATAACTGCTACCTTCCAGACTTCTGATGTGCTGCTGCAAAAACCCCACAAGTAGACAAGGTTTTCTCTGCATCATACTGTAAACAGGCTGTTTACATTTAAGAAATCTTCAAAATCATTAAAGGTGCTACAAACAGTGCACTCAACTGAACAAAAAAAGTTCACAATTTCAGGACATGAAAAGTACCTGTGGTATTAAACTGGAACCTTCTAGAAAGCTGTGACCATTTGAAAAGTGAACTTTCTTTTTTGCTTCCCAATGACAGAAGAATGGTAACCTCAGCTGCCCCACAGTTTTTTCCAAATGTGTTATTATAAGAGAAGGTGCTTCTATATTAATAGTCCTCCTGGAGCTTTAATCCTTCCTTTAAGCATCATCTCTATGGATTAGCACACTTGGAATGTTAATTGTGAGCTGACACCATCAAGAGAATAAAGATGCCAGAGAGTGTTTCTTCCCAGCTACTAACATATCTGGCTGCTAGCTTAAGAAGAAATAAAAATTAAAGCTCATGCTGAAAATTTGCAGGTATTTTCTTTCTGACAAAGAGCTCTTAAGTGATCCATGAAACCTCAGAATTGACAAAACTCTCACAGGATTTTGCAGGTATGAATAGGTTTGTGTGCACACGCTTGTTCTCTTTGCCAGCTCCTGTCTCATTTCTGAGCACTGAAGTAACCATAGCACTTAACCTTTCAGACAGTAAATTGGAAGCAAGTTCAACATCAATTGCACACACTTCCTCTGGCATGCCAAGTCTGGAGGAGAGCAGCTATCAATCCATTCATCTCCTACACTGAAAGCTTTAAGACGTCACAGAACCACTCTGTAGAAAATGTAGTTTGCCAGCTAGAGAGAGTTTGCCATTGGTACAGAAGTTGTGGTGCTGCAAAAGGCAGACTTCAAAGACTTGTGATATTTTGTTTTTGAAAATGTCCTTATAATTTTCAGGACATCCCAAGCACTTAGCATCAAAGTTTTTAAGCTGCAAAGCAGATAATAATCTCATTTGTGCTTTTTAATCTCTCATGTTTCAAAAACCCCCTTTATTTCTGGAGACTGAAATGGCCAAGTGACTAATGTGCAGGTCTCGCCTGCTAAGGGACATTCCTCATTTGCTCACTTAGTGTTTGTTCTGTTCCCTGGAAAAGTGAGCTGGCAGCTGATCAGAGAGGTTGAGATTCAGGTAAGTCCCTCTCTATGACAGATTCAGACAAAGGGAGCAAGTTATGACATGAAGAGAAAAGTTTCAGAAGCCAGTTGGAGACGTTCAAGATCTTCTTTCTGACGGTCAAAACAAGAGGAGGTGAAAAAGAGAAGCACCTCAGAATCTCTGCAACATCTGCCACCTTCAAGCTGACAGATTCCACGATTTTGTGCACTATTTTATCACTTTCTATAGACAAACACCAAACATCATCTACACTTAGGCAAAGCTGACAGGCTGGTATCATTAAGAGAGCAAACTACCAAGAGCAATTGCATTACAAACACGACAGGCACAGTCATGATAATGTTGTGTCTTTCACCAGCACTATCAGATCTATCCACTCTTACTCTCACACACACATCAGTACAAATTAGTCATGATCATGCATCTGGAACTTGTTTTGGAGGTCATTATTGCAATGACCTCAATGCAAAAAGCAACTTCTCTTTTTTCTTTCTACTGGTTGATTTTATCAGAAAGTTTGGCAGTTTACTGGATCTTGAGAGAGGCAAGTCCACTTGAAATAAAAGGCAAGAGAAAGGTTGAAATAAATGGATTCAAAAGAGCAGGACTCCTTAAAAGCAGATGTCAAATGAATTAACCCAGAAGACCACAAACAGGAGAAGAATTAATGAAATTGCCATGAAAATAATTACCACACAAGAACTACTTTTTAAGAAAGATAAGTCAACAGAAGTGATGGGAGAAAAAGAGGATTCCAACAAAAAACCCACAAGAAGAGGAGGATCAAAGCAGCAGACCAAAGATGCAGACCCTTCTATAACCCTGGGGTTTTAAAGGCCAGAGCCACAAAATAGCAGATGCATTGCCTTAATATTTACTGCAGTCTAGAGGGTTCCAGTTGCAACACCAAGCGTACACATTTATTCTCAAAAGCAGAAAAAAAAATTGCAAAAGCACATCTGGCATCTATGCAGCTGGAAATGTGGTGGGGGGGCAATGAGGAAGCAGCAGCACTCAGATTACAGCAGCATGATTTCAAAGTGTGTTTCCCTGGTGCTAACATCACACATTTTATCCATGCATTTCAAATATTAGTATTAACCTGCTGCTCTAAACTTTACTTGTACATTTTGAGGTATATTGACTATAAGCCCAAACTATGAGGTTTCAGCAGCTATTCTGAAGTAGCAACCAGACAGTGGGAGCAAAGTGAACTGTCTGTTTGCCACTCAGAACACAGCAGGAATAAGAGATTAGAATCCTGGAATGGTTTGGGTTGGAAGGGACATTAAAGATCTTTTAGTTTCATCCCTCTACCATAGGCAGGGAGTCCTTTTGCTACACCAGGCTGCTCAAAGCCCCATCTGACAGGGCCTTGAACACTTCCAGGGATGGGACAGGTTATTTCTCTGGGCAATTTGTGCCAGTGCTTCACCAATCTCACAGCAAAGAACTTCTTCCTTACATTTAATTTAGATCTACCCTCTCAGCCTAAAACTATTAGCCCTTGCCCTATCACTACAGGCCCTGGTAAGTCTCTCTTTATTTTTCCTATAACCTCACTGCATATGGTGAAAAGGCACAATAAGGTCTCCTTGGAGCCTTTTCTCTTCCAGACTGAACAAGCCCAATTTTTCTCAGCCTTTCTTCAAAAGAAAGGTGCTCTCTCTCTTTCATTTTTCGGGGCTTGCTCTGGACCTGCTCCTACAGGTTGATGTCCTTCTCTCACTGGGGACCCCAGAGCTGGACACAGGATTGCAGGTGGGGTCTCACCAGCGTGGAGCAGAGGGGTAGAACCATCTCCCTCGACCTGCTGTTTTTCCATGCGGCCCAAATAGAGTTGGTTTTTTGGGTTGCAAGTACAAACTGCAGAGTCATACCCTTTTTTTTTGGTCCATCAGCACCTCCAAGTCCTTCTCTGAAGCACTGCTCTCAATCCATTCCCTCCCCAGACTGAACTGAGAGCGGGTCTGTCCTGACCCAGGTGCAAGGCCTTGCAATTGGCCTTGCTGACCTTCTTGAGGGTCACACTGGCCCACTCTCAAGCTTGTCCAGCTCCCTCTGGATGGCATCCCTTCCCTCCAGCAAATCAACTGCACTGCTCAGCTTGGTGCTGAGGGTGAAGTGATCCCCCTGCCTATGTCATCGATAAAGACCTGGAAACAGCGAGGCAAGTGTCAAGCACATCCACTGCTGAAGAACCTCTGGACTTTCTAGGACTGAACAGAGCATGCTCTATCAAAGAGTCTATCACTGGAGAAATATACAGTTACCTGACCAATTGGTTGTAGATATACAGCTGGAATTTGGGGTGGAGGTTGGGAAAACAGACACTGAGAGAGGCCCAGTGGTGAGACGTAAAGACAGAGAAGAAGTAGTGAACAGGAGAGCAGTGTCTACAAAATAAGGAGGAAGAGTTTAAAACTAAGACAGCAGTTAAGGCAGAAAGAATGAGAAAAGGATAGCATCTGGCAAAGTACTTTAAAATCAATTGCATTTAACATTGTATAGTTAATACCCAACATCTGCAGTACAAAAACTATACACTGTTATGCAGAAGGTTATAGAACATACACTTATAACACTTCATTTTCTGTTAATGAAAGACAAGCTACTTTCACACTGCTGTATTTTTCTTTAAATTTTGGAGACTTTTATTATTTGATGCAGATTTCCACTGGCACCAGTTAACATATCTCAGCCTGATTTTTCTCTCCTGCTAATTCTCTCAAAAGAGTGTACTATTGGTATTAAAGGGCATGCTGGTTTTGCAATATCAACAATTTGCTGGTCTGAAACTCTGAACACTTTTTTTTTTGCCGGGCGAAAACTCAGCAAAATTATTTCTACAGTAAGGTAAGCACCAGTGAAAGAGCAAAGAAAAAAGAGTTTATATAATTTACTTTTAAAACATGAACAGTTCCAGGAAAAGTCCAAGATATACCAACATTCTAGCTGCTAACTGGGATTTTTTGCAACAAAGTACAGACTTGATCTCAGAATACTCATATATTTCATTTGAAGTACTAACTGCAGAAAGATAATAACTCTTGTTTTTTTAAAAAATCTACATAATGTACCGCTCTGCTTAAAATGGTATTTCTTAAAAGTATTACCATTTTAAGCTAATTCCTAATGAATTAGCAAATTTATAGAAAAATACCATGCTCCATTTAGCTCTAGCGACTACAATGCAAGCTCAGAAGCACACTAAGGAAAAGCAAATGAAAATAAGCATTTAATCCATTATTGCACAGATTATCATTAATGCTGCATATGCAAGAAAAGCCAGGGGAAAGTGGTTAATTCTCTTTGACAGAGCATGCTCCTGTTCACATGCAGGCTACACAGACTCATCAGTTAAAATGAAAACAGAACTATTCTTTCATTCCCCTTTTAGCAGAAGACAAGCATTAAAGCTGCCTCCTAAGTGAGGAGGCCAAAGGATATCCACCTTGCTGGGGAGTACAGCCAATCCAGCATAGCAGGCCTTCCCAATTCCTTCCTCTAGTTCCTTTGTATTTGTCATTCAGCTTCTTCCCTTGAGCCCGATTTCCCACCCTGATTCCCCTCAAACAGCAGCTTGCTATCATTACACCCCACACCAAATATCTGTTATTTTTATGTTTTATGAATCAGGACATTTAAAAAAAAGATACCAAGTCAGCAGTGTTTTTCAATCAATAAGCACTACCAAAACACCTGCCAAAGATGTGCAAAAACTGTACAAGAGGGAAATCAAGTTTGAGAGAATCATTTATGCTTACACAAAATACTTACTCCTTTGGATATATACAACAATCCAAGACTTTTAAAACCATAAATCCAAAAACACATGACCACACAGATCACACACAATTTCCACTTGTCCTGCCTAAAAGTAATTGTTCCACCTCAAATCCTGGTATCCAGCTTTTGAAAAATATTCTCTGGGCGAGCAATATTTCCAACTACATAAAATAATGATCAATTAATGACTAAAATAGCTTTAAAGGTAGAACATACTTTATATCTGCTACTATCCCTGGCAATATAGAAGTCTTTATGCAATTCTAAGTGTTGCTTAGAAATGAAGATAATTTGAAAAAATAAGATTTCAGAAACAATATTCACAAAGCCACTAGCTGATAAAAAGTGGCAAAGGAAGTCTTGAATATAAAAGTATATTTATCATCTCTTTTGGTAGTAACACTGTATCTCAACATGCATAAGCTACAGATTATTTTTTATCACCATTTGAAATTTGTTGAATTTGTTTTGTGGGAAAAAATAAGATAAAGACCCTTTTTCAACAGAAAAATAACAGCAGAAGAAAAAAATTGTTTTCTTGAAACCCTAGAAGTCAGCTAGTCTACAACACACAAGGTTTTCAAGTTCCCATCTTAAATCATTTACCAGTCCCGAAAGATACTTCAAGAATTTGCCCCTGTGATGATGGGGTGGTATTCATACAACTTAGAATCCCAGGACTTTAGTTTTGGAAATATGACCCCTCAAACTTTTAATTATCAGTGATTTTGGCTCTTCAGTTTATCAGATGCCACCAGCATCAAAAAACAGCAATCAACTCAGGCTAGACACAAAGGCCATGAAACTACAACATGTTCTGAGTTTTCCCCACTTACACCAAAGCCTCCCTTACTGCTGTTGGGTTTTATTTTCATCATACTCAAATACATGCAAGGGAAATGTGCTTCTCAAATGATTGCAAGCAAACAGGGAGCCAAGGACAGCTGGCCTGCTTTGCTGTGTGATGTTTTATCCAGCTGGGTTTGGAGTCTCAAGGGAAAACACATTCCAGAGATCACCCACACAGACTAAAGTGCAGTGACTATCTTGGTTCTAAGCTCAAAAGAACTGTTTAACCAAAGACTGTTTCTTATGGCAACTGGCAGAAGGCAGACTTTCAATGAATTAGTCTCAAGTAAGAATTTAGGGCTTCAAACTAACGAGCACAAGCGGGTAAAGTGCTTGGGATGTTTTGTGCACACAGAGTAATTCCTACACTGAAAGGATGCAGAAACAATTTTTTTTATCTAAAACTTCATAGGTGAAATCAGGGTATTAATTTTAGGCTTTCAGACCCAGGAACTGCACACAGATTTTGTTATTTCCTCTGGAGCCTAACAAACGTTTTCAACATTCTTCCAACCTGTAAACCACATATATTCTCAGCCACATACATATCACCTCCATTAATAAGGAAAGTATTTAAAGAATTCATCCTAGCTGATTTTAATGCAATCAAAATTAAAATTCAGCATCTGGATAATTAGATAGAAATCACATACCTGACAACCTCAGTGTCTTTCTGTGAGCCAGATCTGAAACTCAGTTAGTACTTTTTGCATAAGGGAATTGCTGTTATAAGTTACATTTCAACTCAAAATAAAAATTGGCACTTTAATTCCAGAGTCTCACTCCCTATATTTTTTTACTCTTTAAGGTAAAAGGGGAGATACAAAATACAGGCACCATTTTGACCATTTGACTTCAGGTCTCTCATTGCAAGAGAAACTCTGACAAGATGTGCTGTAAAGCCAGAACCTGTCCATATTTCTTATACCTACAAACATCAACATCTCTTAAGCTGATGTGCTTTTACTAACTCTATTAAGTACAAAGAATATCAAACCAAATCTTCTACAACAAAGCCTAGACCACATGGTCTGCCATACTGTTTAATCTTAGTATCATGCAAGAACCTTAGCCTTTAAATTATTATATTCAAAGATTAATATAGTTTTATTCATGCTTCCAATCAGCTGCTTTTCAGGCAATTCACATCAAAATGTGATATCAACACCACCGATATTTCTGATGACCATTTTTAGTGCAGATGTGGGCCAAACCAACTTGTTCCACTAAAATAGCAAACTTTTGTAAAAGAAAAAAAAAGACATAGTTACTTCTCATCCATTCTGCTGCGCATTTTTTTAAGTTTCTGCATAATGCTGCTGGTCTCACTGCTGGAGATGGAGATTGGAGAAGGGCTGCGTGTTTCTGCATCAGTTGGAAGTGGGCTGGAACCATTGCTCTGCTTGATGTCATCCTCACTGGGAAGCTCCTGCAATTAAAGGGTTAAAATAAAAAAGAAGCATTAAAAGAATATTCAAAAATCCTTTGAAAATTGTGTTAATTTAGCTTGTAATCTCTAGATTACACGATATGTTAAGTCTTGCAGATTTAACTTCATAACCTAATTTTTATTTGACACGC
Source organism: Hylia prasina (assembly GCA_013397195.1). Taxonomy (NCBI): domain Eukaryota; kingdom Metazoa; phylum Chordata; class Aves; order Passeriformes; family Sylviidae; genus Hylia; species Hylia prasina. Next base: position 1,291,865 of record VYXD01000272.1, on the reverse strand, counting down.
AAATTTTTATTTGACACACTTTCAGCACACCCTTTCACTCCATAATTTAGGTTTTCCCCTAACTGTATCCAGAACCACAAAAAACAAACCCCCAAAACAACAAACCACCAGAATTCAGTTACTGAAACAGGAAATCAATCTTTTCTATAGTGCTACTATTAGACTTGTGTCTTCTCACAATTTTGTAAGGAGGCAGCCAGTTACCAGAACCTCATTTTGCTACCTTGTAAAGTAGATGCAAGAAACTTAGCATAATTACACTAACACACACAGCAGCAAGTTTTAGGGTTAGTGCTTATATTTAATACTTTGGGCCTGACAAATAATCAAACAAAAGTCAAAGCCTGAGAGATCTAAGCATCAAAAAACTCACATTCCCAAAGTGATTCGTTCAGCTTGAGAGTGAACAAACACCATCTACTGTGCATTTAAAATATTTTGTAACTTCTCCAAAGGCATTTTAAGTGGTGCTCTAAAGAAATTAAACATAAACTGCTGAGATAAAGGGGTGAGACCATTTCAGGCAGGCAAAACTTCCAAGTGATAGATCCAATTTGGTAGCTTTCCATTCCTAGAAACACTGCAGCTGCATGGCTGAAGAGAGAAGACTCCAGCTTCTGTGCTGAACACCCACCAGCTTGTTTTCTCCTGCAGACTTCAGTTTTTCCTGCAGCTTCATTGTGGTCTGACGGATTCGCTCGATTTCCGCCTGCTGTTTAAGGATGAGCTGCCTCTCCTTCCGAGCTGCCTTGTTCGCCTCCTGGAGACGTTTGATTTCTGCCTTTTAGGTATAAAAGGTTCAGCATGAGAGCAGTGACAGAACTCCCTCAGGAACACACACAAAGCTGCTGCAGTGACCTTGCTATGGGTTTGACCGACTGCAATTACATGAGGAAGGAACGAGGCTGAACATTGGTAACAAAGAACTGATGATCAACTGATACTTCAGTCTCAGTCATGAGATTACAGATAGAGAAGGAGAACAACGTGAATATGACTGAAATGCAAATAAAACTTACAGGTAAGAAACACTTCTGGCTCTCCATTCTTACATTTACAATGTCTGAAACATTTAATGGGTACACATGGCTTTCAAGAGGATTTTCCTAGAGGGTATCCCTTACCTTTTCCTGCTGTAATCTCAGCAGCAGACCACGCTGCCTCTTTCGAATAGGAGGCATCTTATCATCCTCTCCTTTGTCTCGCAAATGCCTGCAAAGAGATTGAAAGAAAGAAGCATAAATAAAGTAACAAGATTACTTTATAATAATAAGATAATAATAATAACAAAGTAATATGAAAAAAGTGCACAACAGGCCTTTTACTCTTTAAAGTGAAAAAAAAAAAGTTTACTTTTCCTGTTCTGCAGAAGGGCATGTACCTTAATCCTTGGCATTCTCTGTGGTGGAATATTTGGCACGGTTTGGTCAGACAGGCACAGTAAAAAGGTCAGTGCAGGTAACAGGAGATCACATAAGAATGGGCAGAAGATGTGCAGAGGTAGCACACTCACCATTTGAGACACACAAAAGGCAGGACACTTGGCTCACTACCTAACAATCCTTTGTCAAATCCACAATAACAAGAAATTGTAAGAAAATGTCTGCTGAACAATGGAACTCTCATGCAGAGAAAATGACTGATTAAATCTGGCCACTGCTGTTTACTGGTATCAGTGGGTCCTTCAAGTGGACTTCAGGCCAAAGCTGATCTTAGACTGGAAACAAATCACTAAGTACAACATATATCCAGATTCACAAAATGTGGCCTGAGTCAGCTCAAATGACCTCAGACACACATGAAGCAAAGAAAGGTCAGACTGTTTGACAGTTCTGTATCTTTCTGAATTAAGATGTGTAGAGAAATGGCTGGCAACCACCTTCTCTAACTGACAACAAACACCTGCTCTTCTACTGTTTCAGTGAAATTCTTAATCAAACCACATTCAATGTAAATACCAAATGTAAATATAAACTGGGTCCTGTTCTTTCCACGTCCCAGTAACAACTGTACAGAATACTGATGTCAGAAGACTAGTTAAACCATGAATACTTAATAAGGGAGTGCTAAGGTGGAAACAAAGCTTTGAAAAGTAGAAGGAAATGGTCAGTCAGCAGTTATATATATATTCAGAGCTGCCTTACTTTTTCTGGTGTTCCAGCCAAGCCAGTTCAGCCTTGGTCTTCTCTTTGAGAGCTTTCTCCCGGAGCCGGAGCAGTGAGGACTGATGAGCTGCTCGCATTTCCTCCTCTTTCATGTACTGCCTCACCATCTCCATGGTAAACTTAGAGAAACTATCCTGCCCTCCTGAGAATGGCATGCTTAGCTCCTAGAAGGAAAGACAAAGCTGGCATGAAAGTTCTTGTAAAACAGAGACATGCCATGGCTTTTTTTCAATTAGAAAGTGTGTGTCTGTGTGTGTATATGGACAGATACACAAAAATAGATGCAGGAAGGGAAGCTGTTTTTCCTCTGAGCTTTGTGCAGACCAGCTTTTTTTCCCCTGGGCTGTGTGACAGTTTTGGGAGGTCCCCGCTTTGCCCAGAGAGATGAGGCATCCTCTTGTATTTCCTAGCTGTGCATTAGCATAGTTGGAGTAATCCACTGGGCTTTTAAAATCTACCTCAAGAAGTCACTCCTCCTCAGCCACAAGGTAGAGGCCTGGATGGACTGTTCCATAAGTCATCACACTTGTACAACAGTGACATACAGCATGATTCACACATCTCTCTGTTTTGAGATGCTCAGAGAACCACAGGGAAGAAATGAACCCTCAACCCTCCAAACACAGCTGAGAACAGCTCTCTCAAAGCTTATCAGCCTAAGCATGTCAGCTCAGTTAATTTAATTTAACTTAAATATGGTTGCTTCATCTACCTTGATAGACGACAGAGCTGTTTTGTCTGGGGACACTTCTTCATCAGAATCATCCCGGCTGCCCCTCTTCTTCTCCAGGTTATTTCTGCGATGACTCTCAGAGGGCAGCAAAGACCGGAAAGATTTTTCTTCAATCTCATCCTCAGTCATGGACTCATCAAATTTCAGGGAATACTCTGTTGCAACAGAAACGGAATCTGAGGGCAAAATCAGGGAAGCCGCTTTTCACTCAGTTTTGCACCATGAATGCCCTTTTAGTCTGTCTCATCTCACTAATGTTAGGGGGGTCAGGAAGACAGGGAGATAACTAATGTAGAACAATGGATGTTTAGGGAAGAGTGATTTTGAGTTAGAGGATATCTGTTATCCAGCTTTGAGTGACCTAACAGATTTGTGTACACAGGTACAAACATGTCTGGAGTTGCTGAAACATTTGGTGTTGTGCCTGCAGGTTCAGCACGTGAGCATCTGGCTAAGCTAACACAGCAGAATCTCAAAGGTTCCCATCTCGTTGTGCCATTCTCTGTTACCTCTTAAGAGACTACAATTCACCTGGGTCTCAGCTTTCTTCACATGCTTTCCCTCATTTATTTCAGAAATTTATTCTAAAACAGCACCACCCTCCCTCCCCGCCACCTTCAGACCAGCAGTACAGCCAACCTTTTTCATCAGGCAGGGACAAAACACTGTCACTGGGCAAGGAATCATCTGCAGCAGTCTGAGCCTGCTCTTCAATACTGCTGGCTGTCTTCTCACGGCGGGAAAGCTTTTTCTCATTCTCCTTAGAGGATGGAACTGAAGGGCTCTCCTGGCAGCTGCTGGTACTGCTGTGTCACCCAGAGATATTTTTTTAAAAATACTTTGCACATTTCAAAATGCTTGTATTACATTACTACTGTACACACCATGATTAACACCACAACAATAAACAATATGCACAGGGTTCGGTTTTGGTTTTAAAATGCAGTTTAGCTTCTTTAAAATTCCAAGTTTCATCAAACTACTGATTGTTGTTTTTATTCTAGCTTAAAATCCATGCAGTCTGAAGGTATGCATATCCTTTACCTGGCAGTGAATAGTGGTGATAAACAAATGCAAACAAATCTTCTTTCAGATTTTAAAATCTGAAAGATTAAATTCTTTCAGATTTTAAAAGAATGAGTAAGTTAGAAATTCTGTTTTAGAAGTTAGGAGAAGTACACAGGACAACATTTGTCCAGTGCAAGACTACAGAAACTTTATGGGACCTAACTAGATCAGGTAAGTGAACAGGATACAAAAAGCTTCTTACCTCTGATCGTGAACCTTTGATCTTGAGGACTCAGAGTAACTATCAAACATAGGTGAGTATGCCTGTTTTGAGTCACCTGTCTCCTCTTTACCCTGTGATATGGCACCAGACTCACATTTCCTGGAAATGAGAAGCATTTGGGGTAAACTTGCGTTGTCTTAAACACAGGAGTAATACAGTTTTCATCAGCTTTCAGCAGTTTACTCAAAGTAGTAACAGTTAAAATTTCTGCTAAAAGATTTCTTAAAGCTTAAACTAGGTTAAATAATCCCAAAAAACATTTAGATCATCTTTTTCTACTCTTTTATGTAGAGTTTCACAGAACAAGTTAATGTCACCTTTGGCGTACACTATAAAGAGCAGAAAAATGGGATCCAAGTTCATCTTAAAATTTTCTGCAAGAATAGGTGAAGCAAAACCTAACAAATCTTACTTCCCTCCCTCCCAAGATGTGAAGCATTAAGCCAAACCTGTTTGCATCAGCTCGGGCCCTCAGCTGCTTCATGAACTCAGCATGCTGCTGCCGCTGGTGCTCAAACAAGGCGGAGACTGGAGCAGCTGGGGCACTGACAGTGTCTGAGATCTGGGTCCGTGCTAACTCTGTCATCTGAGTACAGCAAAACACATGGGCATACAGTGAGCTTATCAGCATAAAATACTTCTGGAGGAGAGAATAATCCTTCTGGCAGACAATTTAGTGATTTGTAACAACTGTGTAAGACACGGGGTTACAGTGGTTTGTAACTACACGTCACTTCTGGTGGTAAAGGTGCATACTGCTCTGTGAATACATATTCCTCCATACTCCATCCCTTCACATGTAATAAATTACAGTGTACATTCAAAAATGTTCCCAGCACATTGGTGACAGGTGTTTCCACTGCTGCACTCCAGTTAAAACAAATGGCTGTTCAACTGAGTACCTGGAGTCACTTGTGAACAGAGATGGAAAAGCTTTTCTGCTGAGCCAGCATCAGTGACCAGGTCATTGCCATCACCCTCTCCACCAGCCCCTCTTATGCTCAGACTTCAAACTTCAACTGAGACTTGAAGAAATTAAAACCCCACACCAAATAAAAACTGTCTTCTCTGTTTCTTCTCCATTGTTTCTTAAAATGGTTTCTACCCGCTTCAGCTCTAAAAACTACAAATATTTCCTTGTCTTTATCCAAGACTTCACTATCTACTCTCAATGACTAATACACTGCATCTATTTGAGGTATCTGAGCTTTTCTGCTCCTTTAACCCATTCTTGTCTACTCAAAAATTATTTAAACTTCATGTATTTGGCAGAGCCCAGAACAAGTACATCAGTATTATTCTACAATTCCATTACTCATCATAAAAACAACCTTGGAGAGCACCAACATGTCCATGAGCTGTGAAGAAACAGTTCTGTTCACACTCAGCCTTTTGCACTCCATCCCATAATACTGACCCACTGTGATTTCTACACTGTGATGGAGTAAGAGCATTTCTCAGTTACTGTGTTCCTTATACATGTTTAAAGCAGCTGCTACATACTGGGAACACGAAATATAAAAAACTGATAAACTGATATAAAACCCTGAAAACAAATAAATATTCTGTATAGCACAAGAAGAACAAAGAGAGATTCAAAACAGGGAAACTTCAAACTCTGTACCAAGTCAAGAGCTTTGCTGAAGATTCTCCCTTCTCCTTTTTTTAAAATTTTATTTGCTGTTCTTCTACCTTCAGCAGTAAGCAAAATTGCAACTCTGCTTTTCTAATTTAATTTGCACATGAAACAGATATAGGATCAGTCCCTGATGGAGAACAACTCTTACAAATTGAAGATGCTGTGTTCACTGTCATCAATCTATCCTGGAAGAACAAACTTCTTACCAGTTCATTAACTGGAAAATCATAAGAATAGGGAACAAGGATTTAAGGCTGCTGACTGACTTCTAAGTAACGCTGCCAGAGTAGCTCCTCTGAAGTCCTATCATTTGTCATGTTATGAAAGTGAAGAAGTTGTACCAAGAATGACACCAAACAGAAAATAATTTAAAAGGCAAAAAAGTATTCACAGAAACACAGTAATTAAACCAGCTTTTCTCTTTCCCTAGAGCCTCACCTCATGGAGCTGGTGAGTTGCATCTGTGGTGAGCAGTGCAGGTTCTGCCTGCTTGGCTGCAGCCTTGCACGGGGGCTCCTGTCCAGCCTCCTGCCGTGACTGCACCAGCTGCTGCAGTGTCTCTGCATGGACCTATGCAGGAAACACAGAGAGTTCAGCTCTCCAAAATGGTCTGGCTATAAATAAAACTCTAACTACAGATTTATTTCTCAAAATCTGCCAGAAAAAAAGTTTCAGAGAGTTTCTTTTAGCTATATAAAACCTTTTTGGCACTTTCATATATTCACAAATTAAGAATACCTGTAGGCATGATTTACTTACAACATTTTGCCTCTTACACACTTCACATGTTTGAAGGGCAGCCTTACCTGAGCTGCCTTTTGCCTTGCCTCTTCCAGTTGTCTCTGACTTTCTAAAGCTTCTTGTTCAGCCTTGATTTTCCAAAGAGCCAAGTCCCGTTCATGGCGCTGCTGTTGTGCCTAGAGATGAGAAAAACAAGTTTTAACCATGCAAGTTAAAAATAAAGGCCTGATTTGCCTCAGCCACTGGTTGCAACTACCTCTTAAAGATCTGGATATACTCTGAGGGGGGTGTCTCTTCGGCTGAAACAGAATTTTTAACCCACTGACCCTCTTCCTTTTTAAAGCAATGCATATTCCCCATACTCTTCCACCACAGTGCAGAAGGGAGTTTAGGAGATCAATTAATTCTACAAACTAGAATAAACAATCTTGTCAACGTAAGGAAACTTGAACCAAAAATATTATTTTTGTGAAATAAAACCAATCATCCAGCCCAAACAACACTGGAACTCAATATCAATCCTAATAAACAATCATGCTTTTATCTGAGGAACACAATCAAAACAGTGATTCCAGCTAATGGTATATTAATGACACATAGTCCAGAGTAGCTACGTCCTTGGTGTCAACTTAAAAAAAGAAAGATAACAGATGCCAGTCCTAAAAAATGGCCATTATCAGAGATGCCCCATCACGCCCATTACGATTTCTCTGCACTGCTAACAGGAATTTAACTTGCTCTAACTTCATTAATTTTCTTGCAAACAAACAACACAAGACAAAAAAAGAGCAGCTAAGACAAAGAAGTATTCTCCCATTACCTTGAGGATCTGAGCCAAAGAAACACTCTCCTGCTGGGCGAGGGAGATGCCTCGTACTCGCTCCAGGTCCGAGAGCTGCCGCACGGACTCCTCGATGGCGCTCAGGTAGTTCAGCTCCGCCGACAGCCGGTGCTGCAGCCCCGCGGGGGAGAAGCGCATGCACCCTGCAGGACAACACACACTGCTCACCCTCACACACTGCAGTGGCCCACAGCAAAAACTCGAGGGGAAACGCTGTAGCTGCTCTGGCATCAGCGTGGTTTTTGCAAACACTCACCGCCTGCTGAGGCTGCTCCTGCTGCAGACCTGCTGGTTCCCAGGCCCACATCGGCGAAGGCCACGTTTGGCTTCAGCCCTGGGGCTGTGCCTCCAGAAAAGCCAGCAGGTGACTTGACTCTTTCTGCTGTATTGCCTCCAGAATCCAACTGCAGCACTTTTTGGGAGCCAGGAGATGGCGAAGAAGTCGGTGTCTTCTGGGGTCTTCCCTTGTCCGAGAAACTGACAGTGAAACAAAAACCAAAAGGAGTCAACAATTCTCCTAGTCCGGCCATTTGATGAAACAAAGGAACAACCTTGTTCTTCCATTACTACACACAAACAGATCCATGTAAAGGGCACAGTCTGTTCAGTTTGCACAGGCCCAGTCTGTCTTCAGGAAATGGCCTCACGAGATGGGTTTTGTCCCTAAATCCCAGTTCAGAGTTAAGTTTCTAGAGTGTCCTATTTTTCCCCAAGTATTAAGTCTAGTTAGCACATACATACAAACGCATATTTTTTTTTAAAAAAATTAACACAGTATCTTCATGTTCTACATGACCAGACAAGCAGTTTCAGTGCCTCCTGTTAGGGGCCTGGCATGAGAAAGTCAGGATGCAATCAGTCATCTGCATGTGCAGTTTAAAAAGTGAACAGTTACTATCAGCACATGGATGCAACTGATTGTGACAAGCCACTGCCCTGAGTCTTGACCTCTCTCCTAAAATGCAATGGAGACCAAAACTTGACTTCAAAAATACGTAAGATACTATGGTAACACATTTTGAGGAAAGACGTTTCTTTTTTAAACAGAGAAAATGATACACATGCGCCTTAAATTTACTATTTCAATTTTATTAGGCTGAAGAGGATTAGCAGTGGCTGTTTAAATCCTTTGGGAAGACATTCTGCTTTACTTGACACATCTTGGGAGATCAAAGGACCTTTCAAACCCAATCCTGGATGTCAGCAAGAGTCACCAATAGAAGCCAATACCTCAGAACCACTCCAACCCAACAAAGAATGAGAGATCACTCATATTATTTGATGCTTTTTAGAAAAAAGTGCAGTGAAAACTGAGTGTTTCATAACGATCTTCATTGGACAAACAGCAGAAAAACTGCATGTTTAGCTAGACAAAAAGAAGTTGCAACAGAAAACATATGTTTCTTTCTTTTTTAATATGCTCTTTTCCAAGGATAGGTTCATCTCTCAAAAGGCATCGACTCACAGAGCTGGATAGGCTTTGTGAGTATTAGGTGAACATAAGTACAGCCAAAATTGTCTGTGTACCTACTGGAAAAAGAAAGGTGACTGCAAAGGTTGAATAAACCCTGACACATTTCTAACAGACTTTTTCTAGAAGAGGGAAACAAAAACTGTATTTCAATGCTTAAGGTACTGAACATGACAGGACACCAGGTTGCATATTTAAAATACAGAGGAAAAAATGTTTTCTGCATGCACATCCTACTAACATTTGACAATTTCTGTTACTTCCCTTTTGCATACCCAAAGACACAGCCTGTAATACTACCAAGCATCATTATATTTGCATAAAGTCTTTCAGCATTCCTGTTACCTCATCAGGGAGTGTCCAGACAAGTTTTCCAGCGTGCTGTCTGTATCTGGGTTCTGCTCATGCTCTTTATTAGAAATTCTGCTATTTGGTAAGGATTTCTTAGCCTGTTGGGATCCCCTCTCTAATTCAGACAGTATTTTATCTTCTTCCACAGAAAAGTGGTGAGAACTTCCATTGAAGGAGTCCAACCCTAAGAAGCAACAACAGTGTCAAAATTTGGTTCTACATGTGAATACCTTAACATCACAAGCTCCCAAACAATGAATTGAGAAGTTTTTCCCCAATTAAAGAATGTTTTGTGAAGAAAAGACTTTTATAGACTTTTCAGAAGTCAACAGATCCAACAAGCAAGAAATGTAGAATTGGCAATGAAGCTCTCTTCTGTATATTGTGTTCCCTGCCAAAACTGTCACTCAGCTTCCATTTCACCACTCTTATCAGTTTAAATAAGGAAAATACATATTTGATTCTTTACTACTAATAATCAGAATACAGCCTAGCTTTCTGGGGGAAAGGCAAAGACTTTGGAAAAAAACAGGAAGAGATAATTTAGAATGCCTAATCCTATTTTTGTCATGCTTCTATTGGCTTAAAACCTAGCTTTTTTTATACATTGCTTATATAGTACAAGTGCACCAAGCCTCAAGTTTCTTCATGCTTTTGTAATGTACAGGTTACCACAGAAACCAATGTATTTATTAATTTGGGCACTGATGAAAACTAACTGTGATCCAAAGACAAAGCATTCAGGCAAATTTGTTGTCACCTTCACAAACATAGCCATAACTCAAGAGTCTACTGGCATTTTCTCAGTACAGGATAGTTCCCACACAATATTAAAATTAACTAATTTAGTAGAAGGTTGGTTTAGGAAAGGAAACTTTCCAATGCTGTTAACAACTTCTCACTTATTTAACTTTAAATTACTGTATTTTAAGGTCAGAGAATAACCAGAGTCAAAAAGAATCTAAGAAGGAATCACTGGAGGAATAAATCCTTCTATCACTATTAGATTACAGTTTCTAGATATGTAGGACTGCAATTTCCCTAACAAGAAAAGCCTTGATAAAAAAAGGATACTCTACAGCCAAGTATTGCACTTACGTTCCTTTTTCCCTCTCTTTTTGGAGGACGCAGATGAGCGGGAAGACGCTGCAGACCGGGGTCCAGGCGAGTGCTGAGAACCAAACTCCACACATCGAGGCTCAAGGGGAGACTTCCTGCTGGGAATTTCTTCCTGAAGGCTTGAATTACTGCTGCCAGCAACACTAAAAAGAAGCACATTGATGGTGATTAAGGACTTCCAGCTCCCATGTTACATTGTGCACAAGAAAACTACCACACTGAATTAGAGACAGGTGACTAAACTGCACTAATCAGCCCATCTAGAAAAGCATTGGTTTTGAGATTAAAAGCTATGACAGCTAAGACATGGGGAAGTTTGATATGATATTGAACATACTGAAATATGCTTCAAATAATATGAAAGCCTAAAAGATGGATAACAACTATCCTGTCCTATTTTAACTCTTGAAAGCTATTTGACTCCATACCTGAACAACATAAGAATGACTCAAAATGTGACTGCATTTCAGATAATTTCTGGGCATACAGATATCAACTGCCAGAAACATGAGCAATTTTCAACAAAGGATTACAAACAACTTGCGAAGAAGAGACACTGATGCATCATACACTAAATAACACCAACAGAAGAAAGAAGTTTTAATCAGAAAGAAACAAATTTTTGCAGCCAACATTTTCAGAGTGCAAAGTGCCTTTTAACTTCTTTTTTTTCTGAAGTTAAGTATCACTGGTACAAACACACTTGTGGTCTTCACCAAGGTGCCCAAAAGATATAAACATAGCTCATTACAAAACAGAGGGTCTTGGAAAATTCAGGAAGCCATGTAGTAGACACAGAGATTTAGGATCTACAGTCTTCAAATTTTAATCTCAACAAAACTTTTAAAAATTCTTACAGACAGTTTATGTATCCATGACTAAGCAAGCACTGACAAATGCTTATTGAAATCAATTACAGACTTACTACAAAGTTTTGATGTACGGGAGGCATTTTCAGACTCAGAAATAACTTTTCTATTTTTTCTGAATTACAGGACTACCCAACTGCGCATTATCGCAGTCACACAAGTCAGAGAACTAATTTTCACTGGACTACAAAGGCTAAGAAGCTTGTCTAAAGCTACCTGTCCATGCTAAAGAATAGCAAACATTAGACAGGGAACAGGAATACTGGACTCTATCTTAATTATGTTGGCTGCTATATTAACTGCAAGGTCCTAACGAAGTACTTCATCACTTTGACTAGTATAGTACAGCACGGCAGAAAAGATATCCAGCACACTACGCAACAAATTTTGCATTAACTATTTTCTCTTGAATTCTACATTTTTATTTTGCTAGGGAAGTCTAACACAGATACCTGAGGTCACGTGAAATCTTTTTGTCTGTTAAAGTGCTGCTTCCCTGCGATGAGACAAAATCATCCTCGTAAGAAGCCACGCTCTCCGGGGGGCTCATGGCAGGGAGCAAAGGGCGCAGAAGGGCAGAGCCTCCGTTCAGCCTCTCTTCAAACACTGAAGTGTGGAGAGAGAAAGGAGAGGACAACAGTTGTAACAAACACAAACATACAGGTATTATGTAATGAACAAAAACAAATAGTAATAGGAATTAAAATGCTCCCAACCGGGAGTTACAGTGGCTTCCTTTCAAACACAAAATCAGAACAGCAGCACAGCTGTCCCAGGGCAGTTTTAACACAACACAACAAGCACTCTTCCTTTTTTTGTAAATTATCAAATTCTTTACTTCATTAATATACTCCAACCAAAAACATTCCTGAAGAGCACAGTGCTTTAGAGTAGAGTCATCTGCAGAAAATTTCATTCAATCATCTTTAAAGAAAATAATATGAAGGTACAAAGAATTGAGAAAAACCACAAGACAAAAATCAACTTCTCAGAAAACGTTCCTCCTCAGAATGAGGAGCTTCAGGCCAGAGACAAAGTACTCATAAAAAGAGGAATAAATTTGTACAAAAAATGAAAATGAAACAAAGCACTCTGCATAAGACAGCTGTAAATCATGTCTTATAGATTGACATTTGAGACCTCTGAAAGCACATTCCTCAACTGTGAAGTATGCAGTGCATGGTGCAGTATGACTGGGAAAACAGCAATTCACAAGAGCTTTGAGAAAGTTTCCATTTTTACCTTTTCCATGAAGTTGGTAATTCTTTGCAAAGATGTTGATGACACTGTGGGGACTTCCCTTTGCCAGTTCCTCCCAGGGCCCTTTGCTGTGTGTGTCACTTGTCTGAGAGAAAAGTGGGGAGTACCTCTCAGCTGCTTTCTGAAACTCCTTTATGGGCTCAAAAGCATTTCTCTCCCGAATGCAAAAATCTTTCTCTTTCAATGTCTCCAACATCTTCAGTGGCAGCTGCTTGTGCTGGCCTCCCTCCTCTTCTGAGAGGTTTTCATCACTCAGGAGAGGCCCTTCGCTGATGGACTCAATGCTGGACTCGTGAGGAGTAACGGCTTTGCTCAGAGGATACGCCTGGTTCTCACGCCCTGGGGAGTCTGTCTGCCTCTTGGATAAATGTCCCAGGATCCCTTCGTGCCTGTGAGCAGCAGGAGACCTCAATCCAAGGCTGACTACATCAGTAAGAGGCCTGATGGTCTCAGGGAGCTTTTTAAACTCACTAAGGTTGCCTACCCCAGGAAGGTTGTCATCAAAGGTTGTATGAGACACGCAGGCACCCAACATCCTTTGAATTCTGGCTGAAAAAGTATTTTCATTTTCCTCCCTCACAGGAGGACTCACAGCCTTTGCCCACCATCCCTCATCCTGGTTTTCTTGCATAAATTCTGAGTTCCACATGGTACCATAGTTGATACCAGCGCCAGCCAGCTTTTTGGCTTCAGTTTCAATCCTGCTAGAAAGGGAAGCAGCTGTAGCTTTCAAAGCTTCAAGGCGATCCAATTTGCTCTTATACTGGCTGGCAGAAGGTTTTACCAAGAGGTTTTCCTGCGCAGCAGATGAACTCAGGTACGACTGAGGCATCAGGGACCCCACGGGGGCAGAATGGCTCCTCCTGCCTGCCAACATCGCGTCACACTCCTTTGACAGAAGGTCCATCTGCTCCAGACTCCAGTGTGGGGAGCAAGGGCCTCCACTTGAGCCCAAGAGAGCTTGTGGCTGGGGGAGCTGGACTCTTGGGCTCAGCCTGTCTGGCTGTACCCACGGAGGCTCCATCAAATCACTCCTGAAATGAAAAGTCAACACTCATGTTGATGATTTACACGAGTATTGATGTCTTAGATCAACACACCATTGCCACAGATTTAATTTCAGGAAAAAATACTTTTTGGTGGAATCAGAGGGACAAGAAATGGGACAGTAAACAGATACACAATGTTATTTAGTAAAAAAAGCAATAAACCAAACATAGCACCTCCCAAATCTGAAATGCCACTGGTAGTGTACTCTTTGTTTTAGGGTTGTAAAAAGTTGAGGTTTTTCACTGTCTCCAGTAAGTCCTTTCCAAAAACTTCCTGACTCCAAAAGGCAGATTTTTTTTTTCCTTATCACCTGCCCATGTCCAGAACACTACAACACCTCAGAAGTCCCCCCCCCAAACTTGTCTCTGATTACTATGAGGGTCTCTGAATACCTTATGTAGTCCTGTGAGTCTCATCTCTTCTCTACTATTAGCAATTGCATTTTTTTCTTTATGATGTTACACTAACAGTATTTACCTTATGGTTTAGCTTTTTTATCTACACACAGTAGTACATGGCATTCCCAGTGAGCTTTCTTGAACTCCAGAAGGGAAACAGGTGAGAGTACAGATACTGAAGCAATCATACATTTAAGAAGACATTCATTATGTAGTTAAAAATGAAGACACTTGCACAGGGATATTAAGGATATCCAAGAAACTTCAGGATTTTTAGTTCCTTACATCGAAAGTGTTTGGTTAGGCACCTTGACTTGCAGTAAGAAAACTTTGATAATACATTGAACAACTCAAAATTGGGAAAGCTGCATGAAAAGAAATAGGGAAAGGCTAGTTCTGAGCAGAAGCAGAGGTGTTTGGTACTTCATAGGGTAACTAATGGCTGAATCCAAGACAATAGATTAAACAGCAACACTGAGCAAATCAAGTCAGAAAAATCAACAGATACATTCACAGGATCAGCTTCTCTTGCCCAGTGGCAGAAGAAGTAAGAGTGTCCCAATATGAAACACACATCCTACTGATGTCAACAAAACATTACCAGCAACCATCATTCACTTTATTTATTTACATGCTTACAAACCAGCCAGAGCCAAAATTTTCATATGGTTTCCTGCCTCAGCTTCCTCTTTACTGCGAGGAAAAGGCTGTAATTGACATAAAGACAATTACTTTCACTGGAACAGGAACTCAAGAGCCAAGGCCATTTTCACCTCTCAGAGATGAAAGCAGGAGCACTTTCCTCTTTCTCCCCAGGCCCCATTTGCTCACCTCAGTAGCGGCAGCTGTGGCTCCGAAAGGGACATGTCACTGCTGGAAGATGCACTCGGAGGACGCTCTTGAGCCTTGTTTTCTTTGTCAGATTCCCCAGATGGCTGATAACCAGGTCTGGGCTAGAGATGAGGACAACCAGAAAAATGCAGTTTCAAAAGTGTGTCAGCGTTTAGGAGCTCTTGCCTCATTACAACTGAAAAGGTTAATATCCAGAATTCAGCTTCTCTTTAAAACAGAAAGATGATTTTCAGTCAACTTTCCAGTAGGCTTTGCTGGGCCAAAAAGCAGCCACTAGCAAAGAGGCTGCACATTGAAATCACTATGTTTAAGCAAAGTTACACATTTTGATTTGTTCTTTCTTAACCGATAACCACCAGAACAGCACAACTCACAGACTCCCTAAACATACGACCTCCTATTCCTGCAAACAACTGCAAGACGTTAAGTCAGTGAATCAGCTGTACCTGTGTTTCCTGCACTGCAGGCTGCTGAGGTGGCTCTTCTAAAAGTGTTCGTTCCAGCAAGAGTTTGGAATAGGTTTCCTGTAACCGTTTGGCTGCTGAAGGCTCAGGAGGAGGAACATTCTTCACTTTAGTAACAGCCTCCTTCTGCTTTCTGTAGAGCTCTTGGAGCCTTTTGTTCTTCTGTTCTGTTGCCTCCTTTTGTGCTTTCTTCTCTTCATTCTGCTTCTTCTTCCTCTCCTCCTGCTGCCTGATGATGTACTGACGAACCTCATCACTGTCGTAGTGGCGTTTCTTGGAGATCACCTGAGGCTCCTCACTGGCCGCCACCTTCTCCGGTTTCCTTTTGGTTGGACTGTGGCTCCTCATATTTGGAGCAGGCATACCAGATTTTTGATTCTGCTTTTCCACATCCGTCTCTTGCTTTGTACTCATGGAATCCAACTGCAGGTCATCAAGAATCCCACGTATCTCCATGGGCAGGAAATCCTTGTTTACAGAGGCATGATCTTCCTGGTTATCACCTGGAAGAGCAGCTTCCATTTTTCTCAGATTGGTCTCAGACCGTACTTTACTTCTTGACCTTTCAGAACTTCTTGAAGAGCTTTTACGGGTAACATCCAATCTAGAATCAGAACCCGTCCTTCCAATGCAGCCTGCTAAAGAATGAGATGTCATGTATGTCAGGTAATAATCAAACTTGGGAAACAGCTGCAAAAAGAAGGGGGAGGGAGGAGGGCAGATCTCACTGTAAACAGGTCTTTGCTTCATTCAGTGTCACAGTCTGAACATGACAGCCTTTGCTCAGACTGAGCCCACACCCTTTCTACTCTTACCAGCCTCACCACCTCACAGGCATAAGCAGCACAGCAGTTCCCAGCATGCCTTATTTGTCCTGTCTGAGATTCTGGAAAAATTCTGAAAAAGGCTGGTGGAGGAATCAGTGAATATTTATGATGCACATGGATGACATTATACTGTATCTGGAAAAACCACAATTCCTGTTAAACTGGGAAGCTCAATCACCGCTTATGGATTACGTACAGCACACTCGGAAAATTTATCTGGCCTGTGGACCACTGCTAGCCATTCCTTTCCCTAGAGGCTTCCAGAGCAATGACAGATTGCAGGTGGTCCATTTTTTTGGTTGCAGCCTATACCTCATCTTTTCCAGATACCCCAAGCACCATTGCAGCACATACCACCCCTCAAGTCCCACGTGCAGGGACCATGACACTAAAAAAAGTCCCTGATGAAGACAGGAACAGAGGTTATGCAGCCCATCCATGGCTGTGAGCAAAATTTTCCCCCACCATCCCCCTCAAATTCCAGGTTAAAAATAGGAGCAATTTTGATAAGAAACTTCTATCTCAGAAGTCTGCTCTAGTCTGCAGACATGCAGTGTTATATAATAAAGCAAAATGAACTAAGTCCAGTGATAAAAGAACAATTTACCAGACTTGGCAGCTCTCTCTCGGCCTGTTCTGTCACTGGATACAGCTCTTCTGTCCTGTTCTATTCTGGGAGCTGGACCCAGGATCTTTTTTGCCAGCTTTTGTCCCTCCCGCCAGGAAGATGCACTTATCATATAGTTTCCACCTGCAAAATAAAGAATAAATAAAAGTCAAGGTCTAGAGGATCTGCCATGCTATCAGAAAGACATATTCATTGCAGCCATTCATCATTCCTGTACCATTTAGTTCTGCATTAGTGGTACAGCTGCAGTCAGAACACAACAGTCAGAACACTGATGTCCCAGTCCAACACCCAAAACACACTGCAGCACCTTAAAGCCCTGCAAAAACTGATTTAAAAAAGAAGAATGGGTTATGCAGGTCTAAAATATACAAACAAGCCTTACTAGGGACATGGGTAATATTTCTAGAGCTGTTCACCTCCACTCAAATATAGAAAATAAGAAATAAAAACATAAAAGCAACTAAATTGTTGTAATAAGAGGAACAGAAATAAAGGTGAGATATACAAGCTCCTTAACCTTCCTATCAAAATAATATTAGCTAATACTCCAGGAAAAAAATCCAAAATGACTTTAAAGGTTTTTACAGATTATTAAATGGTGAGATACATGTCTTGTAAGGAAGTTAAAAAATATTGAGCAGCAGATGTTTTACACCAATGCTAACTCACTGTCCCTTAGCTGGGACTTCTGTTCCAGCACTGAAAACAGTGAAGAATAAACCCTATTAGCTGGTATTTAATTCAAGGACAGAATACCTTGCAGGTGTCAGAAACCAAATCAAAATGTTCTAGGATTATTTTATCATCCTACATCTAATTAAATGATAGCAACTGGTTATGGTGGCATCTTTACCTACTGTTGGGTAGATTCAGGTTTATTCAACTCACCTTTCAACACACTAACTTTCAATATTACTATTTTTTTTTTTAATAATGACCTTTAAAGTGCTCTGGAGAAAAACACGGTATAAAAAAGAAAATTCAATTAGGTCATTCAGATAATTAATGATCTGTAAATTAATCAGACCCTTCAGGGGTATTTAATTGCTAGGAAAGTACCTAACTTGAATATATAATTTGCAGTTGATTTTTAGCAATTCCATTTCAGGCTCTAGCTCCAAGTGCTGTGCCTAAAGAAACCCAGCCACTGCAGCATGAGATCACGACAGCCAAACAAAAAAGGCACTGTATTGGACCCAACAGCATTTTGAAGACAGGATACCAACAACGTTAAGTGAAATCCAGCACAGCAGAATAATTGTTTTGGCAATCCCAGTCCTCAGCTTCCAACCCTCTTTCTTGTAATTTTAACCTAGAAGTCTGCAGGCCACTACTCAACCCTCTGCTAGCAGAACTCCTTGCCTGCATTGTAAATTATCCAAGTATTTTATAAAAGAGCTGTCACTTGAAGCATGCCACTACAAGCCTCTTTAAAACAGAGGCATCAGCCAAAGGGGTTCTCCTGCAGAACTTGCTGTTCTCAATTAGTTCTGTGTGTGTTTAAAGAGCCAGTGTAAAGTGTCATCTTCCATTGCAAGTCAGCTGTTTAACTAAAACACGCCAGCGGGGCAGAACACGAGCCACGGCTATTCATAGCCTTGGCCATGGTAAGCAGTTCCTTAGTGCAGTGACTGGAGGAGGATGGACCAGCATGGATATGTCACTTCGAGCTGGTTCTTGTCTTCCAGGGATTTCAGGCCATCATTATCCACATGTTTATTATAACAGGGGGTGGCTCTGTATGTAATGGAGGGGCTGGAGCTTACAGCTGTTGACTCCCTTGAAGGCAGAGAGGAGTTCCTCACAAGGGAAAGCACAGGAGTGGGCATTGATCTCTTCTCCGTGGCAACCAGTGACAGGACCTGAGGGAATGGCCTGAAGTTGTGTCAGGGCAGGATTAGGTTGGATGTTAGGAAAAGATTCTTCATTGAGAGGGTGTCTGGGCACTGAACAGGCTCCTCAGGGAACTGGTCACAGTCCCAAGACTGATGGAGCTCAAGCAGCGTTTGGACAACACTCTCAGGCACAGGGTGGGATTGTTGGGGTTGTCCTGTGCACTGAGCTCCTCCCTCACTTGGAACTGTCATATATATATAAGACAGCTGAGTGTGATTCCTTAAGTAGGGACTGATCAACATAGGAGGGAGCAAATCTATGCCTATCACTTGAAGTATTATTATTCCTTACCACAAAATATTCACAAGCAGGATTTACAGCATGCAGAAACACATATTCACTCTCCAAAAGTACTTTGTAATAATTTTTTTTTCTTCAGAATGTTTACAGATTATGGGTCACTGTACGTAAGGAGAAATGTAAAACCTTAAGGGAGTTCAAAAGCTGCTTAAACTTGCAGATATTTAAAGAAAAGAAATTGCTCTGTGTACGACTGCACCCACAGCTACTCTGTAGGACAACTAAAACCAAATACAAAGCACATCTGGAAGTCTCCCTAATTCTTTTGCTGCCAATATCAAAGATTCACACTGCTGGAAAACTAAGAAGCATGAACAGAATTCCATACATGTTTAATTTCATTTTCTTCTGTAAGGGTCTAGAGTAACCTGCTCACACCATTTTTTCTAAATAATCAAATTGTATTTAATAATCAGTGGAATTGTCAGACAACAGTGGGGAGAAAGTTATCAGTTGGTAAAAAGAAATAAACATTTATTTAAAAATACCAAGATTTGGAAGACTAGTCAGGGAATGTGTGTTTACATTCTTTCACCAACTGAAACAGCCAGGAGTGGGTTAAGCCAGAACTGAAGGCGCAGAATAGCAACAGCTTGAAAATGGAAGAATGACAACCAGAGGAGAACCAGTTCTCTGCTTCCCCACTGAGAAATCATCCAAGAGAACAGCTTTGACTGCAGCCTCTCCTCCCCTGACAGGAGAGGAACCTGGCAAGTCCCACTGGCACTGAATTTAATATTGTCTCAGCATTGCTGACTGAGCCATGGGGAAGGCTCTAACCAGCTTCATCACAAGGCAAACAGAAACAGGCTCCAGAGCAGAGCTACTGCTTCTTTTTGTCTACATGACCCTGACAGATGCCTAAGGATACCTCTCCCCACAAGAAACTCACACTGCGCAGCAGTTTCTCAAGGTGCACACAGCAAGTGGAAAGGCAAAAAATTAAAATAAACCACAAAAAAAGTGCACACAGGCACCAACCAACAACAAAACCATACACAACCCCCAGTGCAGCACAGTGTACAAACTCACTATAACAGCACTGCTGCACATCTAAGAAGGCTTTTAAAGCAATACACTTTATTTGTTCTATCCTGAGACAAAACTCATCTCTGAAGGACATGTAACAATCCTCCTTCTACAGCAGAAATAATCACCTTGTTTGGACTCTGGACTTGACAATCGTGTCAGTTTTTGCACTTTCCTCACTGGTCTGGTTGCTTTCTTCTCTTTGTTTCTCTCACTAGATTTTCCTTTCACCGTTGAATCCTCTAAAAACAAACAAAAGCTGTTAAGTGATATCCCACAGGGAAGAACACAGAATAACAAGCTTGCTTTAACATTTGGAAAACTGGAACTCAGAGAAACACAATAGAATTCACTGACTTTCCTAGATTATAGATCCAGATCAATGACTTCCAGTCCAGCACTTTAAAATCCTCACAGCATGGGAATTTTGAGTCAAGGTCTGTTTACCTACGCACTGGAAGGCAGTGAAGCCATAGCAAGGCCATAACAGATCTTTACAAAGTTAATTTTCAATTCTAAAAGAAATGTTAGCAATTTAACATGAACAACTGTTGGTTCTCTTCTGCTGCAGATACTACATTTAACTGTTCTGATGTTCCACAAGGACATGTAGTTCCTGAACAAAAGGGCTGCTGCTTCTACATTAATGCATGGCAGCACATCCAGCACATCAGGAACTCTGTTACCTTCTGCTTCCTCTTCCCTAAAGAATGAGATCAGACAACCTAAAACAACCAAGGTGCAATCCCTCCTATGAACAGATCTGAAGCTTTATTTAGATACATTTACAAACATTTACAGCCCCTAATTTCATGTGAATCCACTCCCTGATGGATGTCCATAGGAAGCATCAGAGGCAGAAGATTGAAGTTATATTTCAAAGACGTAGGAATGGAATTTTAGGAGTCTTTCTCACCCTTAGCACCCTTTCCTTACAAATTTTCTAGCTGCCTTTAAGGCTGACAAGAGCAGGTAAGACAATCAATGCACTGAGTACCAGAGGCCTCAGTGACTGCATTTGCAGGAAGTTAACTTCCTCCTCACCTCTTTTAGCAACAAACTGCCCTCTCCTGACTCCAGGAAAGTACAGGCTGCTTCCAACCCTGCTCCTATTACGGCAATTTTGTTCTAGTATGGCAAATCCCGAACATCTTTGAGACAAAATTACTGGAAGCTTGGGGTCCATACAATATCCTTTAGCCTAACTGCTATACAAAAATGAAGGCATCCTGTATGGTCTACACTTACACATAAAAATCTTTTTGTTGCAAGGAACAGTGCTGCTGTGGATATCAGAGATATAAGAGATTATTTCAGCACTAGAGAGCAAAGAACAGTTCTGCTACAACTGACTGTACACGCCCAAAACGCCACATGCTGTAAATTTAATACAGAAGTAACACATGGATGGATAATCTGACAACCTAAAAATACATTTAGAGTACATATTATGTGCAGCACCAGTGTTTGTTTACTAGCAATCAGCTATTCAGCATAATCTTTTCAGCTCAGAAAGGAGACACATTCCACAACAGCTGTTGTACACATGGCATCAGGACAGGAGCGTGGATCAACACACACACAGCTCCTTCCTTTTGTAGGCACTGGACACATGATCCAAATGCCTTTCAATTAGATCTCTTCAATGAAGCTTTTTTTAGAAAATGAATTTCTATAAACAGCTTGTTACGCTGGCCAAAACTAAAAAAATAAATGCTAGTGTAGATTAAAAGTCTGTGGAAATTTGCCATTAATTTCACAGACTGATCTGAACAGTGTACTTGCAAAATAATTTTACTGAAAAGGAGCATCTCTTCTTTCTGCACTATTTTTTTATGACTGACTCCATTACAAGTCCTCAGTAAGTTATCAAGTTGTACAAGGACAAAGACAAATTGGTTTCTTACTACACAGATACCTACAGATTGAAATCTCAAGGAATTCTCCTTCAGTCTTAAATGTTTTGAGCAAAGGGAAAAGTTATTCTTACTAAGTAAGCTCTTACACTGTAAAACTAGAGGTTCTCTGGGGATTCTGTTTTCCATTCCCTTCCATTCACCTGATCTCTTCCCCCTCCTCCAACTCAGAGTCAATTCAAGCTTACAGCACTCCACTGTAACCAGCCTAACAAATAAAAAAAGCACACTTGGGCATCCTACTCCAGCTCACCCAGGGAAAAGAGCTGCCAATGGCACAGCAGTTTTCCAAAGTGAAAGATGAATGTTGTGTCTTGGAGCAGTACATTTGAAAACAGAAACCAAAAGTGGGCTTTGTCCTTTTAACCAGGAAATTGTACTCATTCATGCAAACACGTATAAAAACCCCACAAAATTAAACAAAAGTTATTCTAATGGAGACTTTTCTATTGTCCTGTTTCAAAGAAATGCCATTACTTGATTCTTTTCAGCACTGGTTTTCTATTAAAAGTTTTCTATTAGAAGTATTTGAATGAGAGAATGGGGAGAAGGACTTCTATTGTTGTTGTTTTAGTGTTCAGTAAGTTATTCCTCCTGTGGAGAGATGTACAATATATTTAACACTCACTGCTTCAATATTTTGTTTCCATGACTGTAGACTTGCACAAAATATATTTCTCTGCCTCTTGGAGAAGGTTGTGTGGCTTAATGAATTCCACTTGAGGCTCACCTTTTAACTGGAGTGCAATATCCCTGTAAAGCTCCCGACTTATACGAAACTCATCTGCATGCCAGATCTTTCCATCTGGAGCGCGAATCCTCGTTTCAGCAGGATTGAAACCTGAAAGTAAACAATTGAAGGGTTTAAAAGAACTCCATAAAACGTAAATACAGCTTTGTCAGGGTGGAAGGGATGGGAAACTGCTAAGCAAAAAAAGGAACTATGTGCATTTCTAACGCTAAATTAGAATAAAGCAATATAGCAGTCTGCCGCTTGCTTGCAGTTGAAAAACAGCAGACTGGGTGAGGAAAAGATTATTAAAAATGGGAAAGGCTTTTTCAATCAATACAATGTTACTAAGCTCTGACACCATAAAAAAATTATTGCAATCAACCCAAAAACCAATACAGGGAGCTTCTTTTTAGAATAATTCTAAGAGACAGGAAAAATTTCAAAGGAATTCACACTTCTGTAAATTAGCAAGAATTTCTTTTTACTTGTCATCTGTGATCAAACCATGTGATTCACCCCATATCTCCCAAGGAGAGCTGTGAGCCAGGTCCATGCTTTGAAATGTTTCTCAGTGGACTGAGCTCTGCTCCCTCACCCCGTACAGCCAGCAGGAAGGGGATCTGCACCTCCGTACCTCTGTATGATGGAGCAGCAGGCACAGCTGTCACCTTCCTGACCTTGGGAGTCACCGTGTTCTCCACGTTAGTGACCACAACAGGTTGCTCAGCATATCCCAAGTGCTTTCCTCTGCCACTGAGCTCCTCAGAATGCTCCCACTGCTTTCGGATCCTCTCCTTCAGCTTCTCCAACTTGGCATCGTGCTGCCGCTGTTTCAGGATTTCCAGCCTATGAGCACTGCAAATACTCGTGGCAGAAGGGGAAGACACTTTCAGTTCACTGTCCTGGGACGTGTTACTCTGAGAAGCTCTAGTGCTACTCTCATCTCCCCTGGAACCACTGGTTTTTTCTTCTTCCAGTCTTGGGGGTGCTGCAAGCCTAAGAAACGCCTCATTACTCTGCAAGGCATCGATCGTTGGTCGGTCATTCAGGTACCTCACGACGGTCTCGTCTGCAGCAGGAGGGAAGGGGCTGTCGAAGCCTCTGCTGTGCTGATCCCGCTCGTCCTGCTCGTGTGCCAGACCTGGGAGTTCACTCTTCCCTTCTGCTTCACTCAGCTCCAAACCAGACAGCAGTTGCTTGGCCTCAAGCTGGCTAGAACTGTGATAAGACAGAGAACTAAATATATCCCTGGTGCAACAGAAGGGGAAAAAAATTCACCGTCAGAAACGCAAATGTAGGACCTTCAAACTCAGCAATCAGCACATTCATCAACTAAATTAATGACTTCTTCTACCTTGGCTCCACTTTAAAGGCAAATTCTTTTAAAGTCTGACCACCCCACATGTAATAGCGCAAGTCTGATAAAACAGAGACTTCTGTTCAAAATTTCATCTGTTGCACTCTGTCTGAAAAGAACTATATAAAACGTTGAAGACTAGAAAATCAGCAAGCAGTAATGTCATCTTTCAATTTGAAAGAGAAAAGCTTTAAATAACAAGTATAGAACTTAAGAGAAGCATAATTAGTACATGAGCTACTCAATTAACAAAATAGACTCAAATCAGTCTCACATGCGACAAGTAGGACCACCTCACACTGACTGAAGTGGTGGAAAAAGAGACCAAAACTTAGATGCCAGGATAATAATCATGTTCTAAATCATGTTCTATGGCCTGTTCTGTGTTCTGTGCCACTTTTGTTCCATGAGAAGCTGTTCTTGTATGAGTTTCTCACACTCAGAAAAATGGAATGTATCTTCAGCACTAGCTGTAGTACTGCTAGTACTACTCTTGCTCCACACTGTCTTAGTAAGACATTTGGGAGCATATGCTGAAAAATAAATGAAACAAAGCTGGAAAAGCATAAGGAAATAGTCTTTTTGGTTCTTATTTCTGAAACTAAACACCTACCAAACCCATCAGGTCACTAATGACACAGCCATACCACTTGATGACCAGTCTCCATTTCAAAGCAGTTGACTTTTTAAACTCATATTCACTGAATAAAAAATAAATCTGTAATATGTACTAAAACGTCCAAAACCACATGCTGTCATGTGGGTCGGTGATGGCAGGAAGCAAACCAATTTTTGAGGAGTTGTCAAAAACACCACTATTAGCTCAAATCTCATCTTAGCATGTTTTTCTTCAATAGCCTGCTGTCCCAGCACTAACCTGTATGAAGCCAATGGTTCACGAAATTCCACACGACTGCATTTTTTCACATTGCTTTCCAGAGTGGTTGCTCGAAGAGGGCTGCGTGAGGACTTCTCCTTGCTCGATTTATTTTGGCTGGAGGACCGGGAACCTGAAGCAGAAAACAAAGAATCCTCTATGCATCCATCTCTCCAGAAAGAGAAAGGTCCTGGGGCTGAATAACTGACATAGATTTTCTTGGGTTTGAGCAGCTCTCTGTCTTTCAACAAGTTGATTTCAATAACTAGGGGCAAGGCAGTAAGTGCTTGAAACAATGTTCATACTTAAAGAGAGATAATAATGCTTAAAGCTTAATTGTAAGTAATTAAATCTGTGAAGTTGGCTGTGTTGCCACTAGAGGTCGATCTGTCTGTTCTCCAGTAGCACACGACTAGAATGCTCCTAGGATATAAAATGAGGGCTTATTTCCTATAAGCAAAGGCCCTCCATCAGTCAGATAACAGAAGCACCAGATTCAGCAAACTTCTCATCAGAGTGGGATAAGCACTGCTCACTCACAGTGTGGGGCAAGTCCTGTCACCCCCTCTAACCAAGTGACTGGGATAGAACACTCCTTCCTAAGCTCAAGGAAGCAAACAACAGTTTCTCCTGGGCAATCAGGGCTTCAGGAGTAAAGACCACAGGCAGGAGGCAAGCTGGGGGCAGGGAGAACCCAAGCTTTCCCAGAATGCAGTGGCTTTATGCTGCCTTACAAGTTCTCTCCTAAATAATACATACCCTTCCTGCTGCTCTTCCTGCTGGCACTAGCAGAGGGCTTCTTGGCATCCATGACTGAATCGAACACAGCCGTGCTGCTGGGAGCTATTTCCAATTTATTCTCTATATGACGTAGCTAGAATTGGAAGATGATGCAAATTAGAACACTGTTTTCAATTTTTAAGCTACATTTTTGTTCCCCCTCCAACATGACAAATTGTTCCTTTCTCATGATGAATCAAACTGCAGGCAAGAGCAACTTCACAAGGCTGACATTGCAAAACTGTATGGTCTTATGGCCAGAAACTACTATTAAGTTTTGTTTAATAAGATTATCTAAATTAGGTTTTGTTGCATAGTTTTGTTCCCTTAAGTAGGCTGTTCTGAAAAAATTAATAATAACATGCCATTCACAGACCTAATGCTTGGCTGCAATAAAATATTAATTCCACTTGGAAAAAATTCTGTAATACGCTCTTATAAATGGAGCATGACACAAATTCCACATGTAAAACCCCACACTGATGTTCAGCTACTGAGCAAAAAGGGGGACAAGGCTATGGGAAAGAGCTGAATTCTGTGAAAATCTGAACTGCTTGGCCTCACTGAAGCCAGGTTTTAGAAACTACTACATCATCTTATGCACCTAAGTTAATTCCCACAGAAACAGAGCAAGCCCAATGCTCAGAATGGAAAATTATTAAATACACTGGTGTTGCCCCAGTTTCTGACTGGTTTGAGTAAGCAGAGGAGAGCTATTTTTCCAAGTTTTCAGAAAAATAGGAAATCATCACATTGTGAAATTAAAAGATATTACTACTCTCCAGACTAAGCTTGCTGAGGCAAAAGCTGCTCCTTGGGTGCAGAAAACTTTTTCCAAGATACAAAAATGTTCAACATTTGCATACTCCAAAGGCTTTGTGCTATTTACAACTTGCTGAAGAGATAATCACTGCATAAAATAATACTTTGGTTAAACCTTTTGTAGCCACTAACTGATTTGAAAATGAGTAAAAAACCCCCAAACAGAACAACCCCAAAGGAAAAACAAACAAAAAAAAGCAAAACAAGAAAAAGGTACTTACAGCAGCCTTAGTCTGAGAAAAAGAAGCCCATGCTGCAGTTAGGTCTTCCAGGGCAGAAACAAAGAAATTACTTTCTCATTAGTACATGAAAAACAATGAACTAAAACGTTGCTTCAAAACAATTTTCACATGCTTTCTAATCAGGTTCTTTTCACAACACAGTTCCAGCCTGTAAATCTCCTTTATGAAAGACTATTATCAGTCAAGGCTCATCTTAGCAAAGCTATAAAGTATTTAATGTAACATACTATGAGTTTACTAAGTTAGGTTGAATGCACGATGACACCTGAAATCAAATCCACCACATATAACAGAAGATGTTTAGAAGATAAAATGAAGCTGGTTATCTACCCCAACATAAATATTTTGTATTTTTCTATTATACTCTCGTTGAACTACTTTGTCTTCCCCCTTCCACTTTCTTCTTCAGTAAATTAAGCAAAAAGCAAAACTCACTGAAAGACTGTACTCAAAACCCAAGCTTGGAACAGCAGAATTATGAACAGTAATCTTTCTGAACTGTACACCCTACAAACAAAACAGATACAATGTTTGTGAAAAGCAGGAGGTACTAACCCAAGCCTTTCAATCTAAACAGACAGCACCTACTCTATAAGCAATTGAGCTCAGGAGGATGTAGTAGTGTTTTCCTCTATAAATATTTACTTCCTCAGCTCCCCTCTTCTTTTGTTTCTAATGGTTCTTAAAACTAATGGTTTATAAAACACAACATCCGTGTGTCAGAACCATGGAGAGTAGTAGTAACAGAGTGTTGAAAGGAATAATCTCTTCCTTATAGTAAAATATCTGCCAATTTCATTTCAGGCATGAAATGAAAGGAGGAGGGTTAGGGAAGCAGCACAGAAACAACTTTGCTTTGACTTCTAAAGGTGGTGCTTCTTGTCCACAGAACATTACAGCTTCAAAAAGTTGGTAATTTTAAAAGAACCTCAACATACCACAGGAAAAAATCAGCAATAATGTTCTCTTACAGACAAAATAATCATATTTCTCTACTTTCAAAGTAACTTCTGGAGTCCAGTTTTCTGATGCTGGAGATCACATGACTGATCTCAACCCACAGGCTTAGCACGGGACTCAGTTGCTCTACAAACCAGACCTTTCTTCCTTTCAGGGAAGATTTTTTCAGGGAAGTACTGTCACTTTTAAATTTTTCTGCCCCCTCCTTTCCTAAATTAGTGTAATCATAACAGTAAAAAGTTAAACTGTTTCTCCAACTAAGGGAGACAAAACTGCTGTAAAAGTCATCCCAGTGGAGATGCACTGCTGCCATTCCAGTGTCTTCACCAGTCTGGAACTGAGCAACTGTCTTCCTCACTTCCCTCAAGAGCCAACAGTTCCCAATTTCTGTTCCTGCACTGCTCCTCCTCTACAGCACTTAAAAAAAAAATAATCTGTCTCTGTGCCATCTTGGCAACCATATCCCAGGCTGGCAACTGCTAGTGCAGATCAGCAAATACTTGGGAGATCAGAGTACAAAACTGCTATCTGCAAAAGGGAAGCCACAGAACACATGCTCAGCTCCCAAACTGAGGCAGGAGAATGCTTTCTGGAACAATTCCCCAATGTTTCAGACAACTCATGGCAAAATAGCTCCCAAAACAAGGCAGCAGAACAGAGGAAATCCTTACCTCTGGCAGAATCCTTGCTTTGGTTATGCCTCGGATTTTGCAGAGGCACCTCATTAGACTTGTTGCTCCACATCGTGTCAGTTTACCTAAAAAAAAAATTAGTCATGTAAGTATCCAAGAGGTATAAAGTAAAAGCAAGTGTATCTTAGTCTAAAGAGAACATAACCTTGCCCATTATGATGAATGGACACCTCATTTGATGACTTCAGACCTTCATCATGAACAAGGTCAGATAATCAGAATGAAATCACAGATGTGGTCACAGCTTCCTGCAGAAACCACGTAATTCCATGGCTAAAGAAGGGTTTGATTTTGTTGTCTGTCATAAAGAATAATTAATTTGATAAAAGGAGTCCCAGAGGTCGATGCAGTGTAGATCAGAGTAACAAGTACTGCAGCAAGTCTGAGGAAGTCCACACTGGTCTAACAGAGACAGCACCACATGGCTTGAACCTGTAAATGCCTGGGGAAAATACCCAACTCCACCAGTGACAGAATGAATGTGTCACTGATCTCTGGAAAAGGAAAAGGCACGGCAGAACTGCATGGCAGGACACTACAGCCAGGAAAAAAAGACAAGGCTGGTGCCACTGTTGTTTTCCTGTGAACCTCAAAGGTAAGACTCACAGTGAACCTAAAATTAAAGTGTGAACTCCCAGCCACTATCACCAAAGCAGTTTTTATAAAGGAGAAAAGGAAAAAAAAAAACCCAACCAAACAAGAAAAAAAGGACCCAGCACATGCTTACTGAGCTGTCTTCATAACACACTGACAACACTTCTGCTGTGGAAATAAAAAATCAGGTGACCACAGAATTCCAACAGGAAGTTCTAGACCACTGAAAGAGTCATAAAAACACATTTTCTTCTCTCTTCTTTCATGAACTCCCAGACGTAATTTTCTTTATTTTTTAATTACTGCAAATTTCTTTTGCTCTCACTTCCCTACACTGTGTGCCACATAAAAAAGAAATCAAATATAAAGATCAATCTTCTGGTAAAAGCAGACCAAAATTAACACTATCTACTACTTACTGAAACGGATTTTTGCCCATATATTTTGTGACAAGGATTTTTATCATATATGGTTTTAAGGATACTCACAGTGACCAGCAGTAAAGTTTGGTCTCACATTCAGTCATATATCCTGTATTTATAGCAGTAAGTTATCCCAAAAGACTGCTCTTAGACCCTAGGAAAAACTAGCACAGGTCTTCAAAGGATTTTTAGTTATGACTTTCTTTGATGAGTCCAAGTAAGTGTTTGAAAGAGTGAGGAAAAGGCAAGTCAGCTGATATATGTAGGTACAGAAACACAAGTCGACAATAATGCAGAAATTCTAGAAAGGAAGGGTGGGTGTGCTAGTTTTTAAGTATCCAATAGTTATGGGCATTAAGCCAAGTGTAGTTAGAAAATTCTGCTTCTAGGACAGGTGGTGAAGAGCTCATAGATGCAGAACTCTGTGCCTCACATCATTCATGCTGCAAATCACAGCACTGCCCTGCCCTGGAAATCATCCAGCTGATCCTCTCCATCACTGGAGAAAAGAGCTGTTGGGCTAGAAATGTAGAAAATAAATACTAATAAAAACGAGGGAATTTTCCATAGAGAACTGGTTTTGAGAGCTGCTGAAAATACCATTTCATACCAGTATCAGTTTTTTGCCCAAACACATATGCAACAAAACCTACTCAATATGCAAATTTAGCATATGATAACTTCTGGACAAGCAACCAACTATTAAAGGATTAAGTATCCATCTTCATGTAATTGCTTGGGATTTGTTCTTATCATTAGAATTATTAGTATAGGTAAGAAAACTTAATCAGGGACTATAATTGTTCTTTTCATTTTACAGGCACATGTAAAATATCTATGTATTTTAGGATGTAGATATGTAATGTAATGCAAATGTAGAATTGTAACACACTCTATGTATTCCTTAAATCTACATGAAAAGTACCAGATTAAACAACCTGAAATTGCTTGCTAATAGCTTTCACCCTGACACTAAAAACTGCCAGTCTGAGCTCAACAGAACTCACCGACAGTGAAACACTTTCGAGAGCACCTGATACAGTGCACACTACACACAGTGTGTGAGAATAACAGACACTGAGTTATTCCTACTGATCACCAGTGTCAATAATTCCATCCCAACTCCTTCAAAAGTCTCTAATGCTCCTCAATGAAAGGCCATTCAACCTCTCCCTCAAGCTGGGAAGAAATCAGAAAGCATCTTGCTGTAGTTATCCCAATGCACACCAGCTGCAGTTCCAGCTCCAAGTGCCAAGTTGGACCCTCCCTGGCTTCAGAGCAGCCCCTGAGGTTCACGGAGCAGTTTTGCTAAACTGGGGCTGCTGCTGATTGACAACAAGGACACGTCAGAACCGAACTCTGGAGCTGTCTGCAGCTTCAGGAAGGCAATGCTGCAGCAGTTTTTGGTCCTGATGTAATCATAACTCTGAGGGTTTGGGGTTTAGGTGTCTCTCTCCCAATCCTTTGGAAGGATGGGAGAAATTGATGAGTTTTTCAAAACCTACGTACAAATAAATCAGGTTGATTCCCAAAAGCCATTGAATTCCTACATATTACTAAAATAACTTCTCTCCATTGCTACAGCTTACATGAATAAGCAGCACTCTATAAAAAAACCAAGTACTTACACAGTTCAATACCCTGCCTCTGCAAAAAGCTCAACCAGACAGAGAAGATTCTTTATTGTTACCAAAAGTACAGAAAGGGGTGGGGAATAAAAAAGAAATAAATCCAGACACAGTTACCATGTCCGTTTATCAGACTTGCAGAAAGCCTGCAGGGTAGTAGACCAGTTAAACACTAAAATACACTGAAGTGAATATCGATCAGAGACTAATACCAAACAAAAAATTATATTAGTAAATTTGAAATTATTTTTAAATACATTTTCCATCAATACAAAAGTTGTCTCAAAGTCCTATGAATAACTTTTAGATAAAATATATAAAAACTACATTCTGAAATGATTGCTTCAAAGAGCAAACTAAACTAAATGATCCATCTCTACTTAATACTGACCTTAAACAGAGAGACTGAGATGAAATGCCAAAAGGCAGCACTGATGGCAAAAGGTTATCTGCAGGTTGGATAAGGCTTTGAGAAGCTCAAGATTGTTGGAGAAAAGGTGGAAGACTGCAGCATCAAGAGAACTAACCTCATGGTTATTGGATTGCTCACTAGATATCCTACACAGGTCCATTCCAGGCTGGTTTGCCCAGCCCCTCCTCGGGTGAGTGATTAAGATACAAACACCATTGTGTTCTGACATTTCAATCCCACAGCAAGTGCCCATCTCATTCTTTACTCACATATCAAAAAAAAAAAGTACACAAGAGAAGGCACAGCAGAACTGCTTCAGATGAAGACCTAAGAGAATGCCTGAAAGGAAACAATACACTCCAAACTCCTGGAAGAAACTGGACAGGGGGATGGATACAGGACCTGACAACCACTCTCTTCTACAAACACTGCTCCTCCAAGAAGACACTGAAGAGAACTGACAGGTCAGAAAATGCATGAGAAAGCACCGGAAAGGAGGAAATGGAAACAAAGAGAAAACCACTGCCATATAAAAAAGGAACATGAGAAACCAACACATTTATTACTAAACATATGAAGGATGGCATTGAAAGGTACAACAGACAGCAAAGCAAGAGGTCAACATAATTAAGAGCACAGCAGTTTAGAAAGAGCAGGAGATATGAAAGCAGAATATGCTTAGCAAAGATACACAAAAATGTTAAAAACAATGTTAAAACATTAAAACAAGTCTAGGAAAAAGAGAAAGAAAAATGGTGAGAGAAACAGGATATAAAAAAGGAAGAGAATGAGAAAGGTAAGAAGGTCAGAGAAATGTAATGAACTTTTGAGGAACTGGCATAGAGAGCAGCAAAAAGAAGAAAAGAAATGTGTATTGGTTCAACTGTGAAATTGCTTTCAAATATCCTTGGTAAGGTTTCTTTTCTTAGTAGCACAGACTTGGTAAGAAAAGAGGAAACTTGGAAGTCATGGCAGTGGAAGAAGGGAACAGGAGAGGAAGCTGAATTGTGCAGATTCAGAGAAGGAAGACTATGTGAACAAGAGACCACCCACTGCTATTTTCACTAACAATTAGTGGTTATGGAAAAAAAACCCCAGGTTATGGAAAAAAAAATGCACAGGGAACAGTATTCCTCAAGACTCTGTTTCTTATAAAAGCACAAGGGATCCTAAATATAAGGGATACCACTAAAGAAAACATGAAGGCTTGCTAAGAGTATGGAACAAAACAAGTTATTAACATTGACTTCTATGGGATATTCTCAAATATTTTATCCACATAGCAGCAGATTTTGCTACAAACTGGGTACACAGTGCACAAGGACACCACTTCATGCAGTTGAAGCAAAAATAAGGCAGCAGTGCCAATTAAAGAAGCCATCTTTCCCTTTCTTTATGCCTGGATCTTTCTTGCCTTATTCAGGCAGAAAGTCAATGGGCTTATGCTGTAAAGCAAAGTGAACTGGGAGTCTGGCAGTAACAGACACAGGTGGACAGGCACAGCCAGATCCAGTTGAACAAATTGTTTTGCTGAGCCAGCCCCACTGAAAGTGATGGAAATTATATTCAAAGATGCCAGAAACGCTTTCCATGTCTTCTCAAGTACCACAAAATACAATTTATTATGATATGCTTGAGTCTGGAATAAAAATAACGTTAATCTACTTGTTTTTCCGGAATCCAAGTTCTTACCATACTGCATTATCCCATTTAAATGAGAGTTAAAAATATCCATAATACATTGTTCCAAGACTTGTTTTGGTTATGTATATGGCCTTTTAAATTTTTTTTTTTAACAAGAGTGACATATTCTTTCTTTGGCCAGAGAATATTTTGAGGAAACTTTGCCTTTCAATACTATCAGAGGCAGGCAATGTACTGACCTTCCTCAGGACTGAGGACAAATTCCAGCACAACAAACAAATGCATGACGTGTTTGTCCAAAAAACTCCACACTTCCAGAATCTACAGCTGACACTGCAGAATGAGGCAGGTCCTCCCTCCACCTTCTTCCAAAGCTCATTTATACAATAAGCTTTCAAATGAAATGTAAAAGAGAACACCAGCAATGCCCAAGGAGTTCACGAATGTTAGCTGCTTTGAGTGATCTAATTTTAGATAATATTCAATATTTTGTCTTGTAATAAAAGCAGTATATATACCAAAACAATTCACATTCCAGTCACCATTACTTTGCAAAATAATTAAAACAAAAAAAAGCTTCATAAGTAAAAGAAATTAAATAAAATTTGATCTGTCTTAAGCTAGATAACATAACTTTAGGGATACTGAGTCAGTACAAAGAAAGAGCAGTCAAGATACACCACACACACTTGCAGATAGAAGAGCATTTAAAAATTTCAAAGCATGTGTCACTACCTCTAGCTGTTAACCAGGAAGATAAATGACAAACACACATCCATCAAATGTCAAAAAACCCAGTAGAAAATATAAATATGTGTCCTGAGTTCTATGATTAAATCACTGGCACCAGTCAGCTACTAAATTTGCATCCAAACTATTGTGACCATTTCTCTACAAATGAAACATTTCTGAATCTGATTCTTTCCAACTGCATGCTGAGAATGGACATTTACCACATCCTTTCGCTCTGGAAAGACATGGCAACGTGAAAAAGTGTCTCTGCTTTATCACAAGTGATGAAGAAATTATTAAAAAAAAACAACACTGGCCCTAAAAAGGGACTAGTGGTTCTACTAAAAGTGAAATGCAGTGAATGTCTTCCTCAGCTGCATCACGTGCCAGGAGGTACTCTGAGGAAAGCTATTGACATGAATGTTGTGACAGCCAGTGTAACTTGATTCATTGTGCATGAAGAAATCACAGTACAAAGGCACGGAGAATGCATCCATTTATTAAGGAGATGCACACAAGGATTTGCCTATCCATTCACAAGGTCTGTATTTTCTTTGACTTCAAAGATCTTAGAATTTATGACAGAGAAGAAAAGACCCCAGTTTCTAGAGCCAAGAAAGTACTCTTGCATTTTCTTGCCTCGGCCTTCAAAACAAGAGTTTGTTTGCCCATTCCACCTCCAGTTATCAGAAACTGCACATTAGAAGATCTCAATTCTTGCAGCCCAGAATAAATCCATTCAGGAGAATATGCTCAAATTCTTGAGGTGCTGCCTCATCTCACAAGGAACACTCCACTGTGAGGGGCTCTTCTTAGAACTCACAGGTAATCCTCTCAGCCAAGTACAAGAACCAGGCCTGTCAATTTTGAGAAGGACAGCAGCTTTCAACCTCTCAACACCACCAGGACATACCAGCAGAGAAGCAGCTTCATCTGCAGCTGTGTCATCTGCAGGATGACTGCTATTTTCTTTCAAAGCAGACTAAAGTGCCTGAAAACTTCAGGGAAAATGTTCCAAATGCCATATTCTCACCTTTGATGCCTCTGCTCAGATTTGCATTCAGAAGGAGCACCCAAGAAGTGTCTCAACAACACCACAAGATGTCAAAAAACCCCAAACACAAAAACCTCATGACAAGCTGAACGGTGACCACCAGCTCTGTTTCTGACCTGGCATTACAAAGGCAGATACCAGGACTCTGCTAAAAGACTGTTTCTAGATCTAGCTACATGTAGCAATAAGAGGTTTTCTTGCATTTAAATAACACCATCCCTTAGAAAGTTTTTCTGTTTCAGTATGAGAACTCCACCTGGTGCATTGCCGTGGATGTGACTTAGAGGGATGAGAAATTCTGCCATCAGAGAGAAGTATTCTGAGGAAGCTAAACCAGCCAGAATTTCAGTTAGCATTCACTAAGCTTCAATTGACCTGGTATAATTGATTAGTTCATTTATTTGCTCTATTCTTTCTCTAGCATATTGACAAAGGTTTCAGACTCAGGCACACAAGTAATTTTATTCTCAATGGAGCAGTCCATTAAAGCCTATTATATCATTAGCACAATGATACACATCTATCTTCCAAGCACTTACAGCTATGGATAAATTTTACCCTTCTGTTCTAATCCAGCCACATGCCTAATGTATTGACTGCACTGGGAAAGTTTTCTCTCTGCACTCAACTACCAAAGTCCTTCTGTTATCATTACTGTAGCACTACACCTGATCTCACATTAACACTCAGATTGATTTGAGTAGCATGAATTAGCTTAAGCACATCAATAGCAGAGATAAAACAGTTTTGCTGTACTGGTAAAAAGGTGGCTCTGTGATGTAAATTTTCAAGGTGGAGTTGAGCAGATTTAGCAGCGCCACAGTGATGAAGGAATCCAAATACTCCTTGCTATCTTCTCTAGCAATCATGTCACTCTGTCACAGGTGCAATGCTCACCTGACTGCATCACAAGCCAGTTCAACTCACTAACCTGGCAGAAAATTAATCTTTTTTTTTTAATGGTGACTGTTCTTTCAGTTCATCAGGCTGCTGCCAGGAGAGTCAAAGTGAGAGGAAAGAAGCAGCAGCAGCACATCACAACATTCACATTGTGTTGTGCAGCTTCACTCACCTCCCAGAGATGGCAACACAGAACAGATCCCACGCTGTGTGCACTGACACTTCTGATTTCAGACCTAACTGGAAACACATTAATGGACTGCAGCCTCATCTGAGCACTCTAAAGTCAATGGGACTAAACACATTAATGACTTTATCTACAAGTCTGCTTGATACAAGGAAAGTTTTTTAGCAGAAAGCAGCTGTGTGTCTGGTAGAGGGGTGAAAGGAGACACAAAGTTCATCACATCCAAGTCAACAAAGCCCTCAGTACAGATGTAGCAACGCCAAGATTAGATTCTTATCCATTTAAGGGATGCTTTTGCTATGGTGACACAAACTGCCAATAAAGTTATTTCAAGACATAAAAGACATGATGCACACTGGGACTGGTTTATCAGTAAAGCACTCAAACCCGAGCTATGCACCAAAGCTTAGTAAAACAAACTCACACTAACACAATGTTCGATAATTATAAATATCACTTTCTTTCAGTCACCACCACACCCGGCCTAGGCAGCCTACAAGATGATCTGTGCCCAGCAGCAACACAGAATCCTAGAATGGACTGTGTTGGAAGAGACTTTAAAGATTATTTAGTTCCAGCTCCCAGCCACAGACACCCTCCACTATCCCAGGCTGCTCCAAGCCCCATCCAATCTAGACTTGGACACTTCCAGGGATGGGACAGCCACAGCTCTGGGCAGCCTGTGCCAGGGCCTCCCCACCCTCCCAGGGAAGAATTTCCTCCCCATGCCTAAGCTAAACCCAGTCTCTCAGTCTGAAGCCATTCCCTCTTGTCCTACCTCTACAGTTCCCAGCGAAGAGTCCCTCTCTGGTTTCCCTGTAGGTGCCTTCAGACACTGACATGCTGTGAGGTCTCCATGCAGCCCTCTCTGAAGAGCCCCAACGTTCTCAGCCTGTCTGCACAGGAGAGGTGCTCCAGCTCCCTTACCAGCTTTGTGGCCTCCTCTGGACTTGCTCCAACAGCTCCACGTCCTCTCTGTGCCGGGGACACCAGAACTGCAGCCCAGGTGAGGTCTCACTGGAGTGGCCCAGAGGGTCAATCACCTCTCCCAAGATGCTGCCCACTCTCCTTTGGATGCAGGTGGTTTCCACGGTGCCCTGGCCCCTTGCAGAAATGTGCCATTACTACATAAATTAAGTTGCTCTGCTTAGTGGGAGCACTGTTCTGCTAACTTCTGTTTAAAGTAGCGTCACTCACAGAAACCAAAGCCTTGGACAGTTTGCAGTGTTCACGTGGCCACACCCTCAGTTGTATTTAATTATCTCAAGCATTACCTAATGAAACTGTTGCAGCAACCAGAACTATAGTGAAGAGACAGCAAAACTTAACCCGTCCTCGGTGCAGAGAGCCTGAGACAACATTGAGAACTTACTTACAAAGCAGTGAATCACTTACAGCTGCACAGGTTTGTCCCACAAACACTTTTAGTCAACATACTTTGAGTTTTCAAATCTGTATAACAGTTGAAGCAGCCTAAGATGGCAACCCGCCCCTGCCCCCAGAAATGACCAGTCAAGTATTAAATTTTCTATTTCAAGAGAGTGGATTGTTCATCTACACAATGAAGCCATTTGACAGACAAACCTCTACCTGCAAACTTACAAAATGTGCCAGGAGATGCTTGGCTGCTGAGCTACAGCTTATATCCAGAGACAGAAACAATGAGAAATCAGAAAATCATCCAGGTTGGAAGAGACCTTTAAGATCACCAAGTCTAATCATTCACCCACTGCATCCCCTAAACCACACCGCCAGATCCAGACACATCCTTAACACCTCTGGGGATGGTGACTCCACCACCTCCCTGGGCAACCCACTCCAGTGCCCGAGCACCCCAACTATTCCACAAAAACTGCACCGACAGCAGGCGATATACCACACAAAACTGCATCCACAGCGAAAACAAACAACCAACCCAACAAACCAAAACCCAACAGAGTCATACTCGTATAGAAGCCTTTATGCCTCCAACAGGCACAGTGAATGGCACCGATGAAGTCAGAGAACGCTGGGGGCAGATGTTCCCGGGGATGTCAGGAGGACTTTGAGCGGGCACACACTGAGCGATGCCGCAATGCCGGGGCAGGACGCCCTGGCACAGCTCAGGCACGAGCAAAGCGCACATTTAAACTTTAAAAGCGCCTCCCCGGCGCTCGGGGCGGCTCCGAGGGCAGCGGGGCCACCCCGGGTTCTGTTTCTGTTTCTCCACAGAAACACCCAGGTTCGCCGGGTTCCCCCACAACAGCGAAACGGAGCACCCCAACCCTCTCCCTTCATCCGCCACCCCCCGGTACGACAAGCAGCAGAAAACAAAACTAGAAAGCGACTTAACGGGTGAAGCGGATGCCGCGGAGACGCCGGAGCCGGGCGGAGCGGCCGAGCCAAGTGACAGCCGGCAGCTCCTCGGGCCGGGCCC
>VYXD01000272.1:1238766-1253508 GCA_013397195.1 Hylia prasina | reverse complement strand
CCTTCCCAGCATGGCGCCGTCCCGCCGGGCCCCCTCGGCGCCGGCCGCCATCTTGGGTGCGGCGCGGCTGCCCTGCCCTCCCTCAGCCTCGGGAGAGCCTCGTTCTCCAATATTTCATTCGAAGCTTTTCTTTTCCCCCCTCACAGTTCTACAGGCTCGACCTGCCGGGTCAGTCCCCTTTGCGTTTTATATGCAGAGCCCTGGGTGTTGGTGCAAGGCCAGGTCTTGGCAATGCTAATTAAACCCAGCGCTGATGTTGGCATTCCTGAAGCGGCTCCAGCCGAAACTAGGGCACCGCTTTTTAGTCATTTGTGTTCATAGCTAAGTCATCTTTAGAAAAATAAATTTTTTTTATTTGCTAATGAAAGCGTTTCCAATTACACACTCCCGGATTTAAATTTAAATAAACATTTGCAGAACTTCAGAGACATGACTGGGTACCACGGGCTTCATTTCACTTTTAACATTCATTCTAGACACGGAAGAATTTGTTAGTATACTAACTTCTAATGCATGGATTCCACCCTGAAGATGCATTAAAACCACCCACGCTTCAAAAATAGGTCTAAGATATTATCCAGCTATAGCAAAATTATTTCCACTGAAGAAGGAAAGTTATTAGAATAGGAAAAAAGAATTTCTTCCTGCAGTTATTTTGGGAATGTTCCCTTCAGGGCCTGTCTACAACTTCCCCAGTCTGGTTTTCAGTCATTAGTGTGATTGTTTGGT
Source organism: Hylia prasina (assembly GCA_013397195.1). NCBI lineage: Eukaryota > Metazoa > Chordata > Aves > Passeriformes > Sylviidae > Hylia > Hylia prasina. The sequence continues at coordinate 1,252,779 of VYXD01000272.1, read as the reverse complement.
GCCAAATTTCTTGGGGGAGCACGGGGGTGGAGAGTTATCTACCCCAAACACTAAAGGATCACGGTAACTACTGGAGTTACTTATTTCTTTTGTAGTTGTTGTTTTGGGTTTTTTACTTCTCTAAAAAGGATTAACCCGTTTTTACATAGCCTCTCCTCTAGTAAATGGCCAACATTTTGCATGTAAGTTATTCCAGTATGGGAACATCATAGGAAAACAGCCTAGATACCGAGAGATTATAGCTATGAAGTTTAGGCAATGCAGAATTTAATCACGTCACAATTACAAGAGACTCATTTAGCCTTATTTTGTGTCTTTTACATATACAAACCAATTACAGAGTACATTTTCCTGCATGAGCATACCTCCTTTGAAAGAAGAGGTAAGCTTGAGATGTCAGTGGTTAAAACTTTGGAAATTATTTTGTTTTGCCAGATGAGGAGAAAAAAAATGCCTGAACATGGAAAGGCAAGCACAGGTCCAGTGGGAAAGAGTGGTAAGTAGTGCCAAATTCCCTCCTGAGTCCTCAAAGAGCAAACTTGCTGCTCCCAAATGCAGGAGGCTGTAAGTAATAATAATAATGGCAACTTCAGTCAGTGAAAACAATATTACTGCAATGTATGGAAGCCCTGATTGCAGACTAGGGCAAATTAAATTATTACATTCCCCATCATCACATAGTGTTTGTTTAAATTTACTGCTTAATATTGCTGGACTGGCAGCCTATTTAAATTATTCAGCACTTTCGTAATGTACTGCCTCTTTAATTATGCTTTTAAACATAGTTTCTCTTTTCTGCTTGGAAGCAGTTAGTCAAGTTTCACGCTCCTCCTTCGCATCGCCAGGCAAACTAGGCATCACATCAGGATTTTCTCAAACCATTTGGTTTCAGCCCAATAAAATTCAAAGGCAGTTGCTTGTATTCTGGTTTTGCTCCTGTTTGTTTTCCGTGTCTGCCAGTGGAACCTAAATGTAACGCTTTAGATTACACTTGCAAAGATTCCCTCGCAGGGAGCGGAAAGCTCTGAGGGCAAGAGAAAGGGAAAGGGACATTCTCGTGGAGAACGCAATCACCTTGTGAAATTCTCGGCGATCAGAAATAAAGAAACCGTTTACCTGCACACAGGCACAGCTGAGAGGACGGCAGGAGTTGGACACTCTCCAGCTGGACGAGCTCCCTAAAGGAAAAAGCAGCGGAGGGAACAGCAGCGAGCGCTGCCCCAGCGCTGGAGGTGGTGCACGGAGACTCACAGAAAGTTAGAAGTAATGAGCCACATTCTCATCTTTCACTAACTCGGTTATTGCAGCTTTAAGAGAGAGGTTTGGAAAGTTTTCCACTCCACACTGTTCTTGCACACCCCTTCTAAAATTAGAAAGGGGCAGCTGGCTCCTGCAGCCAAGAGCCCCCAGATTCCCTCCCCCCTTTCCCTGATTGACGCGGCTCCCGAGGGCCATGGAGGAATTTGGGGAAGGGTGCTTCCACCTGTTGGACATGGAATGAGATTTTCCAGGCATACAATTATAAATCCAACTGTCAGGAGCTGACAATAAAACAGGACACAGGACAGCTGTGAGGACCACAGGACACCCCCCCCTCCCTTCTCTGCACTCCTACGACTTTGCAGTCCATCTGACGGCAGAAACAATGCATGAAAAATTGTTCTCTTATAAATTAAAGGCACCACTTCACATTTATTCCCAGTTTTCCAACTGTACCACAGGGTCCTAACACAGAATCTGGCAAGTTGTTCAGATTTCGTTACACACCTCCAAAACCAGATTATTTTTCCTACATACAGCATGATGGCAATTGCACTGCAGATGGTACACACAGCTGTGTCCTCTACAGCAAATAATTTTATGCCTGCCTTAACATGGAGCTCTCACCTTACCTTTTGCACTCAGTTTGACCTGACCTTTTCATTCAAAACAAAAATAACTTTCAAAAACAAGGATATGAAAACCCCAACTCTTTTTTTTTTTTTGTAATTTGCAGAAAGTGTGATTTTGTCGATGTGAAAAAATGGGGGGTAAAAATTAATTCCTTTTCCCAAACCTGCTTTGCGTGCTCCAAACTCAGCACAGCGTGACAAGGTAACAACAGCTGGGCAGTGCTTTGTTCTGGGTCCCTTTCACAAGATCCACTGCTGAAGGCAGTAGGTATTTCCATCCTGCAGGTGCCCACAGGTGACAGCAGGAGAGGGGCCACACTCCCCCTTCCACCTGCAACTCCGTCTACTCACAACCCCAGGAGCACCTTGACAACCACAGGACAAATTTGCAGAGTGCTGGAAATCTTGTCTGCAGCTTGGTGTGTAGCTAGTTCAGCACACCCCCGCCCCCCAAAAGATCACTTCTACTCAAATTTTTTTTTTTGCTAAAGGCCACAGAAGAAAAATCCCCCTTCTTGGTCTCAAGGCCAGATCTGGTGTCTTTGCTCTGTGAAACCACATTTTTTCCTGTCACAAACTAATTTCCCCATCTGCTGACAGTCAGGGACACTTCAACTTCACAAGTGAGATTTCTCAAGAAGGAGCCAAACTATTTTACAGTTTGGAAAACATCAAATGACTCCATTTGCCCCAGGCAACAAAATAATTATACCAGGAGGATAGTAATCAGCTGCCTGTGAGGAACACAGACAGACATTACTCTTCACCTCTGGCTGAGTAGGAGTTGCTTAATGAGATCTGCATTAAGTACCTGTGGATATTTAATGAGAGACTTTTAAGGACAAAGCCACAAAAAGCTACAAAAGGACCTGCTGCTTCAAGAGCAGAAGAGCCTTCTAATCCTATGGAAGGGGGAACTGATATACCATCTTGTTTTTCACATTTTTCAGACTAAGCAGCACAATGTATTTGGAAATATGCCCTTGTAGGCTTTCCCTACAGTTCACAACAGCAAAAAGAAAAGTGATTTTCCTTTGGCTGGCACAACATTAAGTCTTTAGTTTCCAGACCTTCCTATTTTCTCTTCAACCAGGAATATAACTCTTTAATACCTACAAGGAAAAGAAGTTTTAGAAACAGAAAATAACCTGTATTAAATATGTTTTATTTTTATGTGTGTGGAATGTCCTGTCATCATATCACAGATTTGTGGGTTTTTTTCTGTGGTGGCCAGTTCTGGTAATTTTTTTTTAAGTTACTTTTCAGTGAGACTGTCCCTCCAGTCAGTTCACAGTGCACTTGGCTTGCAACACCAAAGGTACAGAACGTGCAGCTAGGAGTGGAACAAGAATGAAGTCATCCCTTTTGTCAGCTGCTGACTCTTGTATTGGGCTAATGAAACAAGTGAACCATATCTTATCATTAGTTCCAGCTGAAATCAGAACTGAGGAATTAGTACAAGAACACCAAGTAAAAGACAATTCACAGCCACTTCCTGAAACGTTCCCTGTCAGACAAAAGCCCTGATATTATGAAATACATGCATCTGCATCCCAGGATCTACCACTCCACTCAAGTTTCTTAAAAGGTCTAAATTTTGCAAAAGGTTGTATTTTAGGCAGCTGTAGCTGGTCAAAGGTGAAATGAGCAATTTAAACATGGGGGGGAAAAAGTCTGACCCCTTAAAAAAGACTGACCACTTAAAATTCAATGGGCAAGTCTTAAAACAGCTTTATAAAACAAAGGTGTTTATTTTGAATCATTACTAAAATAGTTTACATAATATACAAACAAATATACTATGAGGACACATTTGAAAATAAGTCACAGTTGTTTTTTTTTAATAAAAAACATTTGTCCAGTGAAATGTTCAAAATGTAAATGCCACCTTTTCCTTCCTGAGCTATTAAACATCCGGAACAACAGCACTTCCATGTCTTCTTACTGTTTTTATTCCTGCCCATTAAAATAGGAAGCATTATCCATTGCTGGCTCTCAATAGTTAGAACAAATCCACGTCTGGTTAAAGTGACCACAGCTCTGTGTCTCCCAAACTCTGCTTTTTTTTTATGTTTCAGGTGATTTTGGTCAGTTCCACTTAACACCCCCAACCTTGCCTTGCACAAAGAAGCCAGAAGCTCCAGCTCCTCAAAAGGTTTTCCTGGTTGAAAAGGATTTTTTTTTTTTTTGCAACAGGACAGTTCAAGGGGCTTGTGAATGAAGGATGGGCCCAATCTCTCAGCTGTTACAAGAAAACATCCTACTAATTTGAGAGCATCTTCACACGTTCCTTCATACTCAATAAAACCAAATGGACATGCACCAATAGCTCAGAGCATGAAGTAACAGCAATGAAATGGAAGTGCTGCTATTCTCTTTATTTTTTTACACAGAGTACTTAACAATAGAAACAGGTACTTGTTTTTAATCTGGTGTGAGGAATTCTTGACATGAGAGACTAAAAAACATTTTAAAAGCATGCTCTGCAAATCTGTTCTTTGCTAGAAATTTACACAGCAAGCAGCCAGCTATACACAGATACAAGAAGGAAAGTTATTTTTTTAGGATATCAATTACCACAAATAAATATATTCTCTCTCAATGCAAAAATAATTATCTTAGTAAAATGAGAAATAAACAATGTCTTCCTAAAGTTTTGTTTGGAAACAAGACAGGATGTACAGAGGGATGACATTTTATTCAAATTTTACAACTTGCAAAACTTAAAAAAAAGAGTAGAGAACTCCTGCAAACAGCCAGGCAGAGAAGTACTGAGGAATTATTTAACTGACACGAGTACTACTGACTTTAAGCAACCTTTGTACCTCAGCTTTTCTCTTTCTCCAGAACTGTTTGGGGCAGGCTCACTGAAGGAAGAAATGCTTGCTGAAAGGTTCTTTATGGGTCACAGATCTTTGAAGCAATTTTGCCACTTCTACAAGTGGCCAGAGATAGCTGACATCTGTCTTGTGATCCAGTGGATCAGGAAGAAGCTTGTGCTTAGACTCACATCACTTTATCATCGTTTTCAGTTTATTTCCTATGTTAGAAGTAAGCCATTCTGGGAGACAAAGGTGATGGTTTTACATTGTTACTTGTCAAATGTGATACCAGCTCCATGCACCACCAGAGAAAGATCCTCACAGCAAAGCCAACAGTGCTTCAACACAGGTTCAGAGGCAGATGAGTGACTGCACTGATGCACAGCAATGTCCAGCTCCAGGACACCAAGGCTGAATGCATCACTGAATACAATTTACCAGCAACCAGCAAGTTCCTTGCTTACACTGTAGTTTACTTAGAGAAGTCCCAGTTACTTTGGCAGAAACAACCCTGCCAGCTGGTGGAAAGTCTCTGCACAGAAAGGACAGGTTGAGCTCAGCAGCCACACTTAGTTCTTCCCTGTTCTGCCTTGCAACACACATTTTGTGTCTGACTCCTCTCCCAAGAGCTCTCCAGCAACTTTTACGTGCATCCCTCCAGAGGGAGGCCCTTTTCAGGCCTAACAGGCAACACAAGATGAGATATCCGGCTCCACAGTCCACTCAGCTTATCTGTGTCCATGCCATTGTAAGAACTAGGAACATCTGAACTGGTGAACTTTGCCCAGAGGAAATCCCGGACTTTCTCCTCCACTTCTTGAAAGGTGAGGCTCTTTCTCAAGGACTGCTCGTCCAGCAGAACCGTCAGCAGAAGGGCCACGTCCTTAAAGGCTGCGTTTTCGTGGTCACAGTACTTGTAAAAGATTAACGTGGAGCCTGCAGGCAGCGACTCAAATCGATGCACCACTGCCACCTTCTTGCCTCCCCTGAAGCCAGAGCTGAGCTCCGTGTCCACCTCCAGCTTGACGGCGTCACTGTCCAGCACAGCCTTGCCCACCCCGTCGATGCTGATGGCGGTGGCGTTCTGGGAGGAGGCAAAGGCATCGGCAATCTCGTTGCTCAGGCACCTCAGGGCCTTCTCAGCTTCCCGGCCAGCGGTGAGCAGCAGGATAGCCGGCTCCAGATGCACGTGGGAAGAGTTGAGACGTTTCTCAAGGGAGGCGTGGGCTCTTCTCCACAGGTTGGGGTCCTGACTTTGGTACGTGCTCTTAAGCTTCTTCATCCGGGCCCGAAACTCTTGCAGAATTTCAGCATCTCTCCTTGAGGAGGTTCCGTCTTGAATTCCACTCCACAGGACATAAAGCAATGGGACACTAATTAACAGAACCAGTAACAAAGTCCACATCTTGTGAAATCCACTCTGCAATTCACCTTCATCTGTAGAGAGAGGGAGCAAACAAGAAAACAATGTTTTAAAAGGCATCAGGAGCCAACAAGTGAAAGGAAAATAAGAGGACACAGTGAAATCATCCCATTCTCAACACTGGTACAGTACTGAGAACTACTGGTACAGTAGTTGAAGAAAATAGAGAAGATGATCCAGTGAAAAAAAAAACAACAAAACCACGAAACAGAACACAGTTTTGAACTTCTTAAGTCACTTAGTGAAGTGACAGCATAACATTTTTATGTGTTCCCAGATTGACTGAGACTAAATTAGACCTTCTTCTGAAAAAGGAGCTCCTAAAGTTCATCAATATTCCACTCAATTTAATAAAATCCAAACTAAGTGCTAAAAACGGTTCTGAAAATGGTCAATGCTTTTCCTACCTTTATGGTCCGCAGAAAAGATCCTATAGAAATCTGTGTTATTTCTCTTTCCTATTCCCATAAGGATAAAAATAGTTCCTGCAGCAATTTTTGCATCTCAAACACTGGTGGTCAATGCTATCAGGAAACGCTGTGGCCTTTGGATCAGTGAGCTTCACAAAGTACACACAGCAAACAGTGCACATCAAATATCAGATATTTTGGTTTCATATTTGAACAGTTAAACTTGTTTCACGTACTGCAAGCAAAAGGCTCGATTCTGTTCCCAGTAAAATGAGTGACAAAACACACCAATCTTCCTGGAAACAGGAAGAACTGCATTCCTTTTGTTACCTTTTTACACCCTAACTTTTATTGGGCCAGCAGCCCAACAATGGTTAAGTAACACCACCACTAGCCCTGCCTCGGTTTTAATCTTGTAAATATTACAGATGAAAGAGCTCAAATTCAGGTGAAAATGTTACTCATTACACAACACCCTTCCTTCCTTCCTTCATGCTGATGGCATGTCCTAGCAAGCAAATCATCTGTTCTGGCAAGGACCCTCAGCTTAACACCAACTCCCAGGAACTGAAATATTTGGAAAAGCATGAAGAGGGTCAAATGTTACACAAGCACGAAACAGAAGTGAAAGCAGAAGTCTTACTTTTGGCCAAAGGCTGTGGCTGCTTCTCTGTACTGGACTGATACCGAGATTTACTTCTGCCTGTTAAGAGATTAAGAAAGGAACATGAGAAGAACACTAAGACAACAATTTCGACCCATCTTCCAGCAGGGAGTTGAAATCACCAAACTGCATTATTTTCAACGAAAAGCTGTTCCTAGTTATGCTTTTACAAACAAAATTCCACAAAATACCCTTACAAGAAGGGTAACAAAGCACTCTGCTGAAGCAAACACAGCCCTGCTAAGGTGGAGCAAAGGTGAGGCTGTCACCTCATGGCACGTGAGGCTGTGTCAGGTTCAAGGTTTTCAGTTCCTTTCCACATCATTTGCCCCCTTGTGCTCAACAAAATCATCTTGAACGAGGAAAATGACACCTTCACCACTATTACCAGCCTGAGAAGTCTCACTCAACTGTCAGAAAAAATCTCCATTTCTGCTCTTTGCCAAATGCCAGTTCTCAAGCCATCCTGACAATCTCACCTGGAAGGCACAAGTCCCCAGTCCACCACAAATCACCCCCAAAGATTTTCAACTCTTGAAGAATCATGCAAATAAAATTCAACTTCAAGTACAAGGTGATAAAATGGAAGAGATTTAACAATCTGTTATTTTCTGCACAAGGATCACATGTCCCAATTAAGTTACCTGATTTTGCTCAAGAATTTGAGAGGTGTAAAAATAGAAACTTTATTGACACACTAGGTAAACAATATAATGCAAGACATAAATAGAAAAAACAAAGCAATATGTTAAATGCACAGTCCTATTTTCCCTCTCCATGTAGTGTGGGTTGGAGGCCTGCTTCATCAGCAGTCAGTTTCTTGGGATGAATTATGCTTTTAAAGCAAAGTGCAAGCTTTCAACTTCAAACTGTACTTTTGGTCTATTTAAATGGGCTCAGACAGCAAAGTACAAGAGGCATTATCCATAAAGTGTTATGAACAACTTTCCCAAGAAACCAGGATGAATATATACTGTGCAATTTTTGGTCAGCATGTTTTCTGCATTTAGCCAGTTAATTAAGAAAAGACAGGAGAACTTATGTCTCCTTGTGAACTAGAGCAACTGGTTCAAAGCTGAAGGCTCTTTAATAATATATAACCAAATCAGGACACTGTCAATGGCACTATTGAGAATAAACTGAGCAAACATACCCTGCAGTAGTTATTTAAAGACACTGTAATAAACTCTATAACCTTGTTTCTGTATGAATGTAATCACAGAAGGTGCTAAAAGCAGCTCTGGTTTAAGCTGGGGCTTAACTGGCTTAATGAACTGCCCTATTCTGTAATTTCAACCCCCTACCCCAAAAGGGCACAGCCACAGAGCTTGCCACTGGCTAAGCTTATCTCAATCTCCTACAAGTTAACAGCTCAAAATCACCACAATTCTGTAAAACAGAATCAAAATGCAGCTCTGTTTGCACAGATCAGGCTTCATATTTAGGTGGCAGCTGTAACTCATACACTAAAGGAAAAAAATTCAATAAACAGGTCTTTCTCTGCCTAAGAATTGTGCCTTATTTACACCACAGTTTGCATAAAGGCCCAGTAAATTTTGTCTTGCTTAATTCAAAAAGTCTAACTTCTGCAGACACCTTAAAGATTCCAGAGTTTTAAGTGATCTTCCAAAGTTCTTCACCCAACACACAACTAATCACTCCTGCAGCACCTGGAGTGGCACAGAAAAGTGGAAGTACCAGACAAGAGAGAACTCCCTGCATCAATTCATTTTTCAAAGGCATTTATTTCACAGATGTGCAGCTACTACAAGATGAGCTTCTCTTCCTGAAGGCACCATCATTTAAAAAAAAAAACAAAACAAAACAAAACCAAAAAATCCCCAAACCCGAGCAACCCCTGAAGGTTCTTCAGACTGAAATCTGATTTACAAAGCTTTGTGTATCTATACCTGTACCTGTGGAGGATAGAAACAAGCACCCAGATTTTACTAAGAATTCAGAACATTTTTTTTTTTTCTTTCAAGTATTCTCCCAACAACAACAACAAAACCCACAAAAAAAAAAAACAAAAGCANACAACAAAACCCACAAAAAAAAAAAACCCAAGCAAAAAAACCAACCAACCAAAACACACACACAAAAAAAACCCACACAAAAAAAACACCCCACCAAAACAAAAAAACCCCACACACAACCAAAAAAAATCCCCCCCAAAAAGCCCCCAAAACCACCCCAAAAGTCTGAAATATTGGGAGCTGGTCACTATATGAGCAGACTGTCCTTTGCCAGCTAAGAAAAATGCTGCTCCTTTCCAGGAGTATAGAACAAGTAATTAGATCACAGCAAGCCACCCCTCCTCAGGGAAAGGATAAAAGGGAAGGTTTGTGTACAAACTAACATTTCACTGCCACCAAAAGGTGAAGCTTTTGTTCCCTTCCTCAGCTTACCCCCACAATGCCTCTCCTCCATGCTCTGCACTTACTGTCCCATAAGTCAACTCCAACAAGAAAAGTAAAAGAGAAAGTGGAGCATTTTCTGTGGTCAGCAAGTTGAATAACCTCATAGAAAGGCTCTGACTGGAATGTGCTGCCTTCTCCAGCTCCTATCTGAATCTGCCTCCTGAGTGCCTGTCCATCTTCCCAGACAGTGTCCCAGCATACAAGAAAAACCAGAAGCAGAGGAAAGGAAAATAACTCTGTCCTTTCCATCTAATGACAGGGAAAGACTAGGTTCTCTTGTTTTACTTACTCTGTGGTGCAGAAGTTGAGTAGCACTCTTCATTTTTCTCAAGGAAGTCAGCCTTTATTTCTGAAACCAAAGCACAAATGGAAGAACTCAGTTACCACATCAGAGGTCACAATAAGACAGACCAGCCATTCATGCTTTTAGCTCTTTCTCTGAAATCCCCAAAGCTTATTAGGGCAGGAGGATATGCTGTGCTGCCAGACAAGCCTGCAGCATATGAACAGCCTCTTGGACCCCTCTGAGCTGGAGAAAACTACTGTTATCTATTAGAAAGGGCTTAATTTGGCCCTTCACCCCACTTTTGCCAATATGACAAATCATTCTTCTTATGCCTTCTTTTAAAAAGACATATAGCTTCCTTCTGTGGCTAAAAATGATCCCATTTTTTTTCCTCATTGTACCTCCCCATTGCTTCTGTAATACACATCAAGAAAAATCTCTGAGGAAGGTGCTCCCTCACCTTGAAATCACTTGGTGTAGTCATTCCCCCTACTAAGGTCAAAGAAAACTAAAACTGTTCTATTTCTAAAAGGGTGAGTTTTCTTTGCCTGGGGCAATTAAAGATCCACTCTCATAAGTTTTTTGAAGCAGGTATGATATTACTCTTCTTTTTGTTTTGCTTTTCAGAAACCACACTGTTGGGTATTTCTCAAAGTTGAAATCTGCCTTTTCTTGAACTTTAAGGTTTTTCACCCAAGCAGATTATCATCATATTATAATCAGTTTTACTTTGGCTCAGGTAGGAGCACACACTAAAACTTTATTCTTTAAAAAACCCCACCTTTTTCATCCATTCAGATTTGAACTCAAAATCTCCCCATTTTCTAACAGAAGTAAATGACTGTCATTTTAATACATTTAAGCAATCATCTGTTACACCATGGAAAAAGCACTGATAAAAGCTGTTACCTTTTAATGGTGTATAAATGTATGGTTTCTCAGTTTCATTACTGTCACAAGCCTTTGCATTTTCCTTTACTGGATTCTCTTCAAAGTAAACTGTAGTACCACCTGTCAGGAGCAAAAAAAAACCAACAAAAAAACAACACAAAAACACAAAAGGAGGATTGAAAACATCATAAATCTGAAGGACCAAGTTGTAGTTGGTAAATGGTAATTGTAAAAAGATGGTAAATTTGAGTTCACTGGAAATATAGCTGTCTACATCACCACACACTTTAAAAAACCCCAAAAACTTTAGGAGATCTTGGCTTAAAAACATGAATACTAGGAGCCAAGAAAGTCCTTGGTTTCAGTGTAAACGCCATGGGAATATGGAAAGTTTCTCCCACAGCTTTGGGCACTCAACTTACAGACAATAATTGTGCTGTCTTATGCAGCACTGGGCAGAGGGGAAAAGAGACAGAAGCAAATACTGAAAATAAGTTCCCTTTTAATGGAGTCCAAGCCATCCTTTAGTTAGGTCTCATTCTCTCCTGATCCAAAACAACCACCTAATTTCACCCTCTGGGAGCTGGGAAGAATCTAAACCAACATCTTTGAGCTGTTTGCCAAATTACAGAGTCATTCTGGTGTGAAACCCAGCTTAGTTCATGTCACTAACTAGAAAGAGTAAAGCCCTGTGGAGTATCAGAGGTCACAGAGCAAAGCTCAGGGCTGGGAAACCAAATGCAGGAAAGGATAAAGTGAATCCCAGAATCAAGGGGCTGGTCAGAAAAAGCTCAGGTATAGAATAAAAAAAAAGCTCTGGAACAGCTGGGGAACAGAGATCGTGGCACAGCAAAAGGAAGAATACAGTTGGTAAGTTTTTTCTAGCTTTTAAACAGCCCAGGGTTCTGCTGGGGTTTAATGTGTTTCTGTAGCTCTTTTAGCACACACCAAGGGCAATGCACAGCTTGCCACCTAGTGTTTAGTCGTTTTACTTCAACAAAGAAAACAACAGCCTTTTCCTAATGTGTTCTGGCAGTTTCAGCGCACCAGTGTATGTCAGACATACTAAGGAGAAAAACAAAACCACCAGACCCATCCAAACCACAAAAATATGGGAAAAAGCTCTAAGTTTTAAACTATGGTAAGTCACAGGTGTAACAGTAAAGTATTTGCACACACTTAATAGGGCCCTATGTTTCAAATCCATCTTAAAAAGCTGTTAAGTGACTGATTTGCCACAAAGCTACTCACCAAATTACTTTATTTTCAGGAATGCCAAACCACATATCCATAGTATTTCACTATGTATCAAGGTTTTACAAGGAAAATCTCCCTAGTAATTGTGACCAGAAGACCCAAAAGATCTATGAATCTAAAGAGGGCTACTCAGGCAGTCTCTGCTCTTAATTCCTCTCCCCTTCTTGCCATCAATCACTAATTTTTGTGTCTCAAAGACTAAGAAGTTGTAGAAAAGAAAGGTCAATATCAGACAACTTCATGGAGATTGCTTCAGCTCACTGATCAAGAAGCTGCCTGATTCAAGGCAGAGGTTTTAGGCTCTTAAAAAGCTACAAGCTCTTCTTAAAGCTCTTAAAGCTTTTCAGCTCCCCAAGCAAGTTGCCTAACCTGTATTTAAAACCTCTTAGTAGAAGCCAGGAACCAGTCTCTCAAGGTGTGGTTTTGCTTTCATTCTGCTCTCAGGGAAGCAGGACAATTACACTACCCCAACAACCCAGCCTGCTTATTCCCCTTCCTCACAGACCAACCCCTGAACTCTGCAGGAAAAGCACAATACTGCACATCTACAGATGGGGGGACAACTAATCCTCTGCTCCTATACAAACAGTTGGAGTCTCTTATCATACTTTCAACACCTGTTGTGCCTATAGTCCAATACAGCTGTTAAGAGCTGGTGAGGGTGGAGGGAGAGGAGCCTCATTTTTAGAGCCATCTAATTAAAAACCCAGCCCTCAGCTGTACCTCCTGAAGCAGCACAGCCACGTTTAAAACACTAAGCCTATTATACCCTGTTAGCCACCATGTGGGAGCCAGAGCTTTTCTCAGAGACAAACCTCTGTACTTGCCTAAAGAAATGCTCCTAAGCCTGCTCTTCCTTCCTCAAGATAAGATTTTTTCCACGGCTCCTGGAAATTCTGCTTCTGGAGCAGAATGCAGGCAGACAATTCTTGGTGACAAAAGCACAAATGGGAATGGAGAACAGTCTCAGGCTAGCCCAACTCATCCCTGAGCACTGCCACACTCTGGTAACGTATACACTCCGAAACAGAGTAAAAGGGAAGGAAGTACAGTTTATTCATTTCCTGGCAGAGAATGACAGGCTAAAGCCACATCACTGTGTTACACCGAGTTAGCACATTTCTATAGTTTTGAGAAAAACACGGGTTTCATCAACCAAAGCAACAAGTAGGTGCCACACAGTGCTAAACACAGCAGCTTGTCCAGCCCAGTGTCCAGAAGCAAGTCCCAGAGCATGCCTGGTGTTTCAAAGGAAGGATAAGCCCCAGTTATGCATTTCCTCACAACCAGTGCTGCTCTCTGCAAGGAGCACAGCCCTTGACAGATAGATGTCTGCAGCTCAGGATACCTTATTTAAATCCTGCCTTTCAAAACCCAGCAGTGTTAGTAAAATTTGAATGCTGTGGTAAAATACTGTTCCAAGTGATGCACGAGGGAAAACAGCCACCTGAGGGTTTCAGCGTGCCCTGCATACACCGATCCTTTAGAGAACTGCATCTCCTTCCATCCCTGGTGTATCCACAGCGGGATTTCCTCACCTGCGTGCCAGAGCCACTGTAACACCTGCCAAGGAGCTGGACCCCAATAAACCACGTTTCCCTAAGTTTGGGGCGTTCCAGCCCTTCTGCCCGCGGCGCGGAGCTCTGGGAGCTGGAGCCTACCTGGCGATCTGTACGCTCTTATAGGGGGTCGCGTCAGCGAGTCTGGGCTCCCAAAGTGATGCTCGTCCGCTGAAACGAGAAACGGGTGAGGGGCACAGCCGGCAACTCAGCTCGAGCCCACCGGGCCCGGGCCCGACAGCCTTCCAGGAGCACCAGACTCACCGGGAGCCCGCCTGTTCCCAGCGCCGCGGTCCCGTTCCAACATCCCCGGAGGGGAACCGCACCGCGCCCGCCCGCCCCACTTCGCGCCGCCCCGCCGCGCCCTGAACCGCAGGATCCACCGCGGG
>VYXD01000272.1:1224067-1238460 GCA_013397195.1 Hylia prasina | reverse complement strand
AAGCGCAACTGAATAGCAGAGAGAGGAAACTGAGAGGTACTTCGGCAGACGCGAGATTCCCTGGCACTGATAACGTTGCACTACTCTGTTCCTTAGTGTGGGAATCATCTTGGTTAATCAGATCTGGAATATCTCACTAGGCATTTCACTTTCCTCACCCGTTTGTTCAGATGCATTACTGGTAAACGGATTTTAAAATGCGTTTGCATTCTTGATGAAGCATTTTTACCCAGACATGTGGTAGAGTTTCTATGAGTGGAGGTTTTCAAGATGCAATTCCTCCACTCCTGTGCCTGTCTTCTCGGTACAAAGATTTCAAAACAAAAAGTATCTTAAATTCTTTACTAGCACACCGTGAATGTGGCAGTTTCACCCCAAAGCAAGTGAATATTTGTGAGATAAGTTATATATGCCTCCTACTGTACCAGCAGTAAATATGGTCGTTCTTTTCAGTCCTAAAAGCTGAACACACACATCAAGTTCTAAAGCAAAAATAAAAGAGGATATAACAAATACCACATCAGAAAAAAAAAATCAACAATATCAAGATCCCTTTTTGTAACTGTTCTGTGATGACTTCATGCCCTAGGCCAGCCAGTTAATTTTCTTGCCAAACAACTTTTTGGGAACTAGGTTCTCCATCTGGAGAGGCTGAATTGACCCCTCTGATTTTGTCACATCCTTGCCACCAGTTTCATGACACTTGTGCTTCTGTGGAAAGGGTGGTCCCTCAAATGCGTACACCTGCTGTGTTGAAGGGACTGGATGGTTTTAGGGACAGAGGGATAGAAAACATTTGGATTTTCATGGAGCCCTTGCCAGCTGCAGCTCCTCTCTGCTGTTCTTTACTGATGGAGATCAAGTCAGGGTGTGGGACTGATGGCAGCCAGGATCAGGGCCCTCAAGGTGACCTTGTCCTGACCGTGTCCTTCCTGCTTTTCCCTTCTCCTGGTTTTACAGCCTCTGCTGCACCTGGTGAGAGGTTGGTCATGACAAGGGAATGTGCTGAGTCTGCCATGGCCACTGTCCCCTCCCAGGCTCTGCGGGAAGCCACTGTCAGAAATAAGGTGCAGTGGCCTGCATACCTCGCCTTCTCATCCCCTTCCTGACATGAGCAGTGTCAGTATTGATGTCTGTGCATATGCTGACACCCCCGGGTAACGTGGCACACACATTTTATTGACCCCCCTGCCACTGCCTCTGTGCTCCCTGGGCCAGTAAGGGTTCCTCCATACAGAATAAAGAAGTGGTTTTTTCTTCCCATTTGAACCCAACCACTTAGCTGTTGTACAAGTGCCTCTAGTACTGGTAAGGGGGGGATTTAGTCAAGTTGAAACAAATCAAACACATTAGTCCAGTCCCCCCTTTCAGCCCTCTGCCCCCCAGACTGAGGAATCCCATGCCCGCTCCTTTCCAACACTTTCAGATGTTTTCCCTGTGTTTTGTCTCAGCCATTTGCTGCTGGGCTCCTCTGGGGATGCTGGTGAAAAGGCAGCGAGCTGAGTTCCAGGGGCATTGCTGTCTCTGTTCTGCTGCTGCCTCTCCCCTGGCGTGCTCCATGCTGCTGCTTTCCATGAAATGTGGCCTGGGCAGGGGCAACAGGGAAGGGGTTGGAATATACCCATGCCTATACGTGCCACTGTACAGGCACCACAAGTTAGAACAGATTTTTTTTTTTGGAAAAGCATTGCCTAAATGAGGCCAAGGGCTGACACACACACTCTCTTTCCCCCCTTTGCAGTCTCTGCACCACTTCAGGGAACACTGGGGTGGGCTCCGCATCCCTTTCCCTGCAGGCTGATGCCGAAGACCCTCCACTTCACGTCCTCCCCAGTCCCTGCACTGGCAACGTGACATTTCCAGAGTCCGGGCTTTGCTGCCGACGTGTTTGGGCTGCTTTTATGGTGGTATTTTTCCCAAATCAACTCTCAAACCAGTTGCCTCCTCGCTCTGGTTTCCTTGCTTCCACCCGCAACAGTGTTACTGAAGGCGGGAAGGCGCCGGTCATGCAGCGGGCCTGGAAAAAAGCGCGCAACCTCAGAGTCGCGGAAACACGGCCAAAAAAAGGGAAGTTACTGTTTCCTGAAGGCTCCCGAGAACGACTGCGGGAAGGAAAACTACAGCTCCCAGCAGGCAGCCGGGAGCCAGGGAAGGGCAGAGTTCGCCGTCACGTTTCCAGCGGAGGACTCAGGGTGTGCTGGTGTCCTGCCACCGAAGGGCCTCTGGGACGGAGGGCAAGGGGAAAGGCCAGCGCCGGCCTCCTCTTGCCACCCCTGTGCTCCTGATCGCCGCCCTGACCGGCTCCGAACCCGCCTGGGTAAGCGTCCGGCCCCACTTTGTTCTGCTGACTTCCTTCTCCCGCTGGAGCGTCAGCGTCGGGAACAGGGAGGGGAGGGACGAGAGCCGGGCAGGGCAGCGACTGCACTCCCAAATCGTGTTTTGGAGACGGTGCTAGGGGGTGAGGTGTTCCCCTGTGCCGAAAAGCTGCTGAGGAGGCTGGGCTGGAGATTTCTGTACAGAAAACCGCACGGACCACTCTCCAGCGGGGAAAGTTTCTTGGGAGTTTTCCATTCCGCCTTAGTTCCTGGGAAAGGCATCAGCTGGGTTACACCAGCGGCCCGGCTCCATCTGTGCCTGTCCCAAAGTGCTTTAGCCGGGAGGAATCACCTCCGGAGAGGTGCAGGAGTCGGGCTGCGGCTGCGGGTCGGCAGCGGCACCGCTGAGCCCGCGGGCTGGTTCTGCCGGATCCATCGCGGGCAGGCGGGTGGGAGCGAGCGAGGAGCCGGGTCACTGCTCCGTGCCGGCCTGGCTGCCAGCTGCCCAAAAGCAGCCTGCCGAGCCCCAGACTCCGGGCCTGCCGTCCGGGAGCACAGCCGAGTCCTTCGGGATGCGACAGCACTGCCTCACCCCTCTGGCATGTCCCAGGATAAATGCGGTTTGCATTAACCCCTGGACTGACGGGAAGCAAAATAGGTGGCGGCCCACGGGCCGAAGGTTCATGGTTATGGGCGACATCCGCCCATTTTCACCTAGGGAATCGTGGAGGAGCAGCCGCCTCCACCGTGAATCACGGCTCCGTGTTTCTGCTTATCAGGTTTGTGGGTGTGTAGTTGGAATTGCCCGGAGCAGGACGGGATGGTGTCCGTGAGGGGGGTAGGACTTGGCCGGCCTCTCGAACAGCAGGGACATACAGCTCCGTACGTGCGTCGGAGAAAGTGAAACCAAACGCTGCAGAAGCCGCAGCTCCAGGGAAAAAGGAAAATGGAAGAGAATCCAAGCGTGGGTCTGCCTGGAGGTAAGTGAATCCTACGCTTGCTCCATCTGCTAGGAAAATCCTTTTGCTGCAAGTTTCCAGCAGTGACATGGGAAACCTGTGCAAAATAAAAATAAACCACGAAAAGAATCCGATCTTTTCCAAGCCAAGGAAAGCAAGTTGTTGTCATTTTTTAAAGGGTGAAAGATGAACAAGTTACTTTCAGTTTTCGATTCCGATCTGCAACAGGTTTAGACTGTGTCCCAAGATGGCAGCACAAGGAATGCTGAAGAGAGAGATCCAGACTGAAAGAGCTCTCTTCCCTGCATCCTGGTGCTTCCCATCCTGAGATGCTTAAATAATAAGCCAGTTTTCCACCACCTGTGGTTGGAAAAACTCTGGAAGAGGCAGGGCAAGGAGTAGTTTGTGCCCAGCTTGAACAGCAGGATATATCCAAGTTTCCTCATGTTACTTTGTACTTACATTCTGTGGGAGCCTTGTTATGACTAGTACCTAACAATGTGTCAGTGATACTGTGATGCCATCACATCTCAGGTCTGTCCTAGGTAGTCAGAAGTGTTACTGTAATAATCAGCAACAAAGAATGTAAAAATCATGTTCTGACAAGTGACAAGTGCAGTTTTTTCTCTCTTTTTTAATTAGAAGGGAATTCCTTGTCCATTTTATTGTTCTAATTATAGCGTAATCATTTATGCCATTGTAGTGCTTGATCATTCCTAAACAATTTTTCACAAATAGTGCCTGAAATTTGAGCTGCACTTGGGTTCTGTAAGGGTCAGAGTATGCCACAAATGCTGTTCGGTCGCAGAATCTCTCCATTGAATTATGCTCCAGTGTTTGTTTCTAATTAAGTGTTGCCATAGCTCTTTGGGGAGCAGCTCCAGGACAGAAACAGAGACAGAGCATGAGCAGAATTATCATCTACATTCAGACAGATGCTTGAAGTGCATTGGCAGAACTGTATTCAACAACAGCCTTAGGAATTCTTCGAATCCATTGCTCTCAGTGAAAACCCACTATCTGTGGAAGATGTGGTAACAAATCCTACCACTTAAGGAAGGAATTTCCTGCCTATCCCACCTAAGACATAAGCTGGGATTGAGATAGCCTTCGCATGGCATCTGTAAGCTCTGTGGTTTGGATTTGTGGGTTTGGAGAAATAAATGTTGAAAACAGAGCAGTGTTTTGGCTATTGCTGAACAGTGCTGGCACACATTAAGGCTTCCTGGCCCTGCCTAGCAAATACCTTGGGGTGGGCAGAAGATTGGGCAGGGACCCAAAGTGGGAAAAAGGTTGTTGAATACAATATAACATCATGCTCAGCAACAAAAACTGGGTCACAGGAAGAACGGGAGAAGGAGGTGGCTTCCAAGGTGGCCATTCCTGGGAGACTGGCGTGGCATCAGTCTGCTTGCAGGAGGTGGTTAGCGGTTGCCTTTACATCCTGATTCCCTCCTTCCCTTCACTCAGCTGTCTGGATCCCAGCACAAGAGTTTTCTCACTTCTGGTCACTCTGTTCTCTCCTGTCTCATTGGAGGTAAATGTTTCTGCAGTGCCAGAACTGGGAGTTGTATGGGTGGTGGTAAAGCACTGCACATTCTTGACTCCTGTGTGGCTCACTGGGCTTGTGAACTCTGATCCCAGCAGCTGGACCTCCCCAGGGTGAGGTGAGGAGCACAGCAGAGTGTCCTGTGCACCAAGAGCCCACCCAGGAAAAACCTGGGCACCAAGAGCCCACCCAGGAAGCACCTGGGCACCAAGTGACAAGCAGGTGGCCTGAGACACCCTGCAAACCAGAGGAGGATTCTTCAGTGTGTGGATCAGCTGCTGATGGGGGAGAGACAACACTGTTGGGTTCAGCTGGTCCCACACTAGAGGAGAGAGCTGCTCAGGAAACTGAATTATTGCCAGAAGAGTCTGACAAGACAAGAGAAGGTGTCTCAGAACGACCCCTGGAAAAAGAGGACTTGGATGAAGGTGAGTCTCTCCCCACCCTTGGGACTGATAATTTGGGCCTTGGCTTGGAGGAGGCAGAGCAGGAGAAGGAGTTGTTGGTTCTTGGGCTAAAAGAGACTAAGTGTAGATCTGTGAATTTTATTCCCCACAGCTGGGCTGGGCCATGAGAATGTGGAAAGCAAAGGAGACAGCCCTGTCCACCAGGAAACGTGGGAGCGCCAGGAGACAGCTGGGCAGCGTGAAAGCCTCTGCAAGGCAGAGGAAGATGCCTCATCAGCAAACAAGGCATGGAGCTCTGACAGTGAAGTGGCATATTTGGATATGAGTGGCGTGGAGGATGTCCCCAAGGGTCTCTTGGCAGAGAAGAGCAGCAGTGCCACTCTCCCAGACTGGGAGCCACAGGCACCCAGAGAGCAGGAAACACAGGAGTCCCAGGGCACATTAAGGAAAAGACCAAAAGGTGAGCTGGTGGCTACACACTGCTGCTCTTCCATTTCCTACACTTCCCATAGGCATTACAACAATAATTGGGTGAGATCTTTAGTAGCCGTTGTCACTTTCCTGGAGCCAAGCAGGAAAGAAGGTGTAAGAAATTAATTGGCTTCTCTCTTTCTCTCTCCTTTGGCTCCTGTCATGCTTTGAAAGGCATGAAGCCACACTTCATTGTCTTTCTCCTTGCCAGGCCCAAGAGGAGAGAGCCAAGTCTCAGGCAGTGTTCACCCAAAGCAGTGTTCACTTCTAATGCTTTGCTTGCTGCAGCTCCATTTACCTGTTCCCTCAGAAGTGAGTGGCACATTTCTTTTCTCTTGCTGCAGGGGACACAGCCCCAAACCCAGAGACTCAGTCTTCCCTGCAGAACATCACCACCCAAAACACAGAGCAGGAGAAGGCCAAAGAGTCCCTCCTGTGGAAAGGTGAGGAAAAGAAGCTTCCCTTGCATGTTACTCATCGACCAGAAGGCACTGATCCTCCAGGAGCAAGTAATGAAGCACATTTAATTACTCTTCTCTCTCGGGACCTTTCACAGCCTCATTTGAGGGTTTGAGAGAATAAAACATCCCCTTTAACACAGGCTCACTTTGAGCCTATCGTGGCAGCTTCCCCACCAGCTCTTCAGCCTCAAAAGTTGGCATGTTGTGGTCATCATGCTGTGAGTGTCCTGGGATGTCCTGGGAGGTCTGGGGGGCTGCTGGGTGCCCCTCCCCAGCCCTGCTCTGTTGGGGGGCTCTAAGCAGGAACAGTGATGCTGATCTGCATCAACACATTTCTCCTGTTAGAAGGAGACCCTGCTTTGTCTCTGGAGGCACACAGAGGAGAGAGACACAAGCCATGGTGTTTGGACCTTCTGTTTTCTGAGCAGAAGCACGGTGGCTTTTGTTCACTCATAGCATGGAGGAGGGCAGTGAACGCAGCACTTTACCTGGGTCAGACACCTCCATACCTGGTGCTCTGAGCAGCCACAAAGCCTAAAGAAAACAGAGGAGGGGGAAAGAGAAGAAAGCTGGTGGGCAGCTGCAATTTCCTCAGGAAGGTTTGCACAATGCTGAAACCTTGCTCTCATCCCTGGAGTGCAGCCCCCTCACCTGCCGTGTTGGAGTGGGAGTCACAACACAGAGCCAGCAGCCCCTACACCTTTCCTGGCCAACTTGCTCCACTTTCCTAGTGTGGGAGGGAAGGTCTGAGAGGGGAGAACTAGCCACTGTAGCTGCTTTCCAGCAGGTCACTTGGGACTGACTCCCGTTCCCCGTCTCGTGTCTCTTCCCTGTCAAACAGGGCTTTTCGTTGTGGGCCTCGCGGTGCTCGGCTTCTGCATTTTCTGCTTCTGCAGCCCGACCTCCAGCTCCCAGCAGCCCCGCAAGAACCCCACGGTGGAGGCATTCCTGTCCCAGTTCGACCAGCTGCAGCACAGGTTTCCGGGCCAGAGCCCGCACCTGTGGCTCCGCGGGCGCAAGTTCCTGCGCAAGCACCTGAACGCGTCCCAGCACACGCAGCCGGCCACCGTCATCCTCACGGCCGCCCGCAGCGGCGAGTGGACGCTGCGCTGCCTCAGCGCCCGCCTGGCCGACTCCTACTCGGCCGCCCTGCACGGCAGCACGGTGCAGATCGAGGGCGGGGACAAAGCCGGGCTCCACAGCGACCGCGCCAAGCTGGAGGTGGACTCGGAGCTGAGCTCGGCGTTCCAGGCAGGGGGCCGAGCCGCGGTGATTCACCGCTTCGAGCTGCTGCCCGCCGGGGCCACCCTCATCTTCTACAAGTACTGCGACCACGAGAGCGCCGCCTTCAAGGACGTGGCCCTGCTGCTGACCGTGCTGCTGGAGGAGGAGACGCTGGAGAGCCACATCAGCCTGCAGCAGGTGGAGGAGAGGGTCCGGGATTTCCTCTGGGCCAAGTTCACCGGCACCAGGACCCCCAGCTCCTACGACCGCATGGACTCTGACAAGCTGAGCGGGCTGTGGAGCCGCATCTCCCACCTGGTCCTACCCATACACCCGGTGCAGACCATCGAGGAGGGGGGCTGCTAGGCCAAACCCTAGGGACAGAAGCGGCCAGAGCCCCGAGGAGGGTTGGAAAGATGGTCCTGGCTGGCTCTGGTACAGGCAGAGGCACAACCGGTGTTACTTCTCTTCAGTTTGTTTCTTCTGGGTTCCTGGGAAGGGTGTGACAGGTACAAGTTGATCCAGGACATTTGAGCAGCTGAGTCCTGGAGGTGATGCACACATTTCCTTCTGGCAGATGGGAACAGGGGGTGTTTTAGAGTTCCACAGGAGAACATCAATGTGTGGGGAGGCAGGAGGGAAAGCAGGACCTTGCAGGTAGCATTTCTATCAAGAAATAGACAAATAATGTTCACAACTAGTACGACAGAAAGATGCTGTGGTCTGGCAGCTCTTTCATCTCTTCCTCAGCTTGCTAAAGTTGTGTACATCGGTCTCACAATATACTTTATCCAGGGAGCTGCTAGGACACAGAAAGGTCAAATTCCTCAAAGCCCAACATTTTGAAGGCATGCTTCAAAAAGAAAAGCAGTTTGCCAGTCAAGGGTCTGAGCAGTCAGCCCCAGTAGAGTCTCACCTGCACAGCCTGACTAACACCAAGCAAAGCCCAGATCCTCAAACAAACCTGCAATTCAGAGATCCCCTGAATATCAATTACAAGAAATTTCAGGTTGTCAGCACTTGAACACTACATTAATGGCAGGGATCCCATGTGCCAGAGAACAAGCTCTAGAGCCAGAGAGCAATGAAACTGTTGCTGTCACTCTGATAATGTGAAGCCTCAAGGGATTACACAGGTAAAAAGATGAATAACACAATGTAATTTAATGCTACCTCTCTGTAAAACAGGTCCACTCAATCCCTTTGACACACAAAGGCTGCAGCTCTCTCCTCGGGCCAATGCTTTGGTCCCACACAACAGATTGTTCTTCACCTGGATCTCTGATCCGTGTGCAGGGCTGGAAGCCTGTCTGCCAGCCTCTCCCCAGGTGACTTCTATTGATGAATGTAGATTATATGTTGATATTTCAAACCACGTGGAGTAGCACACTGGGTCCTTGCCCTCCTCGGGTACATTTGGCCTCCCTGCCAGGCAGATGGAGCTCTGCCATCTGCCAAAGGAAGTAGGAGCAGAGCTGGGTTAGCTGGTCAAGACAAAATCTCTGCCATTAACACTAAAAATCCCTGACAAAGCACGTTAGTGTCCTTCCATGCCTCCTTTTCTGCATCGTAGGAAGAGAAATCCGAGTCCTGGAAACACTGTGGTTCCCCCACACACTGTGTTTTTGCAGGTGCTGTGGGGCAGAACAAAAAACTCAGGAGCACCTGGAGGGCAGGTGCAGCTTACAGCTTTTACTACAACCCAAGGGGCAGCCCCAGGGGCCAGCCCCATGTGCCTGTGCAGAAGGAGCAGCTGCAGCAGATCATGGCTCATTTCCACAGCAGCAGCACAGAGGAGGCCTTGCAGAGCCAGGCTCTGTATCCAACGGGAACAAATCCACATCACCATGGTGTTTTTTAGCAGCTGCACATCAGGGGACCCTGGCGTTGGATGGATCTCCTGCCAACAGTGCCTTGCTGATCTGCCCCACCAAGGGCTTGGGGAGGTGCAGCCCTGCACCCTAAAAACCACAGCCTGTCTCTCCTTTCCCCCTGCCATGTGCCTTGACCTGTCTCAGGAGATTGGCGGCCCTTAACTTGGAGGGGAGGGTTGAAGGAAGAGGGAGGGTTATTTGTTCATGTTCTGGCCTAAGAACAGACTTTTTGGTTGCTTGGGGATGTGAAGACAAGAGCACAGAGGGGTTTTAACCGTGCTAAACCCTGGGCTAAATGTGAGAACTCCCTGCTGGAGCCCAGGGCACGGTTTGACACCAGATACAGGTTGCTTCCTCCTCTCCCTCTTTTCTATTGCTGTACACTACTTTGGTAAGAGAAAACACTGTGTCTTGCTCTGCAGGGTTAAGTGTGGACATTGGTGTAAGAACCAGCAGAGCATTTATCACGCAATGCCAATGTTTTGATGGAAATCTGTATTTTAATGTTCTCTCTCCCTGTTTTGCATACTTTGTTTGCAATGCATAACCCAGGTATGCAAAGGCAACTCCCCATTGCTCAAAGTGTCACCCACCTGAGTTCTTCCAATACAGAGATATTTTTGTGGCCTTTTAAAGACAAATATCTGCTTGCTTCTGGAACAGGACTTCTATTTAAAAATAAACGGCGAGGTTTTGAAAGAAGCCAGCAAAGTGGGACGGGAATCTGACTGTATTCCATTCTTTTTTTCTTAGCTCTACTCATGAAGCTAAAGAGATCATCATATTAGGCAGAGTTTTATTTAGGTCAGGGCTGTAGCTGTGCAAACAAAGTGAATCTTTGCTTTTCCTGGAAAAACTCTAAACCACATTTTTCTCAGTTGTTTGGGGCAAATATTTGCAGCTTTTTCAACTGACGCAAAATTAAAAACAACCCCCCAAAAGAGCTGCTGGATTCAACCCAGCCTGAAATACACTGGGGTTTGCACAGTACTTAATGGATAATAAATGAAACTGAAATCCACTGACAAATGAAATGTTTTAGAAATACAAAAAGCAAATATTTCTCATTTCAGCCACTTGATATTCCACCACTTCAGCAGACACAAACTTTTACTTCTGTGATGAATTATTTTGCCCAGCTCTAGCCTAAACAGAGAGGGGTCTGGAAAAGAGGATTTAGCCTGTTAGTTTGGATTTTCTTCAGTCCCCTGACAACAATACTCATAACAATGGCACCTGCCTTCACATAGATGTCCATGTGCTTGATTGCCAGAAGTAAAGATCACCCATCTCCTGTTTGATGCCAGAGGACACGATTTGATCCTACATCAAAGATTTATGTGAAAATCGAGTGTCCCCAGGTACAGCAACGCTGGATGCAAAACCCAGGCTGCTCTTTTAAGTCTTGCACATGAATCCAAAAGCCAGGCCAAAGGGAGCAGCTGAATAAACTCAGAGGCAGAAAAGTGCACTGGTGAGGTTTTTTTGAGTCTCAATCTCTGCAGCAGCATTGCTGCAGGGAAGGATGTGTTGCAACCAGGTGCTCAACAATCCTAAAAATCACCTTGAAAATTACACAGAGCACAGCTGAGGGGCAAAACCAGTCCTGGAAGGCCAGCCTGGAGTGCCCCACCACACAACCAGCATTGATTATCCCTCTGAATGTGCTTCTGTCCTGCCAGCCCATGTAACTTTGTCACCCTCAGCATTTAAAGCCAAGTGGCCCAGCCAGTGCTGCCCAATGCAGTGAACCCCGTTCAGCCACATCTCTCCTGTTGAGCTTTAACCTCTGTGAGCTCATCTGCAGCTTCACCCTCCTGCAGCTCCATGCACAGGCTCTGCTGCCACAGGGCTGCTCCCTCGGGGGCCGATTTCTGGCCCACAAAACCTCCATTGTAATTGAGATTTGCAGATATTGGGAGCTGGAATCTGTTTTTATTTCCCGCCTTCGAGACTCTGCAGGGGAAGCAGCTGTATAATGAACCAGACAAAGGAGCTTGGCCTCAGCCTAGTGGGACGAGGATCTGAGAGCCTTCGATGAAAAGGATCAAAGAATGCAGCCGAGAAGTGTGTTCCCCACAGAGGGAGGGGGCTGAGCCGTGGCAGCATCCCCCTGGCCTCTCGCTGCTGTAGCTGGACGGAGCAGTTGTGCTGAGGCTGAGGAGAGGCGCTGCAGATCCCTCGTGAGGGCACTCGAGAGCTGAGGATCCTCTCGGAGCCAAAGCAGAGGCACCAGGGTAGCACAGCACGAGGGATGGAAACAGCCTCCACACAGCTCTCAGTCCTTTGAGGTCTGCTCCACCCGCCGCCCCGGCAGCCCAGGGACCACTCAGACACCTCTGGGAAACAAAACCCAGGACGTGGCAATGTCCACAGGGGAGCAGATCTGGCCTCTTCCCAGGATGAGCTGAATGAAGCCCCTGTTTTCTGGGTCAACAGAATCCTTAGGGCTGCTCAGAGCAGGAGAAAGGAGGATTAGCCACAGCCCTGGGCAAAACTTGTGTCTGCAGAGTGCCTGCACCACACAGGTTCCTCCTCACAGGGAGAGAAAAGTCCAGTTGCTCCTGCTCCCAGGGCCAGGAGGGGCATCTCTTCTGGGGCAAGCAACCAGGCTCCCTCCAGCAGGCTGTGCAGCTGCAGGAACACACACAGAGGAATTAGGAGGTGCCTAAAGACCTCTCCACACCAGGCCAGTCTCACATACATTTTTCTTAACTCTCAACCTCTATAATTATGATCCCAAGACTTTCCCCATGAGAAGGCAGCTGCTACCTGTGACAGGCGAGTTGTGAGCAGAATGAATCCCTTCAGGTGATGCAACAGCAGCCACAAACACTGCTTCTCCTTTCCAGAGGCCTGTGGTTCCCCTCCTGATCGTGTTTGGAAGATTTCTTGAGAAACTGTTGGCTGATGGAACCAAATTCAATGAAAGAAGAGGCTGACATAATCCCAGGCAACTTCCAGAGGGCAGGGAACAAGCGTGACTCAGTCACAGGATTGGCATCCTATAATGAAAAACTCTGGCTATGGAGAGACAGTTGGGATGAAACCATGGGTGCTGCTACATGGGAGATCCTCAAACTCACGAATCCTTCAAACAGTGCCTGGTGGCAGTGCAGACCTGCTTTCTGCTAACAGGACACATGAAACTGGAAAGCAACTGGGGGAAAGCCCCTTGTGATGGTAGAGCTGAATGCAAGACCACAAAGAGCTGCTGCACATGCCAGGTTCAGTCTGCTCACACATAACATATCCCACAGCAGAACCAGCTGGCCCAGTTAGAAAGTGGCAGCTTTACTTTATGGTCTGAATAAAGACAGTAGGAAAAAAAAAATTGAGAGAAGTGGATTGGAAATGATTAGGAGGCTGGGACTAAGTTGTGGTGGCTTTGTTAACAAGATTTAAAATGTTTTTAATCAGTTGAGTAACACTACCAAACCTTCGCAGACACTGGTGGTGTCTCAAGACTACAAGGGAACCTTTATCTCCCATATCCTTGTTCCCCACATTGACTGAGAGTACTCAAAATCTCCTCTGCACCTCGAGGAAACAACCACACTGCCTAATCTGGCGATGTGAAATGACAAGCGGCACTTTAAACACTGTCTTTCTGCCTTCCACCCTGCATCACCCCTGTGAGCACAGAAGGCTCAGGAGTGATGACGGGGGATGAAAGCAGGACGAGCAAGAAGGGTCAGGAGAGAGGGGCACGGAGGGGCCCTGGAGGGGAGAGCATCGGAGGCCACCTGGGTTTGCCCCGTCATGCTCCGGCAGAGCCTCACATGCAGATCCCCCTCTCCAAATCCTCCGTGCTGCACAGCCTCCTTCTGCCCGCCGGGGCTCCTGCTCGGACACTGCTTTTGAGAGGGGCTGAAGAGGATCAGACGCGCTGCAACTCGCTCAGCTGGAGCCAGCCAAGCCACCCTTTTCTTCTTAGGCACAGCCTCTCTCCCACCTCCGTGTCTCTCCACAGTTCTGCTTATCTGCGGGGCAGGAGGGGCATTACACGGGGGAGCAGCAGGGCAGGACAGCCAGGAACCGACTGAAGCTTTTCTCCTCTCCCTGCTTTTGTAGGCACAACCGTGTTCTTTGTCAGCGCCTCTCACCCTCATTTTCTCCGGCTGGGTCAGAAGCAGCTCGCCCCCTCCTCCCCTTGCCTCTCCCTGCCAGCGAATAGCTTTGATCAGGAGTCCCCCTGCTGACATCCCTGTCTCTCCTCTCCCCTCCCTCCACCTTGAGGCTGGAACCCTTGGTGAGGGAGCGATGCGGACTCGCATGGCCTCCCCGCACTCATTACAGCACATCTGGCAGGCAGGACCCGCTGCTCCCCGGCTGCCCGCCCCGGCCCGGGGACACCTGATGCCATTTCTGCACAGCCTGTGGCCATGGACCACGGCGGGCAGCTCCCGGCAGGGCCCGGGTGTGCCAGCACAGGTACCGGCAGCATCTTGCCCAAAGCTGCCTTCTGACCACCAGCACAGCGAGGGGAACCCAGAAAGGAGGGGCCGAGCCATCTGAGAGCCTCTTCCTGTGCCTAAAAGGGCTCCAAGAGAGCTGGAGAGGATGTTTTGTTAAGGGATGGAGTGACAGGACAAGGGAGAATGGAAACTGCCTGAGGGCAGGGTTGGATGTGATCTTGGGAAGAAATTCTTCCCTGTGAGGGTGGGGAGGCCCTGGCACAGGGTGCCCAGGGAAACGGTGGCTGTCCCATCTCTGGAAGTGTCCAAGGCCAGGATGGATGGAGCTTGGAGCAGCCTGCCCGTGGCAGGGGGTGGAACAAGACGGTCTTTAATGTCCCTTCGAACCCAAGCCATTCTAGGACTCTGTGATTCAACCACCACCCCAGCGAGAGCAGCTCCCCATGTCCTGGGGGATGCTGTGCTCTGTCCCAGCACGGAGCACAAGCTGCTCCATCCAGCACGGGCAGAGGGATGCCCTGGGAAGCGGCGCTTGCCTACAGAGGGCAGGAAGGAGGAATCGTGTAGCAAGAGTTTTGTGCAGGAGGAAACGAACGGAGGGCTGCGCTTGAGAGCGAGGGGGAGCGCGGGTGGCTCCGCAGGGACTTCTCGGTGCCGGGGCCGCTGCGAGGGGCTCGGAAAGAATTGCACAGAGCGGCGAGAGAGCTCCGAGCCC
>VYXD01000272.1:1199599-1223633 GCA_013397195.1 Hylia prasina | reverse complement strand
ACCAGAGGGACCGGGGGGCGCGGCGCCTTGCCCTGGCTGGGGGTTCGCCCGAAGCTGCCCACCACGTTCCTCCGTCCACGTTCGTCCCTAGCAGAAGGTTGGCTCAAGTTTAGGGCTGGAAACAAACAGATTTCCCCTTTCCCCGTCCCTCCCGCCACCCCGAGCATGGCTTTGGGCAGCTGCTTTCCCCACTAACCATGGGGTGCGTGTCCAGGCATCAGAGCCCCGCGCTCCCCTCATCTCTTCTCTGCAAAGGACCCCTCAGCCCGGCCCTCCTCGGGTGGCACTTGTTTCACCGCCATCACCGCAAGTCCCTTGTGCCCGTCCCGTCTCCTTCGCGAGGCCCCGCCGGGGTGAATCCCCCCCGTTCCCGTGGCAGGGCCGGCAGAAATCCCGTCCCCCCGGCAGAAATCCCGACTTCGCGGGGCGCCGGCGGTGCCCCTGCTTCCACGGGTCACTGCCTGCATTGTGCCTCGGCGCTCCCGTTTCCTCGACGGGAACCCGGTCGGATTTCTTTGCTGCCTAAGGAATTCTGCTCTGCTAAAGAGGGTTTGGGTTGTGTTTCCCACCCCCCAGACTCCGGGCTGGGATAAAGCAATCCCGCATGAGCCATTTTAGACAGAGAAGACCAGACACTGCAGATTTACTGGGGATAACTCAGGTTGGAGGAGCAGCAGTGTCTCCTCTTCTGGGGCTTGTCTTAATTTTGAAGCTTTGTTTTTACCTTCCTGCACATCTGCTGCCTCTTCTGTTTACCCCTGAGCTGCAGGCCTAAGTCAGAAGCTTCAGCCAGGTCCAGCTAAACAGATGTGAACTCCTTCATTCAGGACTGACCTGGATGGACTCCTCCATCAACACGTGTGCACAAGCCTTGGCTGCTCCCTTCTCCCTGCCCCCAGCAGCTGTGTTTGCACAGCATCTCAGACAAGGGCATCCCCGGGTGGGAGGAGGGCTCCCCAGGACAAACACACCACTTCTGTGTCCAGCTCTGCCCTGAAAATTCCCTTGCTCCACGAGATCTCCACGGAGTCATCTGATCACAGATGACGTGGTGTGAGTTGTCCTGGTTGCTGGTACTAATTTTTGTCCATCTCTGGTGCAAGGCAGAGCACAAAATGCTCGTTGGGGTATTGACCTGTGGTTCCTCCTGCCCTCCCATTTTCATATAAAACATTATACACAGAGTGTCAGAAAACCTCAATCCAGAGTCTGGGCAAGCAAATTCCAGACTGTCTTCCTTCCTAACTGCATTCAATGCCTCTGAAAACCCTGGTGATAGACATGTCTCATGTTCACTCCCTGTTACTCCCTTCTCTCCTTTCACAGTTTTCCATCCTTTCTAAATCCTTGTCCCAGGATAAGTGTGTTATCCCGCTTGCACGGAATCACCCAACTGACTTGGACCAAGTATTTTGTAATGATGAGCAGCACTTGCCTGTGAACTTTCTGTCATGGCAGGATTGTGAACTGAATTTGGTAGTTCTCCACTGGCTTCTGTTCACTGGTTTTCTAATTTGCTTTTCATCTGTGCCTCATTATACGTCCAGATTTTTGTTACTTATCTGCTGCAATTCCACATCCTTAACAAGCTTCCATTTTTCCACAGATAACTGTTCTTCTTGATCCCTTAAAAATTATTCTGCATTGCTTGTTTTACCTCAGGGTACCTGTCCCTATGAAAAACTCCACAGATGTCTTGTTTCAGCTTTTCTAGGCAAAATTTGGGTTTGTGTCTGCTTCCAATATTGAATCTCTCACACAGACTATCTAGTCGACATAAATAGTGTAAAACAATGGGTGAGAAATAGCTTTATACAAACCCTGCTTCTTTTGTAAAACATCAGGGCATAATTGCAACTGCTATTGTTTTTTTCTCAGGGCTCTGGTAGAGTGTATCACCACAGCTTTAGTCAGAGAATGAGATGGGGAACCCAAACCAGGGGCGTTGAACACGGTCATTCATTCCCAGATAATAATCTGCCATTCATTCCAGGCATTCAGACATCTGTATTTCAGTAAGTGGTGTGGTTTGCTGGAGAGAGAAGCCCCTAAGTAAAGGGATGGTGGAAATTTTTGGTAGAGGACACGCAGTTAACGGCCTCGGAAAAGGTCTGGGAAGAATTTATTTCATTTTCAGCTGCTGTTTCGAGTTGTCTTACGCTCTCAGACAGGGTTGAGCAGAAGATTTTATGACAGCTACTGTGCCCTTCAGTGGTGGGCCAGCCCTCAAGGCTGCAGCGAGAGCCTTTCCCCCCAGCTCCTCTATTAAGGAGGCATGTTTGTGGTCGCTCTTCCCAGACAGCTTTTTTTTCCAGGAGCCAGGCTCTAATGAATCTCAAGATTAGGCACAACAATAAGCAACACAGGGGACTGGGCCACTGACACGGTAATTGCAGTTATTCCCAGGTTTCTGGGAAACCCAGTGTAGCTCCGAGCTGATCCAGAGCATGACAGAGAGGCAGCGGAGAATTTATTTCATCCCTTTCAACCCTTCAGAAAGGCCGCCTGGAAATCAGATAGGATGTCAGGCTGGGCCCACCCTTCTGTGCAGAGCTGAAGCATTTTCTGCTTGTGGCAGCCTTTGTTTGGCAGGGGGGAGAGGGGAAGCAGCTGCTGGGTCTTCTCTTGGGCAGAAAGAGCTTTCGGTAGCACTGGCTCAGGGAGTGATATTCCTTTGGCAAATCGGGAGACAGGCACTTTATCCTGGAAAAGTTCCCTGCAGGTTGGGGCTCACAGCTCTGCTCCCCCGGTGAGGGGATGGGAGGGCAGCCCTCACTCAGCCTCCTGCACAGGTGTGGAGGCACAGGAATTCCTTGGTTAGCCTCAGAGAGGAAAAGCTGCAGCTCTGTAACCACCAGGTGCCAAACCACAAGCGCCTCGGGGGAAATTCTTGTGGAGAGCACCTGGCTGAACTGGAATATGGTCTGTCTTCTCTAGGGATGGAAATTCTCATCACTAAGGAATCATATCTCCTTTAGGCAGAGCTCTTGGCCAAGCCCAGGCAGAGCCAGGCTTATGAAGGCTGAACCCATGTGCATCTCCTGTGCTCTGGTGTTTCTAGCCTGCTCCTTTTCCATGATTCTGCAGCAGAGTGCAAATCAGAGCAGCTCCAGCATCTCCCATAACCAGGACAATGCAAGAGAGTACAAAATCCAGTCCCTTTCATTTCTCCCTCTGTGAGGAGTAGGTGGAGAGAGGGATTCATTTGTCCAGAATCCACTCTTGGGATTTGTTGAGAGGCTTGGGAAACTGAAGCTGGGAGTTAATCTAATCTGGAGTCTGTCCCACAGTCCTTAATTTATTATCTGGACTTTTGGAAAATGCATATATCTTCAATGAAAAACAAGAACCATTTGTGTGTCATGGTCAATGCAGATTTATTTCTGACAATACAATAAATTCAGCACAGATTGGAACCAGCTGCCCCAGCTCTAAGTACCTGAAGTTCCCACTCTTAGTCCAGGCCTAGGACTCGGATGCAGTCGTGCCATAAAGGGGCATGGCCAAGGGGACAGCTCAGCATTGTCCTTGGTTACATAAGAAAATAAATGCTCCTAGGCAAGGTCTGGCAAGGGAGCTTGGTCATGGAAAACCTGAGAGCCAAATCAATCTACTTAAAAAGTGATTGATTCTTCCAGCGCAGAGAGGAAGCAGGAACAGAGATTATGGATATGGGGGAACACATTCCATTAAAAGAAAAAGCCTCCCTGACTAGCATCTTTCAAAAAAATCTTCATCCTGTCAGTGAGGTGCAATGTGTCCTATCCTAACTGTGAGAAAGAAGCTCACAGATCAGGGGTGCTGCTCTCCTCCAAACCTCAGCTGTGCCCCCACGTGCCTGGTGTCCTTGCACCCAGGCAGAACACTCCAAGAGCAGGAACCCTGAAAAGGAGCCTGCAACTTCTCACCATTCCAAATACACAAACCCTGCTTCCTACCCGGGGCTAGATCCACAGAGCAGACTATTTCAC
This sequence comes from Hylia prasina, assembly GCA_013397195.1. Classification (NCBI taxonomy): domain Eukaryota; kingdom Metazoa; phylum Chordata; class Aves; order Passeriformes; family Sylviidae; genus Hylia; species Hylia prasina. The sequence goes on along the minus strand of VYXD01000272.1, from coordinate 1,219,662 downwards.
TTCACCTGTTTTCCCTCTGCCCCTTCTCACCTGTTTGGACCACAAGATCCTCAGGGCAGGACTACCTTGTAGGTTACAGCTACACAGGTTTTTATTGCCATTTGAGGAAAAGCTGTGCAAATATTGCAGCTTTTGTGCCTTCTGTCCAGGCAGTCCATGTGCCTCCTGGAAGGGGTAAGACACCAGCCTTGGTTTTTCCCCCAGCCATGGGAGAATCAGTTTTTTGCCGAGCTCTCCACTCAGACACCAGATAAATCACTGGAATTCTCCTTCCTGACAGCTGTGAAGAGCTCTTCCACCCCAGCCTTGGAATATGTATCACAAAGAAGCATGAGAGTGGTCAGGGAAAGATTTTAGCTGAAAATACCTTACAATGACAGACTAGGTTTGTTTCCTTTATAAATGTGGAAGCTGCATAGTCAGAATTGCCATTTAGAGTCTGACAATATACAGTGAGACAAAAATCCTCATGGTAAATGGGTTGAGATGATCATTTGGAAGAACAGAAAAAGGTATTTTTGAAAACATGTCTGTTTCTTTTAGTTTCTTTTAGTTTCACTTTCCTAATGAGCAGCTCAGCTGCTGGCCACAGCATTTGGTCCCTGTCAGGCAAGTCAGCTCCAGCCAGAACACTGAAGTACAGCAAGGAGTTTTGTTGTCTTGTTTTTGAAATCAACTACTGCAATCACCGGAGAGCAAAGCACCAGATAACACGGTGCTTTTTTTGCAGCAGAATAGGTTCTTTCCAACCTACTGCTCCGGCCATCAAAAAGAGGCACTATGCACATTTCAACCATTTAAATTGCAGCTTAAAAACATTTGCATAAACCAGCTGCATCTCCTCTGCCCAGAGGCTGTTCTATTGGCAGGCACTGAGGAAACACAACTTCTCAGGCAGGAATTACACGACAAAATGAAGAGCACTTTGGCTTTATTACACCGTGAAAGAGCATAAAGCCAAGAGACAGTCAGCCCAAGTAGTGAGCAGAGCACATTCAGTGATGAGCAAACCCTGCTGAGTTTTCTCTCACATCCATCAGTTCTGCTTTGCAGAGAGTTGTTTACAACAGGACCATCAGCCTCTAAAACCAGCATGTTTTGCTAACTGTAGCATTGATACAACTTCCCTGAGCCCTTGCTTGAAGAATGCACACTTCACACACACACACAAAGTGTTAATTTTTGTCCATTAATATTTAAACACTTGGCATTTTAGCTGGATAAATCCTTTCCAGTCACTGTCCTGTGTTAAACTCAGGGCTGCATTCAACACTACTCACAGCTGTGTTTCAGTAAACAGCAGATTAGTTCTTGCACAGGCAAGTTTGCCAAGGTCCCTGGGAGCTTTTAGACCATCAGACACTAAACAGGAAAATACTGCCAGAAAAAAAACAATGCCAACTAAACCAAGGAACTGTTTACCTGCTGGGAATTATGGAGGCACAGCCAACAGCAGCCTACTGCAAGTACCCCGCTGGGGCCAGAGCAGCTCAGGTTTGCCAAATTTAAAATCCAACAGGGTGTGCTGGGAGAGGGAGCATTTCTCTTCTGAACATAGTGGGGTTCGTGGGGAGAGGCTCAGGTTCTGAAGCTCTCTTGAAAATGATTTTTGTGAGGGTTGAGGGATGAGGAGCCTGGATCTGAGCTGCTTCAGTCACAAAGGGAAGGTCGTTCATGCAAATGCTGCTCTGAGGATTGACACCTTTGTACTCCCAGCTTCCCTGCACGGCCAAGAAGTGCAGCTCTTCCTCTTCTCTCCTGAGCCAGGCGTGAGCTGTGCTCTGCTGCTCTGCCTCACCCAGGATGGGAGGGATGCTGTGGGGCCAGGCTGCAGCTGCTGTTACTGCCACACATGTCCAGCCCTACAGCCCTTCTCTATCCTGTGAGATCCCAAGGCATCCTGCTTCCCATGCAGAACTCAGTCTTGGAGGGAAGCTTTAATTTTGGGATCCTGGTGTGGCCCCACAGGACTCAGATCCTGGCAGGTTTGTCCCACTGCTGCCTGTCCAGGAGGCATCCAGGTGCCAGGACAGCTGCCTTTGGTGGTGAGCAGCCAGGTTCTCCAGCTAACAATGCTCTGTTTCTGTCAGGACAGTAGTGAGGCAGCAGATGGAGCTGGTGCCTGGGATGAAGAAGTCACCAAGTGGTGGGGAGAGTGGAGCTCCTGGTCCACGTGCTCCCGGTCCTGCGGCGGGGGGGTGATGTCCCGGGAGAGGCACTGCCTGAGACAGAGGTGAGTCGTGAGCCTGAGCCCCTGGCCAGGGAATGGGGTGCCCCAGACCTGTGGTTTGGGGCTGAACCTCCTGGGTTTGCAGGGTCAGCCCTTCCCTCCTCTGTGGCCTCTGGGAAAGGAAGGCAGCTGTACTCTGTGGGCACTGGTGGGGAAGGGTGACAGGAGAAGCACACTGCAGTGGGGCAGGTCACAGGTTTCCTGAACATATCACCCACTCAGCTTGACTTATCTGATGGGGAGCAAGGGTTGGTCCTCTCCTGGAGTCCTGAAGATGATGGGGTTGTGGGCTGGAGAAGGCTTGCTCTGCTCCTCTTCTCCTTTCCTTCACAAACCCTCATTGCCATGGCTGCTCTGACCAACCCAGCCCTGATCTGTGGCCAGTTCCTGTGCTCAGGATGTGGGCACATATTGCCAGACACCTTATGGGGACTTGATTTACTCCTGGCAGCAGCCAGCTCAGCCACCTCTCAGCAATTTCCCCTCTTTATTCCCTGCAGAGCTGGCAAGTTTTTCCTCCTCTGTCATTTATCTGGCTGTCACCTGACAGCATCTGCATTTGTCCCCTACAGCTGCTACAGTCCTGGGATCAGTCGGATTGGGTTTGTGGGAGTGGGGAGAGCAGGGGCACTGCAGCTGCCTGAACTTCTGCTGTCCTCCCTGGGCTACCTTGCCACCAGTGCCCCCTCCTCCTCCTCCAGCAGCTCTGTCCCCTGCTCCTCCAGGCTCCTGGGGTGTTAATGAGAGCGGGCGTCCTGCAGCACAGCGAGCTTTCCCTTCTGCGTGACTGCACTCCTGAGCAGAGCAAGCTCAGACCAGGGCCCCCGACCTGCCCCCCTTCCTGCAGCAGAAAACTGCTTTTTTCTGAGCTGGTTGACAGCATGGTGAAGGTCCAGATGTGCTGTAGGACCTTCCCTCTGGCTGTGGCCTCCCTGGATGTCTCTGCTGCTGCTCCTCTGCTCCAGCACCCTGGGAAATCAGTGGGGAACAGCACGGGGAGGGAGCCTGGGGCTGCCCTGCACCCCTACAGCCAGAGCAGCCCTTCTGCCCTTTGCCTGCTTCCAGAAGAGAGATTTTTCTCTCCATTTGATGCCAGCTCTATCCTTGACTCCACAGCTGGGGAGGGAAGGGTTTGCTGTGGTGTTTTAGTCCAGGGATCAAATCTGAATTAAAAGAAGAGAAATCCCAGCCCAAAGATTTCTGCAGCTTTAAGGTAAACGGCTTAAGTGTGAGGCAGGTATGGCCAGGAAACAATTTCTGCCAGAGTCTGCAGGAAGCCTCTGCTTCTGAAAGACATGGCACTTTTGAAGTGTTCCTGCAAAATTGGGCTCTGCCTGTGTCATGTAGAGCATTGCTCACAGCTGCAGTACCTCCATCCAGGCCAGCCTGAATTTGCTTAAGGTGTTCCTTGTATCCTCAGTTCTCAGTGCTGGTCACACAGTGTCTGCTGCAGATCTTTATACTGCCTAAATTATTTTGCAGATCATTACTGCATGGCCTTAACCCGTGGTCTCAGCCATTCTCCATAAATCTTGACAGCTTTCCAGAATTTTTTTCTGTCTTTCCATCAGTCCAGTATCTCCTGGACAGCTCATGCTGGCCATAGCCAAAGATTCAAGTGTTGAGAAATTCCTGTGGGTTTGGTTCATCACCTGTACCAAGCCTTCCCTTCTGTTGGAGTGGCTGGTCCCCCTGATAGGCACCACCTTTCTGCCAATTCACAGTGGAGTCTGAAATCAACTCCCCCAGTCACTGCAAATCCTGGGCACATCCACAGGAGTGATGGACCAGCAGCTTCTATTGTCTTTTGGTCACACCAGCCCTTTTGGAGCTCAGAGGTAAAGGGACACAGGGGTGCCAATACTGCAATTTCTCCCTGTCTGCTCAACCTACCCCAAAACAAGACCAGCCAAAAATCACAGCCCACCTAGAAGCACTGAAGGTGTGTTTCAGAGGAGATGTTGGCCAGTCTAGATCCAGAAAGCTCTGCTCTGATGAAACACCTGCCTTGTTTCTCCCACTTAAGTCAGGCCTGACTCCTGTGTCATCCTCAGTACCTGGGAACTTCACAGACCCCCAGCTCATGTCTGGAAACTTCTGCTTTTCAGGCTCCAGATGCCCCAGGGAACGAACAGCACCATGTGTGTTGGTCAAGCCAAGCACTACCAACTGTGCCAGCAGCAGGTGAGAACCACTTCCAGTTCTGACTGGTCCTTACTGGGGGGTGTGGGACTCAGGGGATCTACTTGGAGCTGCAAAATCACCAGCACCTGGGGTGGGATTGATCCCTCAGAGGATGGACACAAGGGATATGATCCTCTCCTGGGGTGGTGGATGGTGTGCCTTTGAGGATGTGGGGGATTCTTTGGGACTGGGAGATGGGACAGAAGGATGTAAAAGCGTATTTGTTGTGGAGTGAGGGGAGGGCTGGAGTTTTTCCAGGATGCTTTTCCCATTGCTGCTTTTGCCATTGCTGGAAGGGATTTTTGCAGGGCTGTTGAACACAGCTGTTTGAGAAGCCCTTGGCAATGAAGGCCTGGCCTTTCTGCCTCTCTTAGGGGACATCCAAGTCCATCACCAATTCCTTCCAGGGTGGACAGGGCATTTTCATCCTGCGAGGATGCAGCAGGGACAGGCAGCTGTCACAAGAATGGCTGTGAGAAAGGGAGCTTTTTGATTGCATTTATTCCCTCCATAGCCCTGCCCAGCCAACACAGCAAGCTTCAAACAGCAGCAGTGCTCCAGTTTCAATGCCAAAGCCTTTGGGAAGCGCTACTACCACTGGATGCCCCTCTATCCAGGTGGGTTTTCACAACTTCACACAAGGGCTGAGGGTCAGAAAACACCCACGGGATCTTCTTGGGCACAGAAAAGTAAAGTCCCAGGGGACAAGGGATGGATGGATGCTCCTGGCTGCCCCCTGGGTTGTTCTGAACAGGATGCTCATCCATTTCCTACACAGTGACTTCACGTGGGTGTCCAGTAGTCCCTTGAGGCCCAGGCTGACTTTACCTAAGGTATTACCCTGGTTCTGCACTCACCTGTTTTTCCATTAGCTGCCAAGGGGACATGGAACACCTGCACCTCCAGCTGCTCAGGTGAACAGGGCATAGCTAGCCACCACCCCACACAGTGCCCTGCCTGGCTTAGAGCCTTTTTTTTTTCTCTTGTGCATTTATGTGTGGCCTGGGAGCTGCTGATGCACATTCCCACGTTGGACACAGTGATGGCACAACAAAGGCATGGCAAGGAAGAGGGTCTGCCAGCAGGAAGGATTTCTGCTTGGCACGGTCCCCAGTGCAGCCTCACACCGTGACCCCTTTGCTGCTGTAAAATCCGTGGCCTTGGGGTGTCATTGGGAGCAGCAGGAACATCCAAGGTGACATCAAACCATCAGCAGGGACAAGGGGAAGGTCCCCTTCCTCGTTGCCCATCTCTGGGCACCTTGACCTGCCTGGTGACCCTCTGTCCCTGCAGATGACTACACCAGTATCTCCAACAAGCCGTGTGACCTCCAGTGCACCACCCGCAGTGGAGAAAGGCAGCTGATGGCCCAAGCACAGGATGGTACCTCCTGCAAGGACAGGACCTACCAAGGGGTCTGCATCAATGGCAAGTGTGAGGTGAGGCTCTGGGAGGAAGCAGTAGAGAACTGGGATTTTAATTGCATGGCTGGACCTCCTGGTCATTGCAAAGCCAAGGGGGATTGAAAGAGAGGCCTCGCATAGGATTCATTCGTTACAACCCCACAGAACCTCCCCAAAAGAGCACAGCAGTATTTCCTGGGAAAGACCCTGCCCCTGTGGAGGTAAGCTGGCCCCAGGAAACCTTCTCTTGTTTTGTCCTTTGCAGCCAGTGGGGTGTGATGGGAGCCTGTACTCGCCCCGGACCATGGACAGATGCAGGGTGTGTGGAGGGGACGGCAGCACTTGCCACCGTGTCTCGGGCACCTTCCGAAAGGCAATCTCACAGATAGGTACTCCCTGCTACCAGTCTGGAGACTTCACCTGCTACTTCCTACCACCAGCTGGCACGGAGGGGGACTGGCTTGAACGTGGGTAGGAGCTTTCCCAGCTGCTTGGTGGAAAAAGTTGAGGAGTGCCACCACCCCTGCTTAAATGCCTGTGTTTTGTCCTTCTCACTTAATCATCAGAGGAGATTGGTTTGATGTGCCCTATATTAGGCTGGTAAGGTTTCCCTTCACCTGTTTAGAATAGGAAGTAGCTGGGGATCTATTTGTTCCTATTGATTTTGGCATCTCGCCCACCTCAGATAATGTGAAGAGATCAATGAATCTTCTTTTATTTGTGCTACGTGTTCATTTGACATTTAAGCTATGTTCACAGCATTTGTTTCAGCCTGCACTTAATCTCCTGCTTTCTCCAGTCCTGTGGCTGGCACAGCTGAAGGACAGTCCCCTCTGAAATTGGGCTGAGATTCATCCCTGCAGCCTGATGGCCCAGTCCTCCAACCACAGAAGGAATGGACTGTAGTCTGCTCATTAGTAATTAATGAACTGTGGTTTGAGGATGTTTTGGAACAACATTTCACATTGTTGTTGTTTCACTAGTTTGCCCCACTCCCCACAAACACCAGCCTAGAAAAGTCCTCAGGCCCCTTTCCAGGGCAGGGGTAATGGTGTTAACCCCTGTAGCAGTATGGGTACAGCTTTGGCCTCCCATTCCAGCCCTCACAACATCTTACAGAACAGACAAGAGCCGTGTTTCCAGCGGGAAAGACAAACTGCCAAACCATGCAATTTTAAGAGCCTCTTATTTCCTCTCCCTTTAAAGGTCAATTTTTACTTACTCCCAAGACAAATTCCATGGAGTCAGGAGCTAAGGGGACCTATGGTCTTTTTCCACCCTCTCTTCAGCATCAGCCCTGATCACTACTAAGCTTTTTTTTCTGTGCTCTTGCCAGAAAGAGTGTGAAAGCACATTCATCCACACCCCCAAAGCCAGACTGTTTCATTGTGCAGTTCCTTCCCAACTCCAAACCCAGCAGTGCTCAGACTGACATCCGTAATGGTGATCTGTTAATGGGATTTCAGAGGAGATCTGGGATGAGAGCTCACAGACTGGTGCAATGTGCATTTAGGTCCTTGGCACTCTGCTCCTGAAGGGCAGCGCTGCCTCCCTACAAACACACTTGTCCCATGAGCTGCTCTTCCCAACCAGACCTTTTTATTCTGCCCTCGGGGTCTCCTCACCCTCTGCTCTGTTCCTCAGGTTATGTGTTCATCACCAACATCCCTGCTGGTGCCACAGACATCCTCATCATTGAGCGCAGGAAAACAGAAAACATCCTGGGTGAGCAGAGGAGCTGGGTGGGTGTGCAGACCCCAGTTCAGCTGCCTGGGAGGTGGGAGGAGGCTCTGTGCACTCCCATCTATGCTCTGAGAGAGCATTTCCTCCAGGGTAGCTACATGGGTGCTTCATCTCTCCAAAAACCAAGGCTACCACATCTCCGGTGCCAGAAGAGACGTTTGGAGCCCAAGTTCTCTATGGGCAGTGCCCGGGGTTCTGTTTCTGCTGGGCTTTTCTCATCTGTGGGCTCTTTCCTCTCCTCAGTGCCACAGTTCTGCAGAATGTCCCATCTGTCTGTTTTCTCTCTCTTTGAAGCACTTGCAGATGAATCTGGGCATTTCTTCTTCAACGGCAACTCCGCCATTGACAACCCTCAGAACTTCAGGGTAGCTGGCACCGTCTTCAAGTACCGGCGGCCCTTGAGCCTGAACTCGGATGGGCTGGAGTATATCATGGCTCACGGGCCCACCAACCAGTCTCTGAATGCCATGGTATGTGAGGAGGCACTTTTAGGCTTTCCTGTCTTGCCTGCCTCCCTCAGATAATAGGAATATAACCTGGTTCTCAAGCCAAACCTGCATGTGTGGGTGGGCCAAGGAAGCCAGACAGGTGGGGGGAGGGGGCTTTCCTTATGGATTTATGAGGATGCTGTCTTCTCTTAACAACCATCACCAAACAGCTGTGGCTAGAAAAGGCTTTTGGGGAATCCATACCCTTAAAATAAAAGCAGTTTTGTTTTCTTTCCCCATCACCTCCAGTACTATAACTTTAATGGGAAAATGCCTCACGTAACTTACGACTACACCGTCCCACGGACACCGCCTCTCCGAACTGCAGCCCCTGCTCTTGCCAGGCCTCTCTATCACCACCCACCAGAGACCAGCCACAGCCATCCCATTCCAGCCAGCCCCAGAGCTGCCCAGGACTTCAATGCCACGTGGCTCTCCCTGTCACCAGATGACACCAGTGAACAGCTTCCCCTAAGGGAAGGGCAAGAAGATTTGGACTTTGATGCCCCGCACTTCTTCCAGACCAACTCTACCAGTCAGACCCGGGACTGGGGCTGGGAACAAAGTGAAGAGAAGGAGAAGTACGACTTTCACATCAGACAGGTCTACCATGCAAACACAGCAGGAGAGGAAGAGGAGGAAGCAGCAGCAGCTGGTGGAGAAACAGAGTTGGGTTGGTTGCTTTGTTCTTCCTGCCCCCGTTTTATTGACTGAAAACAGACATTCCGCAGTGGTCTTCTTGAAAACTAAGGTGGCTTTAGCATCAGGGTGGGCAGGAGGGAAGGATGGGAAATAGTGGGGTGGAGACTGTCAGGGAGCAGCAAGGGCCAGCATCTCTGTGAGGGAAGGGGAGGCTGCGAGAGGGTGGCCACACTGAGCAGGTGTTAACCCATAGGTTGGACTTGATGATCTGAAAGGTCTTTTCCAACCTAGCTCATTCTGTGGTTCTGTAATTCAGGTTAGGCAGGGTGCTCACTCGGTGCCTGAGCTTGGCAAGCTGGGCAGTGACAGCAACAGGGCCTAGCAACCGTCCAGTGATCATCAGGGGACAGCAAGGGGACAAGTCACATCTGAGGTCGATCTGGGAGAGCCATACAACAATTCAGGACCAAAGAACATGTGGAACATTGTGAGGGCCAGGACTGAAGGCGCAGACTGGGGCTCCAGAGCAGTGGGCAGACAGAGCAAGGGGTTGTTCCCTGGTAGAAATTTTTGAATTTTAGGCTGCACACTGAATGTTTTTTTTTTTGCCTTGCTAAATGCCACACGCTGAAGTACATCCCACATCGTTAAAACTTGTATTTTAATTCCAGCTCTCAGGTTCAACCAAATCTCCATCAGCACGGCTGTGCCCTACAGCATGAGGAGACCGGAGCTGTCGGAGAACAGCCGTGTGACATCCTCCAGGCTGCGTCTCCTCAGGCGCCTGTGCCACCGGGACCCTCAGGACGCTGCCTTCTGCAGGGAGCTGCAGCCCCTGGCGGCCAGGCCGGCCCCCAGGAACTCCACGGCCGGGCCCTGGCCCCGCTGGCCTCAGGGCCTGCACAAAGCGCCGCCTCGCAAGGACTCGCTGGGGCACTTGAAGGTGGAGGCGTTTGCTGGGAGCCAGGGGGAAGCAGCCAACTACAGCATGATGGCATCCCTGGAGAGCCCTCTGCTCGGGGCCAGCCCCACCCCTGACATCAGCCAGGCAGAGCCCCTGCGAGCCCCCGGCACTGAAAGGTGGCTCCTGATTTCCTGGGCTAAAACAGAGCATGGTGGCTGGGGAGGGAAGGCCAAGCCAGGCCTCTGGGAGTCTCCGTGATATCCAGCCTGTATCCATGGAAGCTGCTGTGGGTGCTTCCTCCCAAGAGTGATTGTTACAACTGGATTTCAGAGTCCATTTAAATGGGTGCTGAAGGACCTGATGTGGTTGTAAAGAAGGCCAGGAATCCATAGCATGTCCCATATACACATATACCATCATGTCACGCCCCTCCTGTCCCATAAGCTTCTATAAACTTGGCAGGAGACTGAGGACCAGCTTTTAAATATTTCTGGCAAGCCACATATGAACTCTCTCCACCACATTATAGGATATGAGGGGGACCTTGCTTGAGCTTCCCTTTCCAACTCAAATCATGCCTCAAGGCGAGGTGCAAGCTGAGGCTGAGGGCACCCACATGGCTGGTAAACCATGATAAACACAAGACTCATTATGAACGATGCTTCTTCCTTGCTAGTTGAATTTGGGAGGTAGATCTTGGGAGGCTTTGCACTCTCTGTTCATCAGTGGTCTGCCTTGCCCAAGGTGGGGGAAATGGAAAGCAGAAACACTGACTTTCTTTCCATCTTCAAAGACGGCAAGGAGGAATTTCCCTATATTTCATGTTTGCAGCAATTTTATTTCATTTTCAGCTCACACCAGCTCCTTTTTCCACAGCAATGAGTTCGATGTGAGCCCCGTGGGCCATGACGACATCAGCTTGGCTGACATGTATCGGTGGAAAGTCTCAGCTTATGCTCCCTGCAGCTCCACCTGCACTTCAGGTAGGTTTGGCTTCAGGTGACTGATCACATGCAGTCCTTTTAAAAAGGCTATTGAGGGAGAGAACCCTGGTATTTTTTTATACAACAGGGAGAGTTTCAGATGCAGTGAGCACTCCAGTTATTTAGTGCTGGTGGGAGGAGGCTCTTGGATCTGATGGAGCATGGCTGAGGGTGTTGCTGGCCCAGCAGGTATCAGCACCTCCTATGCGATGTGTGTGCGCTATGATGGAGTGGAAGTGGATGAATCCTACTGTGATGCCCTGACCCGACCAGAACCCACTCACGAATTTTGCACAGGGAGAGACTGCCAGCCTAGGTGAGTGGAAGTGACATCAGCTGTCCACAGGGAGATATCTTTCTAAGGATCATTTTCTGCTCAAGCCATTTTTGGGCTGAAAGGTACACTTAAACTAAGAAGACCTTGTATACCCTTGTAAACGAAAAGAGAGGAATAACTTGGGACCTAAAAACTGTCTGCTAAGGGCAAAGCTGGTTTCAAGGCCAGCACCACATTTACTCAGATGGGATGAGCAGAGCCACAGCAGCAACTGCTGGGTGAGGGAGCCCCGGGTGTGCAGGCACAGCCCTGCCACCCCACGCCCCTGTTCCCCCTTACCTGGGTGTTCCTTTGTGCTTTCTCTGCTCGTGGAGGTGGGAGACCAGCCGGTGGAGCGAGTGCTCCCGGACCTGCGGCGAGGGCTTCCAGTACCGCACCGTGCGCTGCTGGAAGATGCTGGCACCGGGCTTCGACAGCTCTGTCTACGATGACCTCTGCGAGGCAGCGGGGCTGGCCAGGCCCATGGAGAGGAAAGCCTGCAAGAACAAGGCCTGTGGGCCCCAGTGGGAGCTCTCCGAGTGGTCCGAGGTAGGCTTTGCTCCCAGAGCTGGGCAGCCACGGCTGGGGTGGGGCCTGGAGGAAGGCGGCTGGCAGATGTCGGGTGCTGAGGAAGCCCCTGGCCAACTGCACCCTGGGGAAATGAGGAGTGCCTTTATCTGCAGCTGCGCTGTTCTGGCACTGCTCAGCAGACAAAACCCATTGCAAAACATTTTTTATAAGGTCACTTCTAAAGCAGGACAGTGACCAAGTGAAAACCCTGCCAGCAAGAAGCTTCCTCTTCTCGGGCATCCAAGCCCAGGGCCAATTGGGAAACAGTACCATGGAGATACAGAAAACTAAAAGCCCATTGCAGTGCCTTTGACTGACTTCCCATAGCCTGCTGTGGCCCAGTGACTTTGAACAGCAGTTCAGGCATCAGCACATTGATGTGTTAGAGCTCTAGATCCCAAAGTAAACGAGCAGCAAAGACAGAGGTGGACACACCTTTTTCTGTCCCTGCTGGGGCCCTTCCCCTCTCTCCTAGAGCAGCAGCAGGGAAACGGGAGGCGGCACAGCTGCTTCCCCACGCTAGTTCTGTGCCCCGGGGCTGACTCCGTGCGGCCCTTGCAGTGCTCGGCGCGGTGTGGCTCGCCGGGGACGATGAAGCGGGAGGTGCGCTGCTCCGTGGAAGCTCCCCTGTGCGACGAGTCCCGCAAGCCCAGCGGCGAGAAGGCGTGCACGGGCCCGCCCTGCGACCGCCGCTGGACCGCCTCCGACTGGGGCCCCGTGAGTCCGGGCATCCCCCGTGCCTCCTGCACCCAGTGCTGGGCTGGAGGGTGGGAGCAGCTGGGATCTCTGTCGGCTCTCTTCTGGCAGAGGCCAAGCTACAGAAACTAAAATAACCTATGTTTTTTGCCTCTCCTTGCTGTAAATTTTGGTTAACTGTGAGCTGAGCTCCATTTAATAATGTGGGAAGTTCACGGCACCTGGAGAATGGAAGCCCCTGGCCAAATGAACCTCTAAAGGCCCTTGGGATCCAGTGCAACAGTCCCAGTGTCAGGGCTGGACTCTGGACTCAGCTCTACTGGCAGCACCAACCCTGACCCCTCCAGTTCCCTGCTTTCTGATGTGTCTAAATGCCTTTTGCTCTCCAAGTGCTCAGGTTCGTGTGGCGAGGGGCGCATGAGCCGCTTTGTCGCGTGTCGCAACCTGGAGGGCAAGGTGATCTCCAGCTCGCAGTGTGACCCGGCCACCAAGCCCCTGGCTGTGCACCCGTGCGGAGACAAGAACTGCCCCGCACACTGGGTGGAGCAGGAGTGGGAGCAGGTAAAGCCAAGCCCAGCCCCGTGTCCTCACACCTCCTTTCCACCCTGTAGCCCACAGGATGGAGCTTGGTTCCCTTGGCAGAGCACAGTTGTATAGTGTGACCTTCAGCCATGGATCTGTATCCTTGTCCCAGCTGCTTTGAGAAAGAGGGAAGGGGTAGTGAATATCTCACGTTATCCCTGCCGTACCCCATAAAAACCCCCATGTCTGTGGCATTTTCTGCCTTCCCAAGGAGCTCCACGGGAGGGCAGCAATACCTTGAGGAAACTGCTCTCCCACCTGGCTCCTCAGCAGAGCCTCGTTCACTCACCCCCACGGAGGACACCAGCTTCCCACCAGTAAAGAGAACATCTGGACAAAACCGGCTTAGTCTCTGATAAGTAACAGCTGGAGGTAGACCTGAACCACAGCCCAGATCCCTGTGCTGAAAGTCACATCCAGACCATAACTGTATACTTGCTTCGAGGATGAGAGTCCAGTGAACATGGTCCAGGTGCTCTGTTCCATCCAACACTCAATCTCTGCACATCTTTTTACTCTCTTTCTGTTGCTCAAGGCCTAAAGACTTCAGGCTTTCTCATACATGCTGATCCAAATCCCAGAGTATCCAAAGAAGTACATTGAGTCTGTTGTGAGGCTTGGGCTTTTTCTTTGAAGTCTTAAGCAAAATGGATTTGTATAGCACTAAGAAGGTTTCTAGGATATAAGGGAAGCAGCCAGGCCCTCTTCCCTACAGTCATGGCTAAGCCTCACTTTTCACTTTTCTCCCTTTATAGCTGCTGACTGCATTCAGCTGAGCCTCCTCCAGCACCAGTAACAAGCACAGACTGGGTAAACCTGGCAGTTCTGTAACCCTCCCCTGCTCTGGCCCTCCGTGTGGGTCCCACACAGTCCTGAAGGGCCATTTTTAGCAGTGACCCAGCTACGAAACTCATCAGAGCTCTGAAAGACCAGCTGAGCTCCCCATCTTTGTCTGTGCCAGCTTCTTTGCTGTGTTCTCTCTGCTGATGAGCTCTGAGTTCTCAGGATGACTAAGGGCCAATGCAAGCCAGTTGTGCTGGCCCTGCTGTGGTGAAAAAGGACTCAAAGCAGTGAAATCTCAAAATGGCAACTGCCTGCATGGGCATCAGGGAGCAGATCCTGCCTCCTGCTGCTTTTCCTGGTGGTGTCTTGAGGGAGAGAGCTCTCCCAAGTAAGCCTGCAGAGCTCTGGGTTCAGCAGTGCTTGTCTGTGCACATCACCTGCACTGCACCACTTTGGTCCCCTTGGGCCCACACAAAGCTTGGTAGTACTCCAAGATGTAGGTTGCTACACGCATATGCTCTGTGGTTTTCCAGAACATAGATACACATAGTATCAGACAGAAACAGCCTCTTGCAGTCTTAGCTTGGCTGCTCCAGGCGCCCTGTGGTAGCTGCTCTCCAGGCCAGCCAAGGTGAACTCAGCTGAACACTAATTACCAGCATCTGTCCCTGCTCCCTGGGAAATCACACCCCCTGCTCCTGTGGCCTGGGCAGCACTTCCCTCTGTCAGACCGGTGTTAGCACAGGCATTAAGCCTTCCTTCTGAGCAGAATGCCCTCTTGCCTGAGGCTCGAGCATCGTTAGTTAGCGGGCTGCTCTGTTCCCTCCCCGCAGTGCGACGCCAGCTGTGGGCGCGGGGTGAAGACCCGGCTGGTGCTGTGCGTGGGCCTGGAGAACGGGCTCTACAGGGAGTACCCTCAGAAACGCTGCGAGACCTCTCCCAAACCTGAGGAACAAGCTGCCTGCTTCAGGAGGCCGTGTTCAACGTGGTTCACCACCTCCTGGTCCCAGGTAGGGCTGGGGGTGGTGGGGAAGGGGCAGGGTTGGTGGAGCAGGACCTGTGCTGAGGCTCTCTGGCAGCCTGCTCTGCCAGGGATCTGCCAAGTCTGGGTGGGACCCCAAGTTCTGCTCTTCTGCAGAACAGGCAGCAGGATGAGAGACTGCTGCCTGGTTTAGATACCATATGTCTGTCCAATACAACCCCAAAAAAGCCATTTTCCACCTGTCTAGTTAGTGTGCCAGTGGATGCTTGGCCAATTCCAGAAGAAATTGACAGAGCCATTCAAGGTTCACTCACAGGATCATCCACATGAGATCTTTGGTCCCCAATAGATGCACGGGATTGGATTCCTCACTTTCCCAAGGCATCTCGTGAACCTGAAGAATTGAAGATCCTTGGTTCTGTAAACATGACTTTTTGTGCCAAATGTAACTATACAGGGAAAGATCAAGCTTTGGTCAAAGATGTTTCTCCTTACCACTCTAGTACAAAAATCAGACTAATTGGCATCACATGCAGGCTGGAGAAAATCTTGGAGCATGGGGGTTATTGCCTCAAGAGGAGCATGCACCACGCTCCAGGCATGGGGGATACATGTCTCCTCCACTGCCAGGAGTCCATGTTTTGTCTTTCCCTCTTTCCCTCAACAGTAACTGGTGAACATTTAGGGTATGGGAAGACTGGGGAGCTGTATCTGGCTTACAGCAGCCATTTTCTCCATTTTCAGTCACAGCATCAACGCTCCAAACAAAAATGATTCTGAATTGCAACAAAGAGATGAAAAGCAAACTCTCCCTTGCTCTGCCCCAACTCCAACTCAGGGATGCTCTCCTCCAGCAAAAAAAAAGGAGAGTAAGTTTGAGATTAGTGCGGCATTTGACCCAAACCTCCTTAAGAACAGGGATCCAAAGCGGGGACTGGGAGACCTCAGTAGAGCAAAGAACTTGGGAGCTATAGAAAAACAGAAAATGCCTCTCATGCTCTCTCTCCTGTTTCTTGACCCCGACAGTGCAGCAAGACATGTGGAGCTGGTGTGCGACTGCGGGAGGTGAAGTGCTACCAGGGGGAAGCACTGGCTCAGGGCTGTGACCCCTCTGCCAAACCAGAGGCCAGGCAGACCTGCCAACTGCAGCCCTGCCCCACGGAGGCACCAGGTACGTCTGGGAGGGCAGGGAGATGGAGCAGCCCTTGGCTTTGTCCGTGATGTCCATGCTGGGGAAGCACATCTCCTTTGTAACCCCTTCTGTGTGTGCTTCTGCTCCCCAGAAGATGCCTGTGAAGACAAAGCGACAGCCAACTGCGTGCTGGTGCTGAAGGTGAAGCTGTGCTCACACTGGTACTACAGGAAGGCCTGCTGTTGGTCCTGTCGCCTCAAGTCACCCTGAGCACCGCCAGGACGTACTTCCCTTCCAAGTTCAGGGGCAGCAGCCCCCTCGAGCCAGACTTTCCACTTGAAGCCACCCCACTCGGCTTGGCTGTGGAGCCAGCCCCTGTAGAGCAGCCTGCTCAGTGAGGAAGGATTCCTACGACTTAGTCATCACTGTTCCCTCTCCACCAAGAGGGTTTCACACAAGACAAACCATCAGTGCCTAGAAAGCTACTGAGGAGTGAGTTGGGAGAGCCTGTCCCTGCTGTCACCGTCTCCGAGGGCCAGCCTGCACCAGGGCAGGGACAGAGCATCCCTCTCCTCTGCCCTGCAGGCTTCCCACCACAAGGGCAACTGCCAAAACACACTGAAAAATTGTGTCACAATAAAGAGATGAACTATAAAACTGTGGATTTGGGATGCATGTGCCTCGGCCAGAGCCAAGGGAGGAGCAGGGGACACAAGGGGAGTGGAGGAAAAGCAGGAGCAGGAAGGGTGGAGAGGAAAAATCTTTGCACCAGTAGAGCTCCCAGGCACCACTGGATAAAGCCCTTTTGGTGTTGCCTGCCAAAAGAACAGAAACCACTCCTGGTTTGTATTTCAAAGTCCTCGTTTATTTCTGACATTGAATTTGGACCCATAGCTGAGCAAAAAGACAGAGAATAGTAACAGGAGGAATCTGAAGTGGAAAAAAATCTGGGATCCCTGCCCCTACCCCATCCTGTTCTTCCACCAGCTCCCAAACCTTCCAATTCTCAGCTGCATCCCCCATGTTTCCAGCCCTTCCAGACTCTCCCATTCCCCTGTAGCCGTGCCAGACCCAGGGTGTGTGTTGGCTGCAAGGCCAACCCTCATCTTGGCCATCTGGCTGCTCGGGATCTGCCTCCCCAGCCTCGGCGCCTCGTTAGCCAGCGACAGGTCACGCTTAATCTGCTTGTGAAGAAGATGACAATGGAGTGGCCTTCCTTCAACCACAAGGGCAACCTCACAAGTGTGTCATTCCCACCCTCTGGAGGTGACGTAGCTGTGGGAAGCCTTTTTGTGTGCCAAGAGGTAGAGTTGGATGCCGGGAGCCACCGTGCCCGTGCGCTGGCTCTGCGCCCACCAAGGGGATGGCAGCATGGGGCTGTCTGGCAGAGACCACGCTGGGACACGTTAACTTCTCGTGGCTCCCAGCGTGATGAGACCTAGCTGAGCAGATGCTCTAGTGGGAAAGAATGGGATTTATCAAGGTAGCCAAGATTTTCTTCCAGTTACAAACCATGTTTTCAGGGAGGAGCTCTGGCCGGATGGGAGGCAGAAGGAGCTACATCCTACTGACCAGTGGGATCCAGACAGCTTTGCTGCTGGTAACTTTTATCTTCCCTCCTGCCTGCTCTTAATGTGAGAGGACATTAAAACCTGCTATCGCTATTTGGAGGATGGAAAGAGACTCTAAAAGTGATGCAGCCAGACCGAGTCTCCAGATAATGGAAATGCAATGTCTTTTTGGGCTGGAGGTGGGGAAGATGGTGCATAAGATTTGCTCAGAAGTGTGTGTAAAATGCAGGCCAGGGCAAGGCGTTTGGTTAGAAGAACCATCACCATGTTTTGCCTGGCTCCTTTTTTCTTCAGATCAGAGATGCCACGGCATGGGCAGGTCCAGTGTGTACCTCAGCCTTTTGCCTGGTAATATGGACATTTGAGGCTGGTGCACCGTGTGTCTCTGTCCTGAGACCTACTTTTTCTGTGTGTGAACGGGGAGGTCAAGTCCAAATCCTTCTGTGAGCAGCAAGATGATTTCTAAATTGCAGTGGTGAAAATAAAACCCCACCACGCACGTTTCTGAGCAGTCCTACCCTATATTGCAAAGGCATGGCAAGGGTTTCCTGCCATTGCCTCCAACAGCATCCACAGGGATCACTGCTGTCCCGGTCCCTCCTCCCTGCCGTGAATGCGAAGTGCTCAGCAGAGCAGTCCTGCACTGGTTGCTATGGAAGTTCCTGGGAATGACGGAGATGTCTCTTCAGTAATTTTTCACCTAGTTTGATTTATGGAGGAAGAAGGAACTTTCCCACATTCATTTTTGCAGAAAGGCAGAGTCACTGGCTGTCATTGCTGGCTGCAGTGCTGGTGCACCCACGTTCACAAGATGTTCAAGACACATGGGGGTCTTGCACCCTCTTCTTCCAGCAGCAAAAGCAGGGGACCCCAACCACCTGCACATCACTATCCAGTGGGAGGGCCCTGCAAAGGAGACGTGAGCCAGCGGGCTCTGCTGTTGCTGTCAAAAGCAAAATCGATCCTAAAGCCAACCTTCCTCTGGCTGTCAGAGCTGTCAGGGTGGGGCTTTGAAAGCTGAAGGTGACCAAAACTGCAGTTATTTAGCAATTCAATTCTTCCCCTAAGTAAAATCTTGCCATATTCAGGGGCCCAAGTTAAAATTGTTCCTAAGAAAGCTTGTGAAGGGTAGAAGAGGTGGGGGCTTTGGCCGCAGAAGGACTGGCCTGTGCCTGTTGGCGTGGGTGAGAACTTTTGTGAGGAACTTTTGCCTCCCCCGGCAGTGACCTAAATTCACGTCCTGAATTTCTTCAGCACATGCCAAGACCGAAGCGGGTGGGAGCCGGTGCCCCATCTTACACTTGAACAGAAAAGCTAACTGCTAGCGGCAGCTGACGCAGTACAAGGGGAGCAGGATGACCTGGATCTTCCCTTCTTCCCTTGCCTGTCGCTGAGGAGCGCTGCCGTGCCCTGCTGGCACTGGGATTCACCGGGGATGGCAGCTGGAGGTTGATGAGCCCATTGCTCCCTGTGCCAGAGGCAGCAGGCATCACCTCGGGTGGCTGTGAGGGGACACCGAAGGCCTCGCTGGGCTCAGGGAGCCGGGGGTAATTAAATTAGGTTGTACTGTACATAGCCCTCGTTAGAGAAGTCCCTTTGGGAGAGAGAGAGAGTAGAGAATAATGACACTTATGATGGATTCGGAGGCGGCCGGTTCAGCGTTGCCCTTCGAGGTCCCACTCGCCTTCTGGCCCGCGAGGCTCGGCCGTGCCGGGCGGCTCAGCAGGGCCGTGCCGGCCTCGGGCCGGGCTACGGGCTCCTCTCCTCAAAGACAAGTGAAAAGCCCCTTCCCTGGATAGAGCACCAGCTGGGGACACCCTGTGCTAGCGGGAACGGCGACTACACGTCCGTGCTGATGGCCCGCGGGTTGGGGACGCTGTCGCGGAGGAGGCCGCGGCGGCTCACCGTGTAGCTTTGCAGGGTGGCCATGTTGAGGGGCGGCCCCATCTCCTTGCAGCAGGCGGGGGTGTAGGTGACCCTGTCGCCCCCGTTGCGCACCATGTCGGCAGTTCGGATGTAAAAGGGGGAGCCGTAGGGGGAGCAGGTCGGGCAGTAGGGGTGAGCCCCGTGCTGGTTGAGCTCGCTGGGCGGCGCGGGGCTGCCCTGCCCGTCCACCATGCGGGAGCTGCAGGCGTTGCACATGACGAGATGCGAGTGCACGGGCAGGTCAGGCTCTTCCTCTTCCTCCTCCTCCTCCTCCTCGTCCTCTTCCTCAACGGAGTCATTTTTCTTACAGCAGTAGTACTGCAGGAAAGAGAAGGGGTTGTGTGAGGAGAAGCGGAGCAGCCGGCGGGGCAGCCCTGCCACATCCCCGCTCTCCTCATCCACCTGCCCGAGAAACCCTCCGAGGCCTCTTGCTGATCTGCTCCATCATTCTGGGTCCTGTGAAGCAGCAGAAGCCAGACCAAACCTGGAGCTGAGCGTGCTGCAGGAGGCACCTGCCGGGGAACTCACCCTCATCCCCCTGTGAGGTTTGCGAGGGGAATTTCATCCTGCCAGTTGGAAACTGCTCCAAGTAAGCGCTNGAAACTGCTCCAAGTAAGCGCTGTGCTTTCCATCACACGGGCATTGCTGCATGGCCCAGACTTCACATTAACTTTTAAAGAGCAGGAGGTTGTAGCTAGCCGTTGTTGAAAGCTTCCTCGGTTAATTTACCAGGGGGAAAAAAAATTATATAAAAATCTCCACCTGGTATTGCCAACCCAGCCAAGCCTGCACCTCAATTAGTAAGTGCTGCAGAGCCTCAAAAGCCTCAGGGCAGTACCCCCCACACCTAGGGGAGGGAAGGACATAACTGCAGCACCTGGGGGGATAGGAGGGTTCAACTCCCTGCCATCACAGGCAAAAAAAAAAA
>VYXD01000272.1:1112478-1199546 GCA_013397195.1 Hylia prasina | reverse complement strand
GAAACTGCTCCAAGTAAGCGCTGTGCTTTCCATCACACGGGCATTGCTGCATGGCCCAGACTTCACATTAACTTTTAAAGAGCAGGAGGTTGTAGCTAGCCGTTGTTGAAAGCTTCCTCGGTTAATTTACCAGGGGGAAAAAAAATTATATAAAAATCTCCACCTGGTATTGCCAACCCAGCCAAGCCTGCACCTCAATTAGTAAGTGCTGCAGAGCCTCAAAAGCCTCAGGGCAGTACCCCCCACACCTAGGGGAGGGAAGGACATAACTGCAGCACCTGGGGGGATAGGAGGGTTCAACTCCCTGCCATCACAGGCAAAAAAAAAAANNNNACGGCAAAAAAAAAAAAAAGCCCATCCAAACCCTTCCTGCTGCAGCACCTTGGCCCAGGGAGCGCAGGATCACAAAATATCCCCTGTTGGAAGGATCCAGTCCAACTCCTGGCCCTGTGCAGGACAGCCCAAAATTCACACCATGTGCCTGAGAGCATTGTCCAAGCACTTCTTAAGCTCTGGGATGCTTGGGACTGTGACCACTGCCCCGGGGAGCCCATTCCAGTGCAAGGTGGGGGTGGCAAAGCGGAGGACACTCACCTGTAGCCTACAGTAGCAGAGCACAGCAATGATGCACAGTAGGATCACCGTCGCTAGGATTCCCCCGGTGATGACAACAGTTCCCGCTGTCATCCGACCGATTCTCCATCAAACTCTGGAAGGCAGGGACACAAAACTCACCTTCCCTGGTTTTGTCATCACATCGTGGATGTGATGCCCACAAGCCATCCCAAAATATTGCATCCTCATTCCTGTCTCCCCAGCTGGAAAAGTATCATCCAATATTCTCCTCCTCTTCCTAGCGAGGGGACACCTGATATGCAGCATGACATCCCCTCACTGTTATTGCTGCTCTGGCTTGGGGTCTTTGTCAAACATCCCACAGCCCACTGGCAAAATCTCACCCTTACTGAGCCAAAAGTGATGATTTCCACCATCTTGGGGCATAAAAATTCACTTACTGCTTCAAAATGTAGGAACAAACCTGGGTTTTCACCAGGCAAAGCCAACAAGGAGCCTCTGAACTCCACAACAGTCTGAGCCCAAAAATTGCACCCTGGCTGCCTGTCAGGCACTTACAAGGCTAAGCAGCCCCCATCCCATGCCATGGCACCCAGGGGATACTCACGTTCACTGACGGAGGCGTTGGACCTGGAACAAGTGGAGGGAGAGGTTAGACATGGCCTGACAGCACCCCTTGCACCTGCCTGCCTGTCCCCATTTCCCAAGAATATGCCTTGATTTGGGGAGCCCAGCTTCACCCCAGTGTTATTTTCTTTAATTTGAAGCAGGGAAAGGAGGCATTTCCCAAGCTCAGAGCAATGCTCTACAGGAACAGGCCTGCCTTAGTCAGCACTTGGCCTTTTCCACTTGAAAATTTATTACCGGGAAGGCGGATGCGTCGTTGTGCTGATGTTTGAGGTGCCGCTGGGAAATGAAATCTCTCCTCCATCCCCTCCGGGAGAGGCGAGCCCCAGCGCCCTCCCCCACCCCAGGGACACTTACCCGGAAAAGGACAGGCAGGATGTCACAGTCACGCTGGCCCCGGGCCGCACGGTGGGGACAGGCAGCACCACATGGCCACAGGGAGACTCGGCAGCCCTGGGAGGGAGAACAAGGGGGAAAACTCCACCGTCAGCTCATCCCCCTTCCCAAAGGGGCTGCCCAGAGTCCCCAGCCCCACCAATGCTGCCTGTGTCACCGCAGTGGGGCTAAACAAATTGCCTTTTTTTAGGAACACTGTCGGGAAAGGTGGGTAAAGCAAACTGCCAGGAAAGAATAACCCCGTGCCCCAAATCTGCCATTTCACCAAAGCTGAGGACTTGTAGCAAGAAGTGGGTGCAGCCATCACCCCCTGCCCATGCCCAGCACAGCCGCATTTCATTATTGGCCCCCGTGTCCCTCTGTGCCTCGTCCAGAGCAGGGATAATTGATAGGGCCCAAGTGCCAGCCCGTTGCAGCTGAGGAGATCTAATTACCCTCTCACCACGTGGCCCTAATTAACAGAGAGAGAGGTGGCAGCTTCCAGACGAGACCTTCCCAACTCTGCCCTGGCCCCTCTCTGCTGCACGTCCCAGCAGGCACAGCGTGGAAGCTTCCTCCCCAAAAATCACCCACCCTCCTCACTCTGTTGTGATGGTTTGCACATCCTGCCTGCCACAAATTGATTTTCAGCTCGTGGGAAGTTCCTGTAAGAAGCCAAAAGGCGGGCACGCATTGGATTTCCTCCTTGAGCCGCTCTCACACACGAAACAAAGGGGAAAAAAAAACCCCCAAGAAATCAATATGCCCATAACCCAGCTAGTATCTCCATCCATCAGGAGACCCAGCACAGAGCTAATAATAGAGACCAACTCCTGCTCCCTGTTACCAAACTGTGCCCTGAACCACTGCCAGGAGTGTGAGGGAACACACCAGGAGCCTTTGGTGTGGTTGTCACCTCCCCAGGTGCCTTCCTTAACAGGGAAAAGGTGACAGTGGGTGGCTGAAAATGGCAAACGCTGACCTTTGATGACCCCAAGAGGGACACGCCGCAAGCTGGGCGGTGATGGATTATGCAGGCAGCTGTTCACGTCCAGAAAACTTCATTTCACGGGAGCTGTGATTTGATTTAGAGCTCAGCGAGCAGCATCCAATTAGCCTGAGGATTGGAGAGAGCAGGCACCCCTGGAGAGTGACCCTGGGCAAGGAGGGACTAGCCCTGGGGATTCTTTGGTCACCTCTGAGACCTGAGTGTCTCAGAGGATGGCTGGGCTTCCACATGCCCCACCTCTGGTATTCCCATTTCTGGGAATGCTGGGGTCAGCATTTCACCAGCCCCGCTCAGGAACTGGGCTCTTCCTTATAAAAGCAGTGAATGTTAAACAAAGGCAAAAATGAAGCACAGGAGAAGTGCTGCCTTTCCTCTTCTCTTTGGAGGGGGTGTCCTTCAAGAGGAGGAAGTTCCTGCCCTTCTCCCCTTCCCCAAACCCAGCCCACCAGCAGCCCAGAAGTTAATTTTCTACTGAGTTTGTGCCTACACAGTAGCTTTGTCTAGCCCACAGCTCTCTCCTGCATGGATGAAGAAGAGAATGTAACACCTGCCAGGGAAGGAGCAAGAGCCACAGTCTCAGGAGTAACTGGGGTTTTGGGAATTACAAAATAAGTATGTCCAGAAAGGGGCAGGACAACTAGAGCAGCCTTTTCACATCTCTGCCACCAGGAACTAGCCCATACCCATTTTCCATCCACCCTTCCCAAACACATCCCAGCCTGCTGGGAAAGGAGCACCTTGGGCTCCACAGGCTCAGCTCCACACAACCTCACCACTCCATCCCAACAAAAGGCCATACGTTTCTATGGATCCTGTAAAAGCCTGGGCTTTACTGTGAGCTGAGCTGTCCTGGAGCAGGACAGGACACAGAGGCAGCCCAGGGGGATGCACAAATCCAATTCCCTGAGGCACAGTCCCATTTCTCCTTCTGGCTTAAAATGGGAGTCGAGAGTTGTTTAAATATTTAAATATCCCAGGTTGAGCAGATGCCTTGGCACTCGCTGCTCACCTGCTCCTGGGTGGCTCAGGAGAGGCAACAACCCAAGGCTGCAGGGACCCTCTGGCACACAAATCATCTGAATAAAATCAGGGTTGATACATTTTCTTTAATTGATGTTGCCTCATGGCGCAAAGTTACGGCCTGAAAGGTGACTCTGGGAACGAGTGGCATCTCAGGCTTCTACATTTATTCTCCTTCAGTGACATCCATAGCAGATTTGCACGGTTTGCCAGTCGATGGGGAGGTTTTTGCCAGCCACCAGCACTCCCAGCCCAGCTGAGACACTCCTGTCCTTACTCACCCTGGGTGTCCCCACAGCCTCAACCTCATCCCTGCCACCTGACAGGGGTCAAACACTCACCCAGAGCTCAGGAGCAGGTTTAGGCTGGGGCAGGGCACGGTTAGACACCAAGAGCTTCATGCCAAACCTTGCCATGAGTCCTGCCCCAACCCAGGCTCTGCTCTCCTGGTTTTGCTCTGCAGCTCATGGGATAATTCAATGAAATTTCTGCCTGGTAAATTAGCCCGGCCGCTGCCTCACCAGAGTCATCTCCCAGGGCCTAATTGGAAAAAACCAGCATCAGGGGCTGCCTTTTCAAAACAGATTATGGCAGCAAACAACAGGGCAGCTCCCAGGCAGCTGAGACCTGCCCCGCACAGAGGCAGCCCGGCGAGACTCAGGGGGATCAACCTCCTGCAAACCCCAGCCATGGAGCAGGATGGGTGCTCAGGCAAGGCTGGGGTCCCACAAACTCCCTGCACGTCAGCTGCTCTGTGCTGCAAAGCATGAGGGGACAAGCCACGCCACGGGGGAGCAGAGCCAAGGAGACCCCACCACACAAACGAGCCGAGCCACGTGAAATTTTACCCAGAGCAGTGGCAATGTGGGATGCAGCTGGCAGCCCCCCAGCAGCCTCCCTCTGGTCCCAGTGCTCGTCCCCAGGCTTCCTGCCCAGGTGGCAAACCCCTGGGTCACTGTGAAGCCCAATCAGCTGAACCTGCTGCTGGTTCTGCTGGAGTTATGCTGGAGTCAGGACCAGTCTGCAGACAGAAATCACAGCAGCAGTTGGGAAAACTTTTATTTCTGCCTGCTGCAGAGAGCCCCAAATAAGATTTTTCCCAGCAGAAGAGGTGCTTCCTGTGACCCATTTCCTCCCCGAGGCTTTTTCCTCCTGTGCTGCCTTTAGTGCCTTGAGCCACGTGGGGTTTTCCCAGCAGTTTTGCTGCAGCCAACACCCTGCTCATAGCCACCACAAGGGCAGCTAGGTCGCAGAGATGACATTGTCCCCCAGCTGAGGCTCCAGTGAGTCAGTCAGTCATCAAAACCAAAAATTCCATGTCCTGCTGCAAGGTCTGCCCTTGCTTTCCCTCCACCACCTAGACCAGCTCCCCACTGCCTCTTCCCAGTCCAGAGATGGGAGAGACAAAATACCAACAAGGATGCGAAACCAGCTCTTTTCTAGCAAAAGCTTTGTGGAAAAGGCACGATATTAATCGCAATTTAAAAAAACAATCAAACACCTTCAATGGTGGGAGCTGCCAGCCAGACCCCAGCTCCCAGGTGGGCATGAAGGGCTGCATTCCTGCTGTAACCCTGCTCCCGACCCGCTGAGCCCAGGAGATCCTTCCTGCTGGCCATCAAACTCCACCAAAACCCGCCTTCTCGCCCGCCCAGGTTCACTGCCTCCCACACCCCACCTCATCCTGCCCTGTGGGAGCCCAGGAGAACTTCCCTGCCAACAGCCATTTGTCTTTACAGCCGCATAGGACCAAGCACCCCCTCTGACCTCTGTCCAGCTGTGTGAAGCCCTGGCACATCCTGGGACCAGCTGGCACATCTGCATGCCTCTCCCTGGGAGACCTCCCAGCGCTTCTCAGACTTCTGGAGGGAGGGCGGCTTTGCAGGCTGGGACGTCTCAGGCACGGATTATCCCGGTATCTCGTTACTTGGGCACCGCATCCACCCTTGATCTCCTTAAGCGACTATTCAGATCCCGTCCCGCCTGCCTGCGTGGATTAACCGCAGCCATGGACACGATGGAGGGACACAGAACGGACTGTCACCCCACCCTGTCGCCAAAAACACACACAGCCCCCAAACCCTGGGCTCAGCCAGGGCTACACCTGGATCAAGGCAAACCTCTATATAATTACAACCCCTCACTGCAGGGCGGGAGAACGGCAGCTCCCTCCTCGTCCCCCCACACGTCTCCTACCCGCTGCGTTTGCTCAGCCGCCTCCCAGTCAGCCCAGCTCGGGAGCCGGGGCGGGTGGATGCAGTCCCGGGAAGGGTGATGAGCAGCCCCGGACACAGGGAAGGCGTCAGGCGCGGGCAGCCCACAGCGGGATGCGGGATGGGAATATCCTCGGCCCGATCCACGTGGCTCATCTCCCGCCGCTGTGCCCAGGGCTCCTCCCGGGGCAGCTCCTGGCAAAAGCCCCGAGTGGCTAAGGCCAGGAACGTGTGCCGGGGAGCCGCTCCGCCGTGCTCCCAAAATAACCAGGGACAAAACCGGCGGCATGAAGCCAAGTCACACAGAGAAAGGCTTTTGAGATTATCCTGCACGTCAGATCCCCACGGGAGCTCCGGAGCCGGCCAGCACCTGGCCAGCATCCCTGCAGGCACCGTCCCTGCCAGCACCACACGTCCCCTGAGGAACAGCGGCAGCAGCCGGGAGTGGAGCGAGCCAGGACGCTGGGTGTGTCCCAGGTGAGACTGACCCTTGCCAAAAAGCTGGAGAATTTCCCCACACACGTGTGCTAAAGGCTTGGGACTTTGCCTATGGCCACAGCCTGAGGAGAGCCAGAGCCCAGGCTGGATCCCTGAGGACACAGACCCAAGAGCAAGGACTTGGATATTACTTGCACCCCATGGTGCCCCTGTCACAATGGGTGCTTAGCAGAAGACATGGATCCTTATGAGATTGGAAAGGAGCAGGAAAGGTTATTTGTTTCCACCCTGATTCCACCCTTGGTGCTCGCTCCTTGCACTGCTGTGGGTATCCCACGGCTGATTTAACCCTGTGGCAAGGCACCAGCACAGCACAAGTATTCCCCAGTGTCAGCCAGCATTCCCAGCCCCAGACTCTCCCCAGCAGTGTGATGGAGCCAGCCTCCTGTTCCACTGTTCATTCCCAGCTCTGGGCAGGTCTCTCCAGCATTTTCACTGCTTCAAGATGAAACCTTCAACTTCTCCCACCAGTGGGCTCTTCCCATCAGGGCAAGGACATGAAGACCTCAGCTGAATCCCTCCATTCCCTGGGGGCTGCAAACACACTCTGTGGATATACAGTCTTCTCCCTGGTTTGATTTTCTTGCTCCTCCCCCACAGGAAGATACATGCTCTGTTCTCCAGTGGGAGATTCCACCAGGACTCAGTGACACCAAACGCATCCTCATCCCGGGCACACAGTGGGAGAAATCCACCAGTGGGTGAAGCATTGAAAAACCCAACAGAGAAACATTGAGAAACCCAACAGAGCATCCCCAACAAGATCCAACTGAGCAGAGCTCGGTTGGATCCAAAGATTTTTTTTCATTACCCAGCTTCTCAGAAACCCCCAGGACAGCTTCTCCTCCAAGGCAGCACTTCATCATCACCCTTCTTGCCCTGGACATCAATGCAATCTCACCCTTCCCACCTTATTTCCGCCATTCCCATGAAAATTCCTTCCCCAGTTTCCCAGTGCCCACACGGATCTGTCCTTGCTGCCCTATCCCAGCTCCTCCCAGCCCGACACATAAAACACAACTTGTGCAAAACCTTTCCGTATAGCAGCAAGCTCTGCTCCCGAAAGCAAAGCCCAGGGGAAAAGGTCTGGATGAGGCTGGAGCCTCTGTAATCCCATCAGCTGCAGTCCCCCTGGCACGGCACACCGGGGCGGATCCCTTGTGCCGTGGCGTCACCCAATTTACGTGTTTTGCTAAAATAAAACACAAAATAAATTCTCTGTCTCGCCCCCCGGGTTTAACCCGTGCCCTCCCGCAGCCTGGGGACCGGTGGCTGAAACAGTGACAGGTGTTTGAAGGGTGCTGCTCCTCAGGGACACGCAGGGGATGTCCCCCTGTGTCCTGCCAGCATCTGCCCTCCTGCCTGCAAGTGTGCCAGCTAGACAGCCACTGTGGAGAGATTTAATTAGCACAGACATAATTAGGGGTAATAGCACTGTTTACCAGTTAAGGGGAATGAAGGGAGATGAGCCTTGTGTGTCTGCCTGTAGGGTGAGGGGCCACCACCACCCTTCTTGGCTCAGAACGTCTTTAAGTTCCAGTTACATTACTGTAGGAAAACTATATGGATGCCTATCAGTGATTCACTGCACTTTCCCTTTCACACTTTCTGTTTGTCTCACATTCATCTCCATCAGCCATGGGGCCAGCTGAGATCTCTCTCTGGTAGGCCAGCTGCCTGCCAGATCCAGGCAAGGGTTAAACAGGACATGGCCATCAGCATCTCTAACAAACCAAGTACTTCTCTGCCCACTTCCAGCTGGCCAGGTGCCCTTTGGGACCAGGGAAGACAGACAACCCCCAGATCACAGCTCCTCCAACAAAAAAGCCAACGCTAGGGCTGGTTATCATTTAATCCTGCTCTCACAGTAGCTGCTAATCTGCATAGTGCTTGGGAAGTGTCTTTTTTTCCAAGGGAAAGGGAGATGGAAGGTGCCAGCCCTGGGGAGGAGGGCATGGGGAAGGGCAGCCTCTTCGTCCACATGATGCAAGACCTGCTGCTCCAACTGCCAGCATCCCCCCAGCATGTTCACTTGGAGTAGAAACAGAGATTTATTTTAATGACTCATTAAAGCCTAATTGCATTCAGGCAGCAATACAGAGAGAGGAGCCTCCCACGTGCACCAGTACTACAGTCAGGAGGGCTCTCGGAGCCTCCCCGAAAGCACAAGGCAGACAGACTGTCTCTTTTTGGTAGGGCCAGACATCAGGGCCAGCTGCTGGCTCTGGAAGTGTGGCTTTGTGATCAGGATCCAAAAACAACCCAGAACACTCTCTGATCTTCTCTTCATTTGCCTCTGTGTGCCTGATGTGGCAGCTGCCACCAGCTGCTCATCCCTGAGCTCCAGGGAGGAGACGTGACTGGCCCAGAGCTTGGATGCCCATCTCCAGGGCCTCTGGGTGATCATTTCCTCGCCTTGGGGACACAAGTGTTTGTAACCTGGGCTTCCAAGGAGCCCATAGCAGGAGCAGGGTGGGATTTGCACAGGAGCCACCACAGGCAGAGAGCTGGAAGTGACACAGGGATGAGCTGCTCCTCCCATCCTGAGGGCACCACTAAGTGGCCATGCTAAAAACCAGCCTGGAGGGGAACCAGCCCAAACCCCACCACTGGCAATCCAGGGAAACCCTTGCTACTGACACCACCCATGTACCTCATCCTTCCTGGTGGGATGCAGACCCAGTGACAGCCTCATCACCCATGGGAACAGGAGCTTACAGCCACCCTGACTTCCAGAGATCCCCATCCTCAGGACACATGCTGGGAAGCCACTCCTGCCCTTCTCACCAGAGTGAATCCACTGACATCGACCTGAGGTTCTCCCCTCCTGGAAAGTTGCCCTATGCAGAGATGAGAAAGCCACGGGTCCCCTTTGCTGCTCTGCAGTTCAGACACCCACAGTACCCACAAGGATGCTATGGTGTGCTGTGGGAGGACAGCCCACCTGGAAACAGACACCCCATGGAATGGACAGGGTTACCCAGTCACCCAAGGGTATGGGTACTTTCCAAGCCACCAGGAATCCATCTGTCAGAGACTGCCCATCCATCGGGATCCTGGACCACAGCCCCATAGCTGCACACACCAGGGAAAGCTGGAGCCACACATTGCCCTGGGGTCAAACACAGGGCACAGCATCTGACCCAAACCCCACTGCTTGTGGTAAATCCAAGGGGGGTCATTCGAGGATCAGGTCCAGGACTGACTTTTCCATAAAGCTACGGGAAAAGCTCACCTGCACTTGCTTTACAGGACTGCTCCTGCTCCTTTCACCCACTGCCTCCCAGCCAGAGCAAGCCGGCACAGTGCAACCGGGCACGGGTGGGCCGGCCCTGCAGAGCTAAACTCTGCTGGATTTCAGACCAGGTTTTTTTTTTTTCCTCTCATTGATTTATCACACAGCAGAGCTACAGACTCATCCATCACTCAGGATGCTCCACCTCACGCAGCCCCATCAGGCAGGAGCAGGGCCAGCCGGGGTGGTCACGCACACACGGCCACACGCGCCCAGTGAGAAGGAAAACCCAACGTGAAGTCTCTGAATGTCTCCTGCAAATGAAGTGTGAAACTCGCTTTCAAGAAAACAAGGGTAACGGAGCCACGATAAATATTTCATCCTGGTGGGAATGCAGCAACAGGGAAGGTTAGGAGGGCAGAGATGCCAGGAAGGATAGGGGGCAGCAGGGATGGAGGATGGAGGGGGAGAAAGTGGAGGCAGCCTGGGCAGGGAACAAAGGGAACACCACAGCTTGACCTTATTTCTGTTTGCCACTTGCCCGGGGGCTGTCGGCTTTGAGGCATGACCACAAAGCAGCTCCCAGAAACAGGAGCATATCTTGTGTTCCTGTTCGTGCCCGTGGCTAAGCTGGGTGATCCTGCACCAGCTGGGAGCAGCTCAGTGCTCCGTCCTAACTCTTCCCAGCAGACACACACAGCTGCCTGGCTCTCCTGTCAGTCCATGCACCCAAAATGTCCTGTGCAAAATGGCTGGAGGATGCTCTGCATTTCTCCACAGAGGAGGGTTTGCCAAGTGGAAAATCCTTCACACCTGATTTCCACCCTGCAAAGCGTCTTTTGGGCTGGAGCAGTGCAGGGCTGGGCTGCCTCTCCTAAGCAGGTCTCTGGAGCTGGCTGTCCTCAGGCCTGTGGCCGGGCTGAAATCCAGCACTTTGGAAAGAGATGGACAAGGATTTCACATGCTGCTGGAATAGGGTGGGACTCACTGATCTGATGTTCACCATCACATCGAGACTGGCAGCCTACTGATGCTCTCCCCTCTTGGATTTTCAACAGGTGAAAAAGTCCTTCCTGGGAAAAGCCTTTTCTCCCAATCCCTGGCAAAGCCCAGGTTAGAACCCTTTGGATCCTGCAGGAACAACGCTGAAAGCCAACCAGCAACCCCAGTACACACAGTATCCCTCAAACAGCATCACAGGGAATTCTGAGGCTTAGGCAAGCAAGGGGCAAAGCTGGGGAAGGGGAAAAAAACAACCCCAGAAACACAAGCCTCTGTTGGGGTGGAATATTCCACCACTCCTTAGAAAATCTCTCTGCTGGAGAGACAATCAATAGTACACAAATGAAATACAGCTGAAAACACTAAATGTTTCCACATGCCCTTTTGGAGGGAATAAAATCCTCCAGGATAACCTTAAGAGAAAACAAAAGGCAGGCAAATAGCTCAAGCACAGGTCTCCTTTAATTACTGCAGCCCAGTGAGAGATAAAACAGAGATCCTTCGGAATAAACAAAAGGATTTGATTTCCTCCACTTCAGCAAAGGCAGCCACCATTTCTGTGGAGAGGTTTGGTGGTGAGGTTGGGGATTTGATGGGCTGACATGTCCTTGATGAATGGCAAAGTTTTGGGCCCCAGGAGAGGGAGCAGGAGGCTAAGCCCCTGGCTTGGGACTTCCAAAACTTCAAGTGGCTGCAAAGAAGTAGGTTTAGAGATGGCAAAACTCTGTCCCACCCACCCGAGCTGCCATCAGAGTTCACGGGGACTGAACAATCCCATCGCAGAGCTAAGTCAGACCACACAACCCTGAGAAAACGAGTCAGGATTTTGTAGGGCACCACAACCCCTGAGCTTCGCCCAGACGAAGCTGTGCTGCAGGGACTCGGCGCAGCCCCGGGATGCTGGGAGCAGGATGATGCTGGGAGCAGGATGATGCTGGGAGCATCCCACCCGAGCATCCCAGCCCGTTGTGTTCGGCGCCCCCACCACTCGAGCACCACTCCGGTTTCCCCCTTCCCATCGCAGCCCCAATCCCTGCCAGAGCCTTTCCCTGGCCCCGACGCCCCTGGAGAGCCGCGGAGCGGGGGAGGAGGGCGGCGGGGTGCCCNGGGGAGGGCCGGAGGAAGAGGAGGAGGGCAGGAGCAATAACAGCGGGAATAATAAATAATAGGAAGAGGAATAATCACCGGAGCGATGGAGCGGGAGCGCCCAGGCGGGTCCGGCCGCGGGGGAGGAGTTTGCCGGGGCCGGAGCTGCCGCCCCCAGCACCGCCCCCGGCCCCACGGTCGGGGAAAGAGGGGGGAAACCCACTCAACACACACAAAGCCTAATCCTCTCCCGGGAGAGCACACACTGGCAGCACCCTCGAACTCTTGGGTACCTTCAGGCTACCCCCAAAGCCAAGCCCTGCAGCACCCCAGTCACTGTCAAACCTGCAACGTCCCCGTGCCCGGGTCCTGCAGCACCCCAGGCATCCCAAAGCCACTCGTGCAGTCCCCCCAGCACCCCCATCCCTAACAGTGTCTCCTGATGTCAGCACTGCCGCGGCCAAATGCTGGGTGTCCAGAGGTTCTGGCTTGATCCATTCACCATGTCCCAGCTAGTTGGACTCCTCTGCCTCTGCAAACGGCCAGGACAAAAACCCATCACACCCCACTGCTACAGGGATGAGCCAGGCCCAGGGGTGGTGATGCCAAGCCTGTCCACCGCTTTTCAGACAGAACGACCCCCCTCCCACGACTCCCTGTAGAACACGTCTCTCTTAGCAGACACTGCCTGCCCAGCGTGAGGCCGGAGCCACTGCTGCCTTTGCTGCAAGCTCTGCCCATTGCTGTGTGCCCCAAGCCCATGCTGGCACTGGGAAGCCACACACACATAAAAGGTATTGTCCCCACTAAGAGTTTCCAGCTGCTGAAAAGCTTCAAAGCTCCAAAGCAAGAATTTAAGCTGGAGAAGGTACAGCTTGCAGTTGGCATCACCTTTGGAAGCAGAGAGCTGCTCACTGCTGGGAGCTACGATAAAGATAATTGAATCTCATGCCTTGCACCATGAGCTGAGTGCTGCGAGTGTGAGGATTACTGTGCCAGGAGAACATGTGTTTGCCTGTTTCTCTCTGATTTTGGTCTCAACAGGGCAAAAAAGCCATGGCAAGGCAGTGCAGCTTGGTGGGATCAATGCAGAACCTCTGCTACAGCAAAGCATGCAAACTCCCCTGTGCTTCAGTTTCTAAGAACAAGACACCACTGATACTTTTCCTCCCTGCAGAGCAAGCTAGAAAGCTGGACAGAAAACACCACTCACCTTCTCCTCCGTCACCTTGCCGTCCCTCAGGGCATCCCGTGGGGCACGGATTGCTCTCCCTGTTCTTCCAGCCCAGCCCTTGCAGCTGCCGGCTGCCCGTGCCAGGAGCCCGACCCGCTGATTCCTCCCCGGGATCCAGCAGCAGAGCTGAGCCGGGAGGAAAGAAACGCTGGTTTGGACGCAACGCCTTTAGCAAAAGGGCGGGATGAATTATGAAATGCAAAGGAGAGATAAGTGGATCCTGCCACAGCACTCACCCTCTGTGCTGCAGGATCCAAGCGCCTGCTGGCTGCGGGATGAAGGGCTGCTGCGGGATGAGTGGCTGCGTGGCACACACCAACACCTGCACTCAGCCCGGCCAGGGACAGCCTCCCTACTCCCCTGCCGGTAGGGGAATCCACATCATCCACTCCAGCACATCAGAGGGCTGGCAAATAGAGGAGCACTGAGCGAGGAAAGCGAGCACGCCGAGTGTTTCTGCGCAAGGTGGGAGAGATCCATTTTCCCGTTAGCCGGGCTTCAGAGCTGCTGGAGGGATGGGAATTAGAGACATCCAGACAAGCACGGAGGAGGAGGCCAGGAAAAGTGACAGAGTCATTTCCTGGGCTGCTCTGGGCAGGATGCGAGGAGGTGATGACAGCCCAGGATGCAGGGAGAGCCACTTCTCCCCTCAGCAAGCACTGCCAGGGCCATGGAAGGCATTATTACAGCTAATTCAGGAACTGACATTTCGCCGTTTCCATGGACGGGCATGGAAAAGAGTTTCTTTGGGCTAAAAGAGTCACTTGGCTTCCACAGAGCTGAGATTGCCCAGATCCAGATGATGCTCCTCCATCAGCCCCGTGGCTCTGGCCCAAAGCAGGCGGGCGCTGCAGGAGACCACAACAAAGCGAATGTGAAACAGCATCGCTCCAGCGAGCAGGTTATCAGCTCGCCTGATTCCAGTGCTGGTCTCATTTTTTTCCCCCTCAAGCTGTCTTTCCTATTGTTGTTTCATTATTTTTTAAAGCAATGCATGGGTGACCAAACAGAACAGAGAAGGTGGGATTCCCACTTTGTGGTGGCTGGGAAAAGCTCAGAAACGGGAGCGCCAGATGCTCTGCAACGGGGAGGAAAATTAAAGCCGAAGTTTTTGTTTTCAGTCGATGTGGTTTTAAATAAAACACACGGTTTGGGAGGCTCAGCTGGCATGTTTGGAGTGTTTGAGGTTAGCACTGCTGGCAAATCAAGCAGCAGTTTGATACAAAATACTTGTCAAGTTCTTATTTCAGTTTGTTTTGGGGCAAGAGCAACACAAAGCACCTGCAAAGCATCCTGCCTTGTTGGCATCTCGGGATCATCTGCTGCCAGGGCACCACAAAGAGCTCAGCGTGCCCAGGAACACAGGTACCCTGGCAATAGAGGGATCATGAGCCTGCCAGACTCTCACCCTCTGCAACACTCAGGTGTTGCAGTACCCACAGGTACAATTGACTTTAAAGCTTGTAAGTGTTGCAACTAATCCAGTATCACACAGGAAGTTCTTGTGGATTTTATAAAATCCCATCTTTCCCGTGCTGGAAAGGATTTCACTGACTAGTTTAAAAAAAAAAAAGGCAACCATAAAATACTTTTAGTTCCTTCTGGGTTTTTCTCTGTTGTAAAAAAATCTAAGCCCCTAGACTTCTCTTTCCATAATGATACTTCACACCCTTATTCATGAGGATGAACATTAAGGTAAATAACTCAGTGAGTCCTTAGTTTTGGTGCTTCTCCCATGATATCTGCACATGCAAACCCCAGGAGATGCCCAGGTGTGTGCAGAGAGCCTCAGCCCTGCTGCAGAGCCCTGCTCCCTTGCCTTGGTACACCTCACCCCCCTGCACTCCAGCACATCAATCATTTCCTTCCTGTTCAGGCCAGCATTTCCACCAGCCCAAAATGCTGATGCTGGAGGATGCTCGGGAGCTGAGCAGCTGCTGGCAGGAGAATTTATTTCATTCTGAGCTGGATCTTGCTTTTATTTTCATTTTAGCAGAGCCCAAGGCTGCTGTATCAATCAGAAAAAGCCTGACAGTGCAAAATTCTGTCCTCACCTGCATCTAGCCTGCTCCTCACAGGTTACAGGTTCTCTAGTTGCCTCGTGGACTCAACATCAGGGCTTCTGGGCTGAAAATGGGGGATTAACACACGGAATTATGTCCTCGGGAGCCAGCCAGAGCGTGTTTCTGTATCTCTGGTTGGGGGCTGAGTGTATTCGTAGGTTACAGTGTCTCAGCACGACCCTGTGATAACCTCACCCCTCACTGGACCTTCATCCCTCTCATCCCCATCCAGGAGCATATGGCCACAGCCCCCCAAGCCTGCCTGCTCCCTGGGGAGAGCTCAGGGGAGCTAATGCACAGCTTCCCCCTGCACAGCACATTTCCCATGCCAGATGTGCATTCAGTACTCATGGTACACCTCGGTGGCTTTGCTTTTACCTGCACAAACACTGAAAAACGAGCCCAGCCACACCAGGAATATTCAGCAAGTGCTGCCCAGCACCCCCGACATCTCCATTATCTGAGGGATGTGCCCATCTTGCAAGCCAGGGGTCACACATAGCCAGGCACCAGTGTCACAGGAAGATCTCTGTGCAGCTGCACTGCCCCCCAGATCTGACGTGTTCTGGGCACTGCACATGGGCTGGGGGAGAGAGATGCCGTGGCACCTGCACACCCACTGAATGGGGCAGGTGGTTGTTTTCCCCAGGAGCTGGTCAAGGGAGGGTGCATTGCCCAAAAGAGAATCTTTCCCCATCACTACAACTATCTAGGAACTCCAGGTGTCGAGGACCAGGGCTGTGCACACTGCACAGGGACACACAGGGCTGCCCATCCATCTGTGCTGCAGGAGAGGCAGAAGGAGCCTTGGCTAATGTTGTTAGCCAAGAGTTATGCTTTCTCCTTCCCAAAGAGAAATGTCATTAAAGCTCAGGCTTGAGTATTTTACATCCAGAGCTGCAATGGTGTTCCCCCGGGGTAGGGGTTTACAGCTTTGGGCTGTGATTAGGCAGCAGGGTAGTATTAACCCCTCACACTCCCAGAGCATCAGCTTGGGTGCAAGAGCTGCTTCCCCTCTTCAGCTGGCTCAGCCTCCTCATCCCAGGGGCACGGGAAGAAGCTCAAAAGTCCAGGGGGATCAAGGCACAGGATTTAAAGCTGTGGAGAGCAAATCCGGGTAGCCCATGGGGTACTTTACCCATGTGCTTCTAGACCCTGCCAGGAGCTAAGGATGCACTTTACCTTACCTTGAGAGAGTTCAGGTGTGGGGAGAATATCCCATATTACATTTTGGACTGTTCAGTCTAAAACTGGGATGTTTGCCCTGAGCTGAGTAAACACATCCCTCCAGGTTCATCCTCCCCAGGAGACACAGAGTGAGCCACACAAAGGGAACAGGCTCCCTCACATGGGGTCGGAGCAAGTTTGGGATAAAAAAGAGGGAAGGGAGAGCACCACCAACTGTATCCACTGGGATAGCTACAAGAGTGGTGGTGCCCTTAGAAAACTTAAAATTAAATTAAAATGCCCACTGATTTTCACCCTCCTTGCCCAGCACATGTGAGGAGGCAGGGTTTTTCCCAGCCAACACAGGGATCCCATGGGGAAAATGCTGATGCCCTTTCCACCACTAGTGGATACAGCTCTGGCATAAGACACAGCTTTCCTTTTGCCCACCCACAAACATGAAGCCTAAATATTTGATGGATCTGAACCGCTTTTCCTTGCTCCAGGAAGGAAATTACCCACCCTGTGAGCAACCTGGGGCTCCCTGCTCCAGTGCTCCCCTGCTTAGGGGAGGTGGGCTGCAGGGAGGTGGTGCTGCTCAGCTCTCATGAGAGCCAGGGGTTTCCTTGGTGCCTCGATTGCTGAGGGGTCTCTGTGCCTGCCAAGCCACAGCCCTGCTTGTCTTGGCAGAGGCCCATCAACCACTGTGGGCACAGCCACAGCACTGGGTCGGTAGGGAAAACATGCCCAGCGAGATTTGTGGTTCATGTGGCTCCAAGCAGGGCCAGCAGCACAGGGAAAAGCCCATCCCAGCCCCAAAGGGGGAGTCTGGGTGATTCTTAGTGGAGTAGGAAGGACAGACAGAGCAGAAAATTAACTCCTTGCAGCCAAGGGTGACTTAGCACACATGCACCAACCACCTCTCCGGGCTCATGGTAACACAAGCTCCGTGGTTTGGTTGGAGCGTCCTCCCAGGAATCACCCACGGGCCATCCACGTGACAGGGCAGCACGGGGCAAACCCACAGGGAAGAAGTCAGGCTCATGTACTGGCAAGCTTCAGGAGCCATGAGTGAGGAGCAAGGGGTGCAGTGGTGCCACCCAACCCAAACCAGAACCCCTAAGCCCCTCCACTAGAAGGTTTTCTCCCTCTGTAGGGAGCAGAGTCCTCTCCAACCTTCCTGGCTGCACAGGAGCCTTTCAAAGTCACACACTGGCCATAGTCAAGAGAGCAGTGCCTGCCCAAACCCTGGCACTGGCTGCTCCTGGCCATGGGCAGACAAGCCTGGCTCTACTCTCCTTTGGTATAGGTGAGAGGGAAAGCAGGGAAGATGGAGACATTACCCCAATAACCACCCAGACAGTCCCCAGGAGCCTGGAGGGCTCTGGCTCTCTGTATTCCCACCTTCCCTGCCCTTCCTCATGTTCTTCTGTATCAGCTCCTTTCCAGGTAGCTGCAAGCACATGGGCAGACAGAGCTTCAAAAGTGCCGTGAACAAGCCCAGGAGAGCAACGAAGAGCCAGGGCAGCCCCCCTGCAGCAAATGCACCTGGAAATCCAGGGAGCTGCTCATGGGACATCGGTGGCCAGCACAGGGATGAGCGGCACCGCCTTCCCCTCGCGCTGCCGAGCCGGGCAGCCCAATTTGTGAGGCTGGGAAGGACGCTCGGCCCTTTCCTGGCCCATTCGCTTCCCCTCCCGCAGCCCCCCGCGCTGGCTCCCGCTGAGGAGCCGCATGCGGCAGCAGGGGAGGGATGCCCGGCTCCGCACGCAGCCCGGCCACGGCCACACGTGTGCGGCAGGAGCGGGGGGAGCTCGGCCCCGGGTCACCCAAATGCAGCTGGAGCAGCGCGTGGGCTGAGGCTGCAGCGCCCAAAGGTCTCCGAGCACCTCCAGCGCCCGGGGAGCGGCTCTCACCGCCATCCCAGCTCCTCTCCGTCCCGCTCCCGGAGTGGCCAGGCCACCTCAACGAGCTGGTCCCACACTTCTTGCAGCCCCTCGCAATGTCTGGAAATGCTGGGGAGAGCGCTGGGGGCAGCCACGGCCCCTAAAGCATCCCTGCCTCCCCGGCCCCTGCTCGCTCCAGCGTAGCCCAGACTTGTCCTCATTTCAAGCTGGGCAAACGGCGGCCCGGCCCCAGAGGTAGTGAGATGATGCCGAACCTCCTAATGGAGCTTGACAGCAGTGGGATTAAAAGCACAAGTGAGATCGCAACCCCTCTGCAATCAGCTTCTGCCCTGGAAGAGCTGAATCAGAAGAGAAACCTCCCGGCAGCAGGGAGGGGATGAAGAGCCCGCTCACGAAGGGTGAGGGCAGCAGGGGCCAGGGGGCGCCTCGTCCATCCCAAGCCCTCCTCACTTGCCCTGCCAACTCACTGTCAGTAGGAAGGAGCCAGTCTTCCTCTCCTGCAGCAGCACTAGGAAAGGGTTTCACCAGCAGCAGTCCCAATTCCGACTGGTCCTAAACTTTGGATGCAGAACAGCCCACGCCATCTGCCCCCCTTCTTCTTGCTGCCTGTGAGGTCAAGGCACTCCACAGCACCCACAAGGAGCTCACTCCTTTCTCCCTCTCCTTTGAATGCTGTGCTTGGAGTGGTGCCACTGATATTGGAAAGGGCACCTGAGCAGCTAGGTGCCATGTGGGAGAACTTACCTGGATGCAAGGGGTGCTCAGGAGGACACCCACAGCTCCTGTTTCTGTAGGACAGGGTGTGCACAGATCCTTGCAGCCAGCACCAAACCCCAGAGCACAGCCCTGGTTCAGCCAAAAGGCACCATTCCCCACCCGAGGGATGCTCCAGCAGAATTGCTGCCCCACACATTTCTTCCCATCAGCAGGAATATCTTGGCATTTCCCCCGAAGCCATCCAAATGGGCCTTTGCAGAGATGCAGTGGAGGCCAGCTTGCATGAGCCATCCCAGGGATGTCCTCCAAAAGGCCACCAAGGTACAAGCACTGTCCCCATCTCTGCTCATCCAAAACCCAGCAGCCAGAAGCTGCTTTACGGCCTGGCACTCATTCCCTCCCAGCAAAATGCAAGGCAAAACCAGGACTTTTTACTGCAAGAAAAAGGGAGCCACTCCTGGGACCACTGGGAAGAGCTGATGGGTCTTGGCACAGCACTCAGGCTGAAAAGCTCCAGCTCCAGACCTTATTTTGCAGTGACCTGTACCAAGATTTGGCTTTTCCCTTTTTCTTGCCAAATGGAAAGAAAAAGAAAGCCTTCCAGGTCAGAGGAAAGAAAAGCATTTACTCGTGGGTCAAGTGAAACAATCTGATGAAGGGTTGACTGCACTTTTATCCTCCCCAAACAAGGAAAATATTCAATTTCCATCTCAAAAAAACCCCATCTAAAAATAAAAACACAAACGTTTTTAGGGTCAGAAGCACTCAACTTTGGTTTTCAAGCCCAAATGATTCTCTCAGCTGAACCCCACGCTGCAAAGCACGGCTTGACTGAAAAGTGCAGAGGGGTGAGGAGGGCTGGGCTGAGGCATCGATCTGGAAAATGTCACCCTCGCTGAGAGGGCAGAGCCACAGCGACCACCGCAGGGCCAGCCCAGAACCACCCGTGTCCCCGGAGCGCAGCCTGGGAGCCCCGAGCTCCGCTCCCGCCGGGCTGCGGTGCCGGAGGGAGGGACGGAGGGAGGGAGGTGTTTGGCCACCTCTGCAGCGCTGCTCATCCAAAGCGAGCTGTCACTTCCCATCCTCCTCGCCAGCCAAATCCTTCCTGACATCCCGTTTAAAACCCAAAGTACCCGATTACCGCTGCAGCCAGGAGAAACTCTTCCATAAACACACCCCCCAAAACAAAATCCCTGCCCGGAGCACCGCTCCACACCCTTCCCAGGCCCGCCCACATGCCAGGGGTACCTGGGTCCTTCTCGAGGTGGTCCAGGTGCGGCTCTGCTCTCAGGTGCGTGGTCCCAGCCACAGGGACACCACGTTTCCAGCCCCTGCTTCCCACCAGCCCAGAAGGGGAAGAGCCACCGGCCCCAGCTCCATCCACCTGCCAGGGCTGACCCCAGACCCCTCCCGTCCCTGAGTCCATTAGCAAATCCCTGTAGCACACACCTTGCTGGTGTGTTTTGCTTGACCCCGGCTTTTAGGGAGAACTGCAGAGCTACGTTGCCCTTCAATTTTTAATTTCCTCTAAACATTCTGGTCCTCTCCCAAGGGACTCCAAGTGGATCACCTCTGCTGGCAGCACAGCTGCCCCACAGCTGTGGGGAAGGGGGAAACCAGGGGCAAGGGAGGGGAAAGCAGCTCCACCCCAAGCTCCTTTGGAGGAGCAGCACCCCTTTACACACACATGGTGGGATGAGGGGAACCCACACTGGGCTCCCCAGTGCCCCATGGAGATGCTCCACAGGAAGGAGTGGGGACAACTCCAGACCTCTCCAGGAGGGACATGACACCTGCAGGGACAGGGTTGTTGCAGAGCAGAGCACCCTCCTCCTTCCATCAGACGCCTCCGTGGGTCTGGGTTCCTCCAAAATTGACAAGAAGATTTATCCCAGTGCCTGGCACAGCTGCCCCTCCTTCCCCACCACCTGGCACCAGCACACAGGAAGGCCCAAGAGCAAGGACAGGAATACAGCATCACTTTCCAGTCCCTGAGGCATCTTTCTCTTTTTTCCGCTGCCTTAGGCAACAAATGTACAAACAGGGACCTGCTGGGCATGAGGAATGTGAGCTGAACTGCTCTGGGAAGGGAGATGCTGGGAAGAGCAGCTAAGATCACCTTGGAGCAGGGCAGCAGCTCGAGGTGCATTTTCTGTCCCTCAGGTGCTGGGTGGGTCCAGGCTCAGGGTTAAGGTTCAGTTCTACACCTTGTATCTTGATTGAAAGTGCATGGAAAACTAACCAAGCACTTGCAGACAAGATGTGAATGGCAAAACCACAAAGAAAAAAGAAATCCTGATCAGGTCAGCATGAGGAAGGGTACATGGAATTGCAGCAAGGCCCTGTGGCTTACCTTCAGCAGGTACCCATGGTGCAAAAAGACTGATGTGCCTGGAACATGCTTCCTCCAATACCCAAACTGGCAGGTTTGGGAGTCCCCAAATCACAGGGGTACTGTTTAACACTTGCTGGCTCCCTCCCACAAATTTGCTGTTACCTTTCTGCACGTTAGCTCCCAGCCCCATGGCATCTCCTCATTCCCAATATCCTGAAACAGCAGTGAGACCCATCCCCAAAGCTCCCAGTTCCATGCCCAGGCAGCCTGGGGGTCTGCTGCACCCCAGGCAGGGAGCAGGACAGAGGCAGCTGCTGCTGGGCACGGGGCAGGATGCCCCCTGAGCAGGATGTTCTTCAGGCTCTCACCTCCCTCACCCTCCCAGGCCCCCAGAGAAGAGTTTGAGGCTGCAGGGAGCCGAGCTGCAGAGCGCTGGCCTCGGCTGCCACCTAGCAGCAGCAGGGACACGCTGACAGCTCTTCCAAGTTCAGGCCCCTGCTGCAGCCCAGGGAGCCGTCCAGGAGGATCTGGGGGTCTTCTCAGGACACCCCACCCTGGCCCCAGTCACCTCCCTGAAACCAAAAGGTGGTTCTGCAGCAGAGGGTGAGCTCTGTGCAAGCTCAGCACTGTTGTACTGAGGGATGAAAAAAATGTGCAGCGAGTGCCCCAACCCAAATGTGGCACCAGAGAAGTCAGCAAACCTCTGAACCTCCCCCACAGGGTTGGACAGCCCCTGCTCCTTATCATTCTCCTTCCATCAGCTTTTGCAGCAGCTGCTCTCTAACCAGCCACAGATTTTTGGGTTTTAGCTGTTTCACATCCCAAACCACCTTTAAATACTGAAATTAAAAAAAGTGAAAATAATACAACAGTTTGGGTTGGAAGAGAGCTTTAAAGATCAACTAGTCCAATCCACAAACGACTCATGCTGGGTTTTTACCCATTCCAGTATTACTGCCAGTCTAATTCAGCTTTTCTTGGTGGTTTGCAGAGGAAGATACCTCTGGCAGGGTTGCAGGTGGGCACAGAATGGCCCTTGAAGCCCCTGAAGATGTGAGGAACACTCCAGGTACCAGAAAAGCAGCTGGATGCCAGCATTCCTAACCAGGGCTCTTCTGTTTTCACAGCTTTTCTCTGCATTAACACCCATTAGGATCACTTGCCACAGGCAAGGAGCTACACAAACACGGTCAAGCTTCAGGCTCTCTCTCACTGGATTCCTTACAGATTTTATTCCATATCTTTAAGATGAGATTCCTCACACTTTGTACACATGACAACAAATCACAGCATCATCTTCTCGGGGAAGGAGGTTTCTTCGGCTCTCCTCACAGCAAGGCGTGTGTAGAGCAGCCACTCTGTTAAAAACCAAATCCACATCCCCACATAATGTCAAAACAGCTCATGCACTGAAGGAGGGAGGGGACAGGCAGCCAGTTGCCCTCTCCTAAACTTAAAGGATCCATAACACAATGTGACACTTGGATGTTCTCCTGAACCATTATATTAAAGAGCAGTAACTCAGTACACCACTGGTACAACAAAACCTAACTATGTTCCTGAAAGTAAAACTAACATTTATCACACATGCTGGGCACACCTGAGACATCACACTCCAGGTTTTTTCAAGAGATTAAACGTTTCTGAAAAAAAAAAAAAAACAAACAAAAAAACCCCAGCTGCATGCTCATACAGAGAGAGCCTGTGCTCCTCCAGCCAGCCTTCTTTGGCAGCAGCTCCAGCTTCTCCCCTCTTATGACACCTTCCTTCTCAGGCTGGGCAGCTACTGGAAGTAGGCATGGGAAGTGGCCAAGGATGCAGCTGCCACCACTGCAGGGAGCAGGGCAGGAGGGACACACAGTTCCTGAGGTGACCCTTGGTCACAGAGCCCAGAGCATGGCAGAGGCCAACCATGAGACTCCCGGGAAGGTCCTGGTCTTCACGTTTTCTTCATCTGCATGAAGAGGAACACAGAAAAGAAAGATCAAATCTACACAGGCAAATCCAGGAGCTCCAGTTCAGACTGAAATCCCTTTTGCCTGCACCTCACCAGGTCACGGAAAGAAGACTTGCTATTGCACACCCACTTGATGAGTCCAGGACAGTACAATGCAAGGACCCCTCTCCCTCTCCTCCTGCTCCTCCACCTCCACTTCTCCAGAGGTGGGAAATCAGACGTGCATTGAGTAGCTTTTGTCTAGGGAACTCTAGAGAGAAAGTCCCAAGGC
Organism: Hylia prasina; assembly: GCA_013397195.1. Classification (NCBI taxonomy): domain Eukaryota; kingdom Metazoa; phylum Chordata; class Aves; order Passeriformes; family Sylviidae; genus Hylia; species Hylia prasina. The sequence goes on along the minus strand of VYXD01000272.1, from coordinate 1,176,254 downwards.
CTTGCCTTTGGCAAGTCACTTAATCCACCTTGTAAATCGAGCAACTCCTGTGTGGGTGTTGTAAATTCTTCCATCATTTGGAAGATGGAAGACAAACACACACACAGGGGACTCATAGGGTTTACAACCATAGTTCCTTATGGTTGAGAGACTGGGAGGCTGAGTAGGAAATGAACACTGGAGTGGAGAAACAAACGCTTTGCACGCAAGCAGCAGGAAGTCCAGTAAAAAGAACAAAACCCAACACTGAGAGAACTAACTCTCAACTCATTTGTTCCCATGAAACAATTAGAAAAAATCCATTTTGCTGCACAAAGGTCAACCCAATACATTGCACCCAACTCTTTATTATGGTGGCATCTCCAGCCCACAGAAACACCAACATTTCCATCTGTTCCAGCAGCACCAGCCTTAGGATACCCACGAGGGGCTGCAAAACCCACAGCACAGTAACAGACTGATCAACTTTCTGTCAGTCGGTTTTGACTGAGGGATCTGTTCATACTGTCAAGCATGAATAGTGCTGCCATCCAACAGTGGGATGTACAGCTTCCTAAAGTTGGGTCCTGCTGGAAAAACTCTCTGATCTGAGCCATCTTTGCCTCATTTCTGCTGGCTGTCTGGAGTAAATAAAGGAGGTGGTAAAGGTCTTCCACTGACTTGATTAAGACAGCAGGCATTGAGGACTCTCCAAGAGAAGGAGGTGTCTGCAAATGTCTGCAAAAAAATCGAGAGGGTGCAATTAGTGCACACTCAGCTCATTAGCTGCCCTGATCTCAATTATCTCTCAAAATTTACAAAGAAGAGGAAGGTCAGCAAAGGGATAATTAAAAAACCAGAACAACAGGACTACACATAATAATCCCCCAGTTCCCTTGGCCAAAGGGTAGCTTTTCCTCCACAGAAAGCTGGAAAGAGTCATAGATTATTACAAGACACGAGGCACCCTCTCTTAGCAAAGAATTAACAGCTGTCTCATCTCTCAGCAGCCCCACGCAGAACCAGTGACAGCAATGACAGAGGGAGTTTCTGCAAGGAGGAAGAAGCTGAGTCAGAGGAAGCCCCTCTGCATTTTTGCTTAAGAATTCAAATTAAATTTACATTTCAGGGATGTTCACTCACGTCTCAGCCACAGACAAGAGCTGATGTTTGTATTTTCTATCTGAGTATGGAGGAGAAAACTAGTGAAATGACGGACAGGCAGCTGTTCAAAAACTGGGTACTTGCTCTCTAGGCTGCTTCTGTTGTCAGGGCACGAGGGGACTGTGAGGCACTCCTGCAGCAGCAAGGATGGCTGGGCAGCAGGAATTCAGTGCTGACAGGATGCCAAGACAGCATCACTAGAGCCCAATTAGCCAACTACTCAGCTGGATACCAGCAGCCCACTGAAAACCTCTGCTTAACATGCAGGAAAAAATACGAGTGTTAGGACAAGGTTACAAGATGATTTTTGTCTCTTCTTGCTGCCCACGCCATTCTTACTGAGGGACAGGATGCACTTACAATATTCCTCTAGTCTTCAAATCACCACCTATGTCTGACATTTATGAATCTTGCTTTAGTCAGCTAGGGTAAGGAGCCCTCCAGATTCCTGCATTTGAAACAGAAACTCAGAATTGCAGTCTTCCCCACATTACCTTCTTCCAAATACATACAATAAGATGGTGGGTCGTGCCTTTCAGTTCACTTGATAAACTGACAGAGCAAGGACATTAATATCCAAGACACAGCTTACACTGAGTTTCTCTAGCACAGAAACCTAAGCTGACTAGAAAAAAAAACCTAGAGAAAATGACTACTTTACAAATTACTAGCATTACACTGGCTTTTACTCTTCCTTCAGAGCAGTGTCAGAAACAGGCCCAGAGCAGGCCCACTGCTGAACACTTCAACAGCTGACACTGGCTTGGTCCCTGTAGTAAAATGTCTCATAAAAACACTACAATTCAAAGAACACAGAAAAGGAGAGAGAATCACCTGCAGACAAGTGCTCCTGGTGTTTCTAATGGTTTCTAACACCCTAGACTGCACTCAGGACCTGGAGTTTACTCCCTGCTAACCTCTCTGTTCAGCAGTAAATCAAAGTGTTAAATAGCCAAGGGCTTCCCTCTGAACATGCTCTGAAACCCAAGGTGTAAAGCACACACATATGCTTTACATTCACCCTTAGAGTTATTTTTTTAACAAACCTGCAGTTGTACAGAACCTTAACCCCAGCAACAACCAGGACTGCAAATCACTTCCTTTCAGGTCAGTTTAGGATGAGCAAGACCCTTTACAGCAAATATTCACCACTAGCACTTGTGGTCTTTTCCTGCATTTACAAACTACTACCTTGAATTATTACAGATCCTTTGCCAAACCCCAGAGATCTCAGAGGAAAACACACACTTCCTGGCTCCCAGGGGTGCAAAACCATGGAAGTGCCAAGTCAAACTGATCACAAGAATCTGGCACTGCTCTGAGTTCTCAGAGTCCACTCTCAGACTGAAAAATTATGGTGCATATGTGGGAGGTTAGAGAGAGCACACAGACTCCCCCTGAAGTCTGCAAAGGGATCAGAGGACAGGCAGCTAGAAAGGTGTTTATGATCCACATAAATAATAGTTTTCATATTAAGTTTCTGCTTGCTTTTTATAAAAGCAGAAAGCCAACTCCACAGAAAACTTCCAGGGGACTAAAACAAGTCACATCTGCTGAGCCCTGGAGCTGATTTCATGGAATCACAGCTGTGCCAAACTCTCACCTGGTCACAGCTCAGCTCCATCCAGCTTCAAGGTTGCTGTTTTACTGTCTGCATCTCGAGATTCCTGCTGCAAGTGAAAGCCTGGCTCCACCACTTCAGCATTCCCCTGCTTTCCACTGGGCTGAACATACAAGGCTGAAGGATTCAGTTCCTCAAATTCCTAGAACAAATAAAACCCATGCCAGAATAGTAATAAAACTCCATGTTGTAACTAATAAAGAATAAAAAGGATTCAGCAAACCTCTAACAGGTCAGCAAATGGATGAAGGTCCACAACACCCAAGAGTTAGCTCCGAATTCTTGCAGAAATGGCCTTATTAGAAAATCAACTCCTCTTCTGCCAGCAGCAAAATTTCTCAGCAATGCCCCCCTCCCCCAAAATTGGGCCTACACATGAAATACCATCACAGGATCTAATCCTGCCAGAACACGCATTCTGCACCTGCTGAATAAAACAACAGATAGAAGCACTCCAGGCTGGAAAACTCAGCTTTCTGCTGAAATATAAAATCGTGGCAGTAGCTTTCCGAGAGTTTGCATAATCCACACAGTTCTCACTGGAACTGAGCTGAGACATGCAAACAATGCCACAGGTAAGCCTAAAGCACAAATGATCTGGCTTACAACTGGTGTGACAACAGGCAATTACCATGGTTATGCCATCCAGCACTGTACATTTCACTGGCAAAGCATGACAGTTTGTAAACCAAAACCATTTCTATATCAACTTTTAATCTATTGCTAGAAGACAGGCTGGAAACAGTTTGTTCTGCTAAACAGAACATCTCTGCTGTACCATCAGATTCCCCCTTAAGAAAAAGCGAGCTCTGCCCATAGAGTTAGACACTCTGGGATGCAGTCACAAAATGAAAAGCTACAGGAAAGCAGGGAATACCAGTTTCGCTCTTCACAAAACCACTTGCTTCAAGGTAAGAATCTTCCCATTCCAGACCCAAACAGGGATGTTTCCCTTCCCCTTCCTTTCAGCAGCACACGCCTCTCTCCTGACCTGGGAAGGAATGTTCTCTCCACACACATCAGCATATCCCATATCCCTCAAGACAGAGTGGAAGTAGACATCCTGCTTGGTGGATGTGTCACACAGGAAGAGGTACAGAACACCATCCACATATTCATCCACGATGCCCACAAGTTCCTTGAAGCGACAGAGATGCTTGAACAGGAGAACTGCTGCACTGGACCACTTACCCTGAAGAGGAAACAATGTAGAGTTACCATAAACAAACCAATGTCCACCACCTGAGACTTTTCCTGGTGGTGGGCACTTGTCAAAAGCCAACTGAGCTAAGCCAGGCTAGTGATAAATACAGGAAAGTCAGGCAGACAAGCTTCCCAGCATGAAACTAAACCAAACTACACCAAAGCTTGCAATTCTCATTACGCTGGGAATGCTTTTCACCCTAAATACCTACTTCCAAACATAGTTCCATGGCATTCACCAGTGACCCAATTGCCTAAAATACAGTTGTTTGTTGCGTTTTCTTTTATAATTCCTGGAATCAGGAGACTTTACAAACATTAAAAGTGTCAATAGGTATTAAGATGCTGCTAAGCCTCACCACAAGGAAAACTGTGATTAACCCTCAAAACCCAAGGGAAATAACTTTTTAAAAGCAACATCTTTAAAAACACACAGGCAGCAGCTCTGCTCACATGTATTCCTTCAGAGACTGTACTTCTCAGGCTTCTTGACCAAGAGGTTTCCTATCACAAAGAAACTTTCTTATGACCTCTGTAACTCTGGCTGTGCTAACTGCATCAAACCAACTCACTTAAAGCTCTGTTACAGAATAAGGTTTTAAAACAGAGGGTTGGAGCTACCAAGGCTTCAGAAGGACTTTGGGGAACTACTGGCAGGGAGAGGAACAAGTTTGCTATGTTGCTTAACAGTAGCCATCTGTTTCTGCAAGAATATAAGCAAGAATGCTCTGATGGCAAGGAAACCAGTGGAAGGGTGATTGCTTGTAGGGTAGATACTCATCCAGCACACTCTACTGAACATAACAGCACTAATCCTGCTGTAAATATCAACAGGACCTGACTTCATCCAAATGCTTGCCCTTGGCAGGAGAAAAAGACAACCTCTACTAACTCCTCTACGTATGTCAATAAACAAAACTGTGTGTGGACATGTACCTCCACGGGTTTTACCCATGCCAAGGAACACGGGATGGCCTGAGCAGGGAGCTTCAAGTAGTGCCACCTAAAATACAAAGCAAAACCATTACAGCAAAAACAGGGATAAATCAGCAGAACAGCAGAACTTCCTCCTCTTCTGGGTTTTACTACCAGTTTAGGAATGCAGAAGCGTTGGATTGTGCACTCACGACTAAAACCCAAGAGCAGCTTCAGAAAACACTCCACATCCAGAGAATGGGCACAGCAAAACCAGCAATAACAACAGATCCCTTATGCATTCCCTGGCCCAAGCCCCTTCCCATCAAAACCCCTTGTGGAGACAAAGTTACAGAGAGAGAACCATGACTTTTGAACCAAAGAATGCCAACAGCCAGGCACAAGGAGAGGCAAACGAGGGGGAAGACACAAATATGGAAAATGTGCTGAACTGCAGAGAAAAAGCACCTCTGACATTGCAAACAAGTCCCACCTGGGGGATGTGCCTTCAGGAGAAGGTGTATATCCACTCATGCAACCCAGGAGGGAGCATTAGGGAGCTTGGCCTGAGGTGACAGAGAGCAGCAAGAGCACAGACTGCAGAGTGAAGACAGACACAGGAGAGGATTTAGCAGTGTACTCCAGGGGCCAGTGCTGGGTCCAGTATTGCTCAAAGTCCTCATTATTGACCTGGGTGATGGGGAAGAGTCTACCCTCAGTCTGCTGATGACACAAAACTGGCAGGAGTGGCTGATGCCCTAGAGGGTCAGGTTGCCATCCAGACAGACCTTGACAGGACAGAGAAATGGGCATACAGGAACCTCACAAAGTTCAAAAAGTCCTGCACTTGGGAAGAACACCATGCATCAGCACAGTGTGGACCAGCTGCAAAGTGTCTTTTTTATCAGGAGGGTGACTAAGCACTGGAATGGGTTGCCCAGAGAGGTCATGGAATCTTCATCCTAGGAAACATTCAAAAACCATCTCAGCATGATGCTAGGCAGCCTGTTCTAGACAGGCCCACTTCAGTGGGGAGCTTGGACAGGATGACCTCCAGAAGCCTAATCCAACTTCAGCCGTCCTGTGATTCTTCCACCCATGGGTGTGGAAACTGACAGCGGTCAGAAAATAGATTTCTAGGCACCAGGCAGTGGCTTGGGCCCGTAAGAAAGCGAAGCACACAACACTCTCATTCTGGCCTGGGAAATTGTAAGGAAGAACCCAAAACAATCCCAAATAAATAGCTTCTTCCTGACACCTGGTGTTTTCCAACTGGTTTACTGGCAAAGACATTTAGAGGTGTAGGCTCTAAATCACCAATCCTATTCACTGTACTGAAACACTGTATAAATGAATCTGTCTTTCAATAAACTTTGCTATATGCCCTCCAAGAAGATTGGAGTCTACATTACATGAGCCGTCGGGAATTGTAATGATAGATGGGTAATTCACTTACTTGAGGAATCTCAGTGAAGACTTCTGGACAACTTGGAGGCGTCCATAGTCTGCACAGAACACTTCTACCTCCTGGTCACTGATCACACGGTGGATGATCACACGGTACCACCACTTGGAGACCACGACACAGCAGAGCTGCCCAGGCCGCACTGCAGACTCTGGCATGATGTATTTATCTGATGCAACTTTGTGTGAGTAAACGTGTCTGTAAAAGATCACAGTGAGAAACCAGGCTTAGGAGGATGCAGGAGATGAACAAGGAGAAATATATGGGGCATCAAAAGAATCCTGACTTTTTAAAGTCCCCATGACGTGCATTTTCAGGAGTTGTTTTAACAGACCCTTTATATCTCTGTTCTGCCACACTTAAAACTGAAATGGGAACCAAATTGTATCCCCAAACTTTTAACATGTGAATGATACTCTTGGGGTCCAACAAAAAGTTAATTAGTGGGGATTAATCAGAGGGTAAACACAGTCATCCCAATCACTACTTTTTTACCATTACCTTGACATATCAGCATTTCTCACAAACCAGGTTCTGGAGTACAGGCCCAGGTACAGGGTTAGAGGTGGAAGTAAAAGCCTTAACTGAGCACATTAGCAACAGCTGGACAGACAAGACAAAAGAACCCTTCAAGCTCCTTTCCATAACCCTTCCAGGCTTACAAAGCTCAGAACTGCTAGGACACAGACAAACCACAGCAACTGCTGGTGACCACACTTACTGCGTGTTAGTTAAAAGGAATGGATAAACATTCTGAGTAGTGTTTCAGGACAGCTGCCCCATCTCTGTACCAAGCAACAAAGCCAGCAGTGACCATCACCAAGAGCTGGGTGCCTGGTTCCCCTCAGCACAAACACCCACTGCACTGCCACAGCATGCTCCCACCTCATCTCAAACATCAGATCCCGCAGTTTATTGGATGCTTCCGTGCTGCAGATGCGGACGTAGAACTGGCTTGGAGAGACGACAAATTCCACAATGACTCCCACCAAGCACCTTCTCTTCAGAAGTGGCAAACTGCAAAGCCTTCTGTCCTGAACAGCATCTGGAGGGATCTCTGGAGTCGATGGAAGCTGCTCAAAACCTTGACACTGCAAGGGGATAAGCGGGAGGTGGCACTCAGATGTGTCATCATGCACTGAACACACATAATTGGCCTTTCCATTAATTTAAAAAATAGTTCTGCTTTCCTGGGGATTTGTGAATTACTGAATATCAGAGAATCCCAACAAATTGGACAAACTTGGATGAAAACTTTCCCTGTGGCAGAAACAATCATTTTCACACTCTCTTTCTTTCTTCCCTCCAGTGTTAAGAGGGGTGCAACAAAAATACCTTGTTCATATTCCTGCATGGAATAAAGGAGACGAATTGAAGTCAGGTCACATATTTAGACAAAAGTAGTGAATGGCTATTGCCAAAAAAGCAAAGGAAAATCAAATCCCAAACCAAATCCACCTCTTTGCTGCATTTTACTGAAAAGATATTATTTCTGTGTTCTATGACCATGTAAAAGCACATGATTGAACCAGCAAAACTATCTGAAAATGATTCTGAAGTGAGAGAAGACATGAACGCACCCCACTTTCACACTAGAGCTACTTCCCAAAGACAAAACCAGTCAAAATCTAGAAATTTTGTTCTTTTCTCACTTTAGACAAATTTGTACATGTGAGCTGTCAGCTTTCAGTTTTTCACTATTCTAACTGCTGAAAACATTATTTCACATGAAGTAGTATGGATGGGAGCCTTAATCAGACATCAGCTACTTTCACTGCCTCAAGAGCTTTCTTTTGAGCCAGCAGACAGCACTTCTGCAATGATTAGAAGTCAAAAACACTTCCATTTTCCTCATTGTGAACACAGTACAAATTATCACTGCATCATACATCAGGCAAGGTGTGGGCAGTTCATATTCCAGCACACTCCTTGTTGCTTGTCTCTAAATTCAACTGCAAACAATGGGGTTTTGCAATAGTGGCTCTCTAAATCACTTTGTAAAGGTGCAGATCATAGAACCATAGAATATTCTCAGTTAGAATGCACCCCCAAGGATCATCAAAGTCCAGCTTCTAGATCTGCAAAGGACCCTCCCCAAGAATCCCATCATGTGCCTGAGAGCATTGTCCAAATGTTTCTTGAATTCTGGCAGGCTTGGTGCTGGGACCACCTCCCTGATCTCTCCTTCTCCAGACTGAGTAAAACCTAATGCCCTTCAATTTTTTTGCAGCCAGAAATTTTTACTAAAACATTTGAGTTAAACAGTGAGTTAACATTTTTGAGTTTAGGAGCAACTGAGGGAATTCTGGCTTGAGCAGCACCATCACCTCTAAAAACCCCTTACAATTTCACAGATTTCCTCAGTGTAGTCCCTGGAATTTCTAAGGGACAATTCTGCTCTGAGAAGGGTCTTCAGAACAGACCTTTAAGGGCACACATGAGCTTTATATGCAAGCTCACATACTGTTAGTGACAACAGACACTTCTCTGAAAGACTTGTGGGATGTGAGAAGCTCACAAGATGCAACAAAGTTATAAAAAGACAAAGCAAGAGTACACAGTGTAAAACCAGGCTTTATATGAGGTATGGCTTGCAAGATTGGCTGAGTCCTTGCCCCAAGCTGGACTGGCACCTGCCAAGGGTGGTGTGGGTGACACTTTTCCTTCTGTCACAGCAGCAAGAAAAAGCTCCTGAGAGCAGCAGCTCTGTTGTCTTTATCCTTCTTGGAACTGAGCAGATGAACTCAGCCCTAGTGCAGCACCTGACCCTGAAAACACTTCCAGGATAACTGGCAGCAAGGCAGGGATGAGGTTGCATCTTTCCCCTCTCCCTTGCAGTATCCTGATGAACAAATGTCCATTGCACATCCAAACAAACACATTCTAAACTGCTTTCCTCCTCTTTAGAACTTTTTTAAAACAAAACAGCAAACTTGGTGTTTCATGACAAACAGGAGTTGTACATTTTCCAAGTCTTGTCTTGTCAGGATCTTTAAATGGGCTCCTTCTGCAATACCTAGGAACAAAAATCTGGGGCTACCTAGACCCTATCTCCCCTTTCATAGCCTTCACATTATCAGACCTGTGGTTTGACCCAGGGAAATTCCCTGTGGACCTCATCACACCAAACTAAAATTTCTTTAAAGGATCAGAACAGGTTGCCAAAAATCTCTCAAGGTTATGCTTTATCAAGTGCTACACCAAGTCCAACTCATAATTCCAGGCCTCCAAGCTCATTAGTACACAAAACACCAAAGTCAGGAAGAACCCTTGGGATTCTTTCCCCACCTCTAAGCTCCAATTGTACACCTGGGTATAGCCACAGGACAAGCTTGGCAGAGGAAATAACTCTTAAGCAGGAGGATTTTCCTGAGGAAAAGAAGGCCTAAAAATGCTCAAAAGAAAAAAAAATAAAGGAGGGACAAACAAATTCTGCCAAAAAGATTTGGCAGTTCAGAGCCTCTGCACTGCCATTCTGCATCGCTTTCTAAAAACACAGTGCTAAAGAAAACAAACTAATGATTTTTTTTTTACCAAATAGCAGACTTGAGGCTGCAGGAATCAGGGTCACTGAGGAACATTCCCCAGCTCTGCCAAACTGGTTGACACTGAAGCCCTGTCAACAGCAGCAGGGGAAATTTCACAGATCACTGGGCTGGAAGAGACCTTCAGGATCATCGACTCCAACCCAGCCCTAACACCTCAACTAGATCATGGCACCGAGTGCCACAACCAGTCTTCTTTTAAACTCACCCAGGGATGGTGACTCCACCACCTCCCTGGGTAGATCATCCCAGTACTTTATCACCCTTTCTGTAAAAAAACTCTTCCTAATATCCAGCCTGTATTTCCCTTGGTGCAGCTTAAGGCTGTGTCCTCTCATTCTGTCAGCTGCTGCCTGGAGAAAGAGACCAACCCCCACCTGACTACAACCACCTTTCAGTGAGCTGTAGAGAGTGATAAGATCACCTCTAAGTCTCCTTTTCTGCAAGCTAAACACATGTCTCACAACAAAGTTATTAAAATCCAGTTACAAGTAACTATACCAAAAGGTATCACCACTCACAAGAGAGCAAGATAACACTTCACTGGCCTTGGATGATCTGAGAGACCTCAAGACCTGAAGGAGCCCAGAAAAAGACTGACTTTGGATGCCACATAAAGCTATCCCCCAGGTCACTATGAGTCTGGTCGCCTCCAGAGACATCTAAAACAGGTACAAGAATGTTTGCAAGCAGTGGTGCCTCAACAACACAAACTCAACAGAAACAAAGATAGTGAAAAGAGTATCACCCCTTGAAATCGACATGAAAAAAATCTATAGATCATTTGTCCAGCCACTTACTTGTTTGAGGTGATCACCCAAATCTACTGCTTGTGTTTGCTGTGGCTCTGAATGCATCAGCTGTGCTGCCTGGTGGAAGCTCTCTGTCTCACCGACGGGGTCCAAAGGAGGCACTTCAGCTACAGACCCTGCTGCAAAGACAATAATTTGGCTGCTATTCTTCGTTGGACTGATACAGTGTTGCATTTAAGCAGAAAGGGAAAACACAATAAAATGGAAGGCTGAAAGCCCTGGTGTCTTCCTCAATGCTTGTAGCATTCACAGCCACCACATTTATGAGGATTCACTCTGTCAGTAAGTTAAAACAAAGCAAGAATCACTTGCTCTTGTAAGCAAGCTAAGGGTTAAAATACATTGCTGGAATAGTGTTAAAATTAATTTTCCCTGGAAAAGCTGTGTATTTGGCAGGAACTGTATGAGATTATCCACCCTCTCCCATAAGTTTCATGGGAATGATGAGGGCATCTGCAGTCCTGTCTCATTTGTGGAACACTGTAGCCAAGCCTTTCAGGCCAGTGTTAAATCTTCAGTCTCAAAACGTGTATGGCAAAAGCTTTACCAGCCTGCAGAGCAGACATTCTAGCTTTTCCACCTATTCCCCAGAATGATGAGAAAATTCCAGTCCTACACACACATTCAGCAAATCCATTCTCTGAATGGGCTCCTCAGCCCTTCTTTCACCTCCCACCACAAAACAATGGCAACGTGACAAAACCTTCCCCTTAAATTCTCTGCCACCAAGACAACTGCCTTGTGACAGCTGCTCCTGCAGAGCCCAACAGCCCTTCTGTGCTAAACCCCAGGGGAATCAGGACTTCTACAGCAACTGGAAATGCAGCAACAGACACTTGAAAGGCAGTTGCTTGGCCACAGAGCTTGTAAGAGCTACATGCTTTCAGTTAAACACAACACCTACCTTGCAGCATCTCTTCTTCCTGTGCCTCATCTTGAGGCAACTCTTCTTCCTCAGCATCACCCTGAGGCACCTCTTCCTCCTCAGCTTCACCCTGAGGTACCTCTTCCTCCTCAGTTTCACCCTGAGGTACCTCTTCCTCCTCAGTTTCACCCTGAGGTACCTCTTCCTCCTCAGTTTCACCCTGAGGTACCTCTTCCTCCTCAGTTTCACCCTGAGGTACCTCTTCCTCCTCAGTTTCACCCTGAGGTACCTCTTCCTCCTCAGTTTCACCCTGAGGTACCTCTTCCTCCTCAGTTTCACCCTGAGGTACCTCTTCCTCCTCAGTTTCACCCTGAGGTACCTCTTCCTCCTCAGTTTCACCCTGAGGTACCTCTTCCTCCTCAGTTTCACCCTGAGGTACCTCTTCCTCCTCAGTTTCACCCTGAGGTACCTCTTCCTCCTCAGTTTCACCCTGAGGTACCTCTTCCTCCTCAGTTTCACCCTGAGGTACCTCTTCCTCCTCAGTTTCACCCTGAGGTACCTCTTCCTCCTCAGTTTCACCCTGAGGTACCTCTTCCTCCTCAGTTTCACCCTGAGGTACCTCTTCCTCCTCAGTTTCACCCTGAGGTACCTCTTCCTCCTCAGTTTCACCCTGAGGTACCTCTTCCTCCTCAGTTTCACCCTGAGGTACCTCTTCCTCCTCAGTTTCACCCTGAGGTACCTCTTCCTCCTCAGCTTCACCTTGAGGTACCTCTTCCTCCTCAGCTTCACCTTGAGGCACCTCTTCCTCCTCAGCCTCACCTTGAAGCACCTCTTCCTCCTCCTCAGCCTCACCCTGAGGCACCTCTTCCTTTTCTATGGTCCTTGCTAAGTACTTCCTCAGGACCAGCAAGGAACCTGCCTTTGTCTGCTCAACAACAATGGAATCAGCCATGCTCCTGAGGACTTCAAACATGGACAAAAATCCGTACTGCCTGTACTGGAACACCCGGCCAAAGCGTCTGAGGAAGGCCTTGCCCAAGTCCGCGAGCAGCAGCGGTGAGGAGCTCAGCAGGTCCTGCAGCTCAGCCTTCACTGCTGCTGGCAGGACAGGAGTCCCAGCACTCAGAGTTTGGGAACTCTGTGGATTCTCGGAGTCCTTAGTGGGAAAAGTAGCATTTGCCTTCGTAGCGATTTTCTTTGACGCCTTACGTGTTTTTACTTTCTGGTTGGCAACCAGCTTGGCAATCCCTTTGGTGGAGTCATCTGCAATGGCTGCAACAGAAAGAAACAGACAAACAGAACAGCGAACCATTAAAAGCTCTACACTGGCAAAGCTCCTTTTCGTTCCTTTCTTTCCTCTTCCCCACACCCTTTCCAGAAGCAGTTGTCTCCTTCAAAAACAGCCTCAAAAACCATGGGTGATTTCCAGCAATCCCACCCTTTGCAAACTGGACTGAACTATTTTTAAAAGCCAGCAACAAGTCTGCACCCTCATCCCCAGAAATTCAGACCAGGCAGGAAGGCAGGTCAAATTCCTGGATGTAGGATCACAAACAAAAACCAAGCTGCTGAGAGTTTTGCTGGTAAAGCAGAATCACAGTAAACTCTCACTACAGAGCACCCCCAGCTCAGGACAGGTCTCCCTGGAGAACAGCCCAGGTCTTTCCCAAGCTTCTAAACAACTTTTTCATGTGTTACTGTAGCCCTCAAAAGCCCCCAGCCATTTCACCCTTTCCAATCAACTCTTCACAACTGCCGTCTGTTGTCACAACTCTTCCCCAAAGAGAAAGAAAATGAAAAAGATTCTTTGATACAGGCTGAGCTTCCTATAGAGTTAGGTATGGAAACCTTCACAGCTTCTCTCAAGAGGCCTCATCCCTGGTTTTGGCTCCTGCTATAGTCTGCAATTACAGAAAAAGTGATGCTTGCCAGTTCTAGTGCACCCATAAAGAAATATTATGTCAGTTTCTAAACCAAGTGCCCAGTGAAAAAGTATACAAAAATAACTAGAAGCAAGGGTGATTTTTTCAGGAGGGAGGAGCACAAAAGTGTTAAAAGGCAGATCAAAATACAAGAAGAAATATCAAAGACAAAAAATTAACCAGACTCGTATGAGAAACATATTATGTGATAAGTAAAACAGATATGCGACATACAGGTCTGCACATCTGAACATAACTTCACTCCAGTATGAGCTTCCAAACAACTCCTCCACCCATTTGGAAACAAAACCTCACCTTTGAGGATTAAAGTGTCATTCTTAGAATGGATTCGAACGACTTCAGGCATTTGTGTCACCAGCTCCAAGGTGGACTGGAAGCCCAGGTCACGCAGAGGAAGAGGTTTGCAGACCATGGCCATGTACTGCTCCTCCAGCTGCTCTGGCGTCAAGCCGGCTTTGGCAGCTATCAGCATGGCCCTCACCTCCTTCTTCAGCACCTCCATCAGCTGCGCCTGCTTGGACGCCTCTGTACTAAAGGGGAACACAAGCAAGCAGATGACAACTTGTACCATGGCTGCTCGTAATCACGTGGAATTTTAACTTTTCCCCACTTAGCAGCTAAAAACTGGCAGGGGGAGTGGGCAGCAGGTTCACCAACAACCCCTGTGTTCACTTGCCAGCACCCCCGGAGTTTAGCGCACCCCTAAACCTCTGCCAGTCCAGACGCCCTGCGCGTCCAAACTGCCGCCCGAGGACACCCCACCCACCGCCGGTGTCAGCGCTCCTCGCGGAAACCCCTGTGCCTCCCAACACGGGGTTTCGCCCCTCAGCCTCGCGGGTTCTCTGTCCCCCACGGACATCCCTGTTCCCCTCAGCCCCGCGCCGGGACTCCCCCCACGTTCCCACACGCACGGCGCCATCGCTCCGGCCTCCCCGCGCGCCTGCGCCGCGCCTTTCCCGCCTTTCCGGGGCGCGAGGGCGGGCCGGGGGCGCTCCCACCCCACACCCCGGCGGTGACGGGGAGCGGCCGCCGCCGCCCTCAGCGCTGAGGCGGGTGGGCTTTCCGCTGCCTCGGGGCCGGGGCAGGAGCGGCAGGGACATGCTGCCCTTGCCTTATTAAAAACAAACAAACAAATAAACAAACAAACAAACACCAACCAGAAATTATTGGAGAAGATCTCTGAGATGATCGAGTTCAACCCGTGACCCAACACCACGGTGTCAGCCAGACCGGAGCACCGAGTGCTATGTCCAGTCTTTCCTTAAACATCTTCAGGGATGGTGATGCCCCCACCTGACTGGGCAGCCTGTTCCAATGTCTAACCACTCCGTAGTCCAACTCAAACCTCTCCTGGTGCAGCTGGAGACTGTGTTCCCTTGTCCTCCCTCTGGTTGCCTGGGTGAAAAGCCTGATCCCCACCCGGCTACACCCTCCTCTGTAGAGAGTGATAAGGTCTCCCCTGAGCCTCCTTTTCTCCAGACTGAGCTCCCCACAGCTCCCTCAGCTACTCCTCATCAGACTTGTGCCGCAGACCCTTCCCCACTTCCACTGCCCTTCTCTCTGGACTTGCTCCAGAATCTCCATGTCCTAATGTTATTAAGAGGAGTCTTGTATTTTGCAAGAGGAGTCTTGTATTGTAAGGAGTCTTTATATTTTTTTGTCCCATCTAAGAGGAAAACCCACACTGGAGACACAAAAAGCACGTTAGGAAAGAGCCACACACAGAACACGATCAGTTCCTTCAACGCAACAATATGTAAAACCAGATGTGGTTATTAAGAGGGTCTTGTATTTTTTTCAGTCCCATCTGAGAGGAAAATCCACAGAGGAGACATTGACTTTCCAGAGTTCACAGAGTGTACTTAAAGAGGGGTGCAATAGTTGTTTCCTAAGGGCTCACAGGTATCTGAAACCCCCCTCAACTGCACAGCTGATTTCTACACAGGACTACTTTTCAGACTAAAAGGACTACTTTTCAGACTAAAACAGGAGATGAACCTGTGAATTTTGGGACACCCATCAGCATGTGCTCTCAAAAAATCTCCTCTCAAAAGTTAGCGACCAAACACATCTCCCGGGCATAGTGGAGTCAGGACCCACTTGTTGAATAAAATATTAGACAAAATCAGCATGTTGCAGGTTTGGAGGTGTTAAACATGTCTTTTGACAAGACACCAACTGGAATCCAAAACCAGACCTGAGCTGCCTTTTGACGTTGCTGTTTAAAACAATACCTGCCTTTTCAGCAGCTGGAGACCATCTCCAGCAGTCCCATGTTGTCCAAGTGATAAACACAAAGTGGAAAAGGTTTCTGGAGCACTTCCAAAGAATACGCAGGTCTAAACAACTTTTTCATGTGTTACTGTAGCCCTCAAAAGCCCCCAGCCATTTCACCCTTTCCAATCAACACTGTATAAATTTATTAATTGCACCCCATTTACACCCAACTTTTCTCTGCCTTTAGCCCTTTCCATCCATCATTTCCCTGGTGACCTGCTGACATGGCACCTAGCACAGCAGAGAAAGCAGGCAGCTGGTGCTACTGCCCTCCCTGCCTGCAATATCCTGACTCCGGGTGGAGCAGGTCTCCAATAAAACAGGAATCTGTGAAAAAACAAGATCAGCACCTCCCCAGCTGTCTTCCCAGCTCACTCCAGCCACTCCTCCACACCAGGGACTGGAATCCCTGAGCTCAGCCCTGCCCTGCATTATGTCCCAGGTGTGTCCTTCTGTAGTGTAATTTCTAGCCAGGTGCTCATTTCTTTAATACAGTTGGTGACTTTAAAAGTGTTTCTTCCCTAGGTTTCTGCAGATGTCAACACAGGCTGAGCAGCATGAAAAGAGAAAGCTCCTATGTTTGCTCTGCCATGCTCCTGCTGTGGAAAACTAGGGAGGCATTTAGGCAAAAACTCTTTTGACAATTTAGATTCAACAGCTCTAACTCTGTGATGGGTCTCATGTAAACAGCCATTCAGGAAAGCTGGGACCAGTTATTTTCCCTCCTTGCTCAAATGTGACCCTAGAGAGAGGGGGGTTGCTGCCAATGTCCCTTCACAGTGCCAGCCAAAGGCTTCTGGAGAGCAGAACAGTGTGAGATGGTACTCACCCAGACATTCACAACACCCCTCCAACCACTCCCAAGTAAGCCACTGGTCTCACCAGCAAATGTTTTTCACCCTGGTGTCTATTCTGGGCCACACTCACCTTTTGATATCTTTGGGGCCACATGCCTGACAGCTACTTTTAGGTTGCTTTTCAACAGCTTTGCAGAAAGTATCTATGAAAAATCACCAGAGTGCTTCTGATTTATTTTATTTCCAAAAGCAGGAAGATGCAAATAGAATGTCCTCCTGGGATCCACTCTGTCCAAGTGTCTAACATCCCTTCCCATCTCCACAGCAGTGCATGATGAGAGCAGAGCAGCTGGAAACAGCTTGCTCGCTTCACTGTCCATTATGCTTGACAGGCCTGTGATGAACTTGAAATGAGCCTTCTTGATGTGACACCTCCCCTTCTCTCCTCCCCTGCCTGCAGCAATAAATTTGAGCACGTACTCATTCTGCTGCCCAGGCAGCTGTGTGTTCCTCGGCACAGATGAGGATGGAGAAGAGGTCTCGGAGCTCTTCCAGGGAGTCTCACAGAAGACGCAGAGAGTCCCCGGCTGTGCAGAGCAAACGAGAGAAGAGAGAGAGCAGCAGAGAAGCTGGCAAAGGAAAGGGAGATGTAAAGCAGGAGAAAGCCAAGGAGACCAAGAGCACCGCGGGGAGTGATGGTAGGGTGCACACCTCCACGGTGGTGGACGTGGATGATGTGGTGTCTGATGAAGAAATGGAGGCAATGGCATTGCTGGATAGTGAGCAGCAAGAGGAAGGTATGGCTTAAAAAGGGAAGGGGTTGGAAAACTGTGGGCTCTTTGATGCTGCGTGGGTCACAGCGTGATTCTGCTCTCCGCATGGTGTCATTGCACCCACCTTGCACAGGCATGGTTATCCTCAGCATAGGATATGGGAAACTCCGGCCAGCCTCCCAGCCAGCTTCTGCGGGCTTATTAGCACCATCCAGCAAAGCAGTGAACCTGGATACAAGCAGTTACATTCCCAGCATCCTTCATGCTTCAGCTTGCTACTCCCCAGTTCTCTTCATGCTCTGGTCTCGTCCTTTCCTTGCTTGGCCTCCTTTAGGTGGATGACACTGGCTTTACTGCCAGTTCATACCCCAAAGGACCTCGCTGCAGGGAAGAACTTCCCTTGATGTGCACACTTGCCACTCACCTGCTGGACAACCTTTATGAGCAGCTCCTCCCCACGTGTTTGTTAGGCAGATTCCCAGCCTGCTACAATAGAAGGGAGCACTGTGATCCTTCTGGCAATACAGCTGGGTCTGTTGGGACCCAGCATCACCATAGGCATGGCAGATGTGTATTACAAGAGCCAGCACCACTTGTGCCCTTCCATGCTAGCAGCTCTGCTGCCCCAGAGTGACACCGAGGTTCAGACTCGCTCCTGACTCCCTGGGAAGTAGATTTTCACAGCTTCATCTTTCTGCCTCCATTACAGGAATTACAGCTGTTGAGCCATGCTTAGGAGCTCTAGTGACTGCACAGGTTCTTGGGATCTAAAGCTCCCTCAGGACCTGGTCATTCTGGAAAGTATTTCAAAGGCAGAGGGCCAGGGATGGAAGGGTTGGAAGGGATTAAAAATGGGAGGGATGCTAACTTCACAGTTGGAAATCCTGATCCTCCGTTTTCATGCCATACCTGCTGTTTTTTCCCTCAGACAGGTGCACAACAAAGGGCAGCCAGAGCAGGATAACCTGCACTCACTTTGGAGAGATGTAGAAAGTAATAATAATCTGGGCTGACCACCCCAGTCAGCCTCCAGCATCTTGGGGTGACTTCTCAGAACACAGGAAGGCTTTACTGGCACCAGAGACTTATCCACTGCATTAGGGAGCTGGGATGCAACTAAAATCCTATTCCAAAACAACTGAAATACTTTGATAGAGAAGGGCACGTCAGGCTGTGCATGTTCGAAGCTCTCTCTTATTTCAGTCTTTGTCTTTAGCTCGTCTTTCCAGATAAACTTCAGGGACCCCAGCTCAGCAAAGTTTCCCATTCCAAGCCCTTCAACCCTGCTTGGTAGCCCCAGTTCTTCCAGATAAAGTCTGCTCTCTAGTCAAGCAACCATGGAGAAGCATGGCTCAACTTCTGTCAGGAAAGCAGAGACAAAAATCTATCCACCCATCCTTGCAGCTCCTGGCAATCCGGAGCAGGGAGTATTCCTTAACTCACCTCCAGAGAGAGCCAAGTGGCTCATTTACAATGAGTCCAGGCAAAGCACAACAGTGAAGCTGGTATGTGCAGGCACTAGTCAGGCTGCCAGCATTTCAGGAGCAGTCCTCTTCTAACACAGTCCTGTTGGGTTTCTCCCTAGGTGTAAAGTCTCCTGGTCTGGGTGTCTGTGAGTGGCTTTTGACCATCTTGTCTTTCCTGTTCATCATAATGACCTTCCCCATTTCTGTCTGGTTCTGCATGAAGGTGAGAATAGCCATGGGGCCTCTCAGGATTTGGTGTCTGATCTGGATGTTACACACTGATTCAGCATGTGTTGGATATGAGCATAAAGGGTTTTTTGGTATAAGGCCCCTATTTATACCTCTTCAACTCACCATTCATTTTGATTAGTCCTTTATTGCATGTTGCTACAGCACAGGGGTCCAACTGTTGCCTACCAAATACTCCTGCTGAAATACCAGCAGGAGGGAACTAAGGTTTCTCTTTTTTGAAACAGATTGCATGTCAGACACACCCCTCAGCCTACCTAGCCCAGACATGGCTGCATTAGAGCAGCAGGGTGAATAGGCTTTAAATTCAAAATTTTAAGAGATTGATCTCTCAGTTAATAGCAGATTTTCCTTCTTTCTCTCATTTTTATTCAGATTTATAGCATGCTTACAAGTAGGCACTTGTAGGCATTTCTCAGGAAATTTCACATTTGTCTTGTTATCAACAAGAATGTCAGAATTACAGCTCAGCTCTCAGGATGAGCACGTCTGTCTTGGAGGGAAACAAGCAACATGGAACATTTTAACTAAGGTTATTTAAATTTGTCCAGGCTGTAAGGAAGCAAAATTCTGGGTCATCTTGGGAAGCTTCTCTCACCAAATCTCTGTCTGTCACAGGGCTCCTCAATACGTAAGGCTGGCCAGCAGTTCTGGGCAAAGGGTAAAGTGACTCAGTGACAGGTGATGCCACAACCTGCTGAAATCCTCCCTTTGTGAGGCTTTCCCAGAATAAATTTCCTTCCGTGCCAATGAGGCTGCTTTTCCCCAGTCCTACTTCCTCCTCTCCAGCCTGGCTTTGGTCTCCCTCTGCAGGTAGTGCGGGAGTATGAGAGAGCCATTGTTTTCCGACTTGGGCATCTCCTTCCTGGCAGAGCCAAAGGACCCGGTAAGGTGTTTACCGAGCTTCCCCCGGCCACGCTGCTCCTCTTCTGCGTGCCTTACCAAAGCTCACGTGATGGTGCCCTCCAAGCAGACACGGCCAGACAGGAGATGGGCTGGTTTTTGTTCCCTCCCTTTTAAGGGCCAGTACTTTCTGATGGCTTTTCCATCACAGAAGCAGCCTGAGAGTCTGAGCCTATGTATTGCTGTTCTTTTGTTGTTCTGCATGCTAAACCCTCCCCTGTTCTCCAAAACAGAGGAGGTAATTTCTGTAGTTCTGATAGTTACTTGCTGTCTTTCTCTTCCTCCCACAGGCCTTTTCTTTTTCCTTCCCTGTTTGGACACCTATCACAAGATAGACCTCCGTCTCAAAACCCTAGAGATCCCCTTCCATCAGGTATGCCTGACACCCCCTCTCTGTATTAATTTCGGGATCTTTTAAATGTTAAATCTTATGCTTCCAACCTTCATCCTTACAAAGAAAAGTTTGAAAAAACATCTCAAAGTAACCTCTAGTTTGCCCAAGATCAGTCAGCAGCAGAAGTGGAAGCTACAAAGACTTAACCATTCAGCCAGTCTTCATCATTCTCTCAGTTGTGTGCTTTTCTGTGCTACCTTAAGAGTTGCCAGAACCAGCTCCATCTCCCCTCATGTCTTCTACTTAGGTGGTGACCAAAGACATGGTTACTTTGGAGATAGATGCTGTCTGCTACTACCGGTTGGAAAATGCCTCTCTTCTCCTCACCACCCTGACCAGCATCTCCAGTGCCATCCAGCTGCTGGTGCAGACCACCACAAAGCGCCTCCTGGCACATCAGGCCTTCTCTGAGCTTCTGCTGGAGAGGAAGAACATCAGCCAGGAGATAAAGGTGCTTCCTTGGGGAGGGAGACAGCAAAGCAAGGGGTGAATTGAGGCTCCGCAAAGAAGCTCAGGTGGCCAGGCCCTCAGAGTCACAGACACTGGTTTGAAGAAGACTCCCACACTTGGAATCAGTGTGGACTCGAGTTAAATCATCCTAAACCCCTGGGATAAACACAAATGGGAAGTGAGGGCAGTCATTTTATTTCTGAGGGGCCTTGCCCACTGAACCAGATAAATCTGTCTTACTGTCCCGCAGTTAAAGTCCCTACCCTGTCTTGCTCCCTGTAAGGGGCCTAGGCCAGGGCTGCTTCCCCAGGCTCTAAAAATATTTGTCTTCATAGGTGGCTTTGGATGCGGTCACAGGCTGCTGGGGAATCAAAGTGGAGAGAATAGAAATGTAGGTAGGAAATGCCAGTCGAAGGGAATTCTCTCTCCCTTTGCAAGTACCTGTCCTGTGCTGCTCGCTGTTGCCTGTTCCTCTTCCTGTTTTGCCTCTGGCTCTCTCCCTGCAGGTGTTCTGCACAAGGTAGAGCCCCACCTCTCACCTTCCTATTTCCCTGCCCTTTTCAGCCTCTGCCTCATGTAAAATTTCCACATGTGAGACTGTTCTTTCTCCTGCCCTGACAGTCAAGGCAGGATCCTTATCTGGGATCTCATCACCATTTCGCTGCTGCTGCAGGCAGAGTTTGCACCCAATTCTGGTAGCCCAAAAGGCACAGCAAGGCACTGAACTCTCCATGTTGCACTCTAGGGACTGGGGTCTCAGCACTGGTAGGGATGGGCTCATCACTCAAGTCTGTGCAGAAACATGGGACTCACTGATCACACAGAGGGACATAGAAGAGAGAGCCAAGCAGTGAATGAATAAATAACAGAACATGTGCCTGTCTTGAGAGCTGTCTCCTAGTGGAGTCTCTGCTGCCTCACAAAGAGTGAGCTTAAACTATAAACCTCAGAGACACAAAGAGGTCTCCCTGCTGCCTGGTGATTATGCATGCTGGTCACTAGAAAATCAGGCTGAAAGAGAAGGTTGGCAATGGAGCTAGAAGGCTAAAGTGAGACACCAAAAGAGGGACACCCAGGGGGCAAAGGATATGAATGAGCTGCTCTGCAGAGACCAACTGAGCCCATCCCAAGCCTCAGACTGACCATCCAGTGCTGCCAGGAGAGCCAAGAGCCCAGCTAATGGCTGTCTTTACTACCACAGCAACAACGTGCAGCTGCCTGCTGAACTCCGGCAGTCCCTGGCTGTGGAAGCGGAGGCCCAGAGACAGGCCAAAGTGCGGGTATGCCAACATCTGAACACTTCTCATCTCCTTCCAAAGCATTCCTCGTCCCTTTCCCACCTCTGGTTTGAGGTCCCTGGGACGTGCCACACAGGCACACAGCTCTGGGTTTGTATGTTTCCTTTAATTCCTGAACAAAAGCTGTCTAACAAGGGGAACTCTGTTTTGAGCTCCAATGGGCCTGGTAAAAACATGACAGACATGAGCTTCCAGACTTCTGGCAATGCCAAGAGGTTAGTACATGCCGTGATCTTCAAGGAGCAGGAATGTTATAATCACACTGACCCTGAAATTTTCACCATGGCAACCTCCCTCTGTAACAAACAGTCTGTGCCCCCTCACTCCCAGCCTCACAGAACCTTCCTTCCTCCCCTGCTTGGTAGGTGATCGCTGCAGAGGGGGAAAAGGCTGCTTCCGAGTCCCTGCGGATGGCAGCTGAGATCCTGTCCAGTGCTCCAGCTGCTGCTCAGCTCCGTTATCTCCATGCACTGCACTCCCTTACCACAGAGAAACCTGCTGCTTTCATCTTGCCCTTGCCTCTGGATGCCATGAACCTGGTCTCTCCAGCTACTCACAGCCCTCCAGCTGTGAGCAGCCTCCTCACAGGCACCGCAAAGCTCCCAGAAAACCCAAAAGACAAGAAGGACTCACCCATGCTCTGAGAGAAATGGTTCCCACATTGCTCCCACTGAGAAAGGAGCAAGAAGGCTGGCCCACCATCAGGTTCTGACGTGGAGACAGGTGGGAAAGTAGCTCAGGCTTGCAATATAAAAGTGGATTGTACACGGAAAAAGCCTCTACTTGTTTTGGAAAGGAAAAAATGTGGAGTGCAAGGAGCAGGCCTGGCAAGTGTGTGAGCAGGGGGTTGAGGGACAGGGGGTCCCTTCCCCATGTCACCCCTTCCCCTCCACAGAGCCAGATGCACCTTGACACGTTACAGCCCGCCTCCCAGGGTATGATCCATCTTGCCCCATCACCTTGGAAAGAAAGACAGACCCTCCCCTATGTCCTTACATGTCCCAAAACATGCAAACCAAACAGCCAGGCAGGTTGGGAGTGGGAGCACAACGATCTGTGGGGAACAACAGGAAGGCAGGATGGTGGGTGCTGCCATCCTGGTGGTCCTGCAAGGAGGGAAGGAGCTGGGTCCTTGTGGTGTCCTGGACTGATTTCAGTAACCACCCACATACATCCCCACAACCAAGGCGTTTAGCCCTAATTCTGAAGTAGGAGGAAAAGGAAGAGGAGGAGAGGGCAGCCTTTAAAGCTTGGTGCTTCCCTGCCGGGCACATCTGTGCAGAGGAAAGGCTGTGCTGCTGCTCGCTTCCACAGGGTGGTGAGGCAGGACAACGTCTGAGCTCGTGGGCACTTGAAAAGCGCCAAGGTGACGCGTTTAACCAACGCCCCCTGGGCTGAGGCGGGGAATCCGGCGTCACTGGCCGAGAGCCTCGGGAGCAGTAACACTTTTGCCCGCCTGCAGTTGCCTCCGTAATTTTCACACACGGAGAACGAGCAGAGAGAGTTCTCGAAAATCCTAGAAGCCACCAAACTCCTATGTGTCTTTCCTGCTTACAGGTTTGTACAGGGACCTATAGGTATTGCAGTCCTTTCCCTTGGGAAAAATCTGGAGCATTGTCAAAGGAAACATCTCTGCACTCAGATTTTCTGGTCCTGGTGTCCTTTGTGTGGACGTCAGCTCTGCTCCTGCCCTTTTACTTGACCTACAGCATCTGCTTCAAAGCAGATCTCCCTGCACAGCCATTCCCAGCACTGCTGTTCTGCTGTTGATGTCCCGTGGAGGTCAAGTTAGAGGCACTGTTGCCCTTCTCTTAATTGTCCCCACACTGTTGGTCATGATGCCCGTGCCTAGCAGGGCATACCCAGCCAGTGGCTCACTCTTGAATTTTCATTTATTCACAGCTCTTTGCCTGCTGGTAACTCTAACTGCTCCCATGATACTCAGTCCACAAGTATTTGCCAGCATTTTTACAGCAAGGACACCTGGCCAACCAGCCCTCTTACAAGTGGCTGGGATGTGGGAAAAATCCACCTCTGACCTTGTCAGTCACCACACAAGTCAGGTGTCACCTCTCCCTTGCATCATTTGCCACTGTAACCCTCCCAGGGGAGGGAGCAGCAGGATCACTGTGGCTCCTGCTGGTGTGTCTGTGATAGATCTCAGGAGTGATCTGCTCATGGAAAATTAGCTCTGTCATCTTCCAGTGGGGAACATGGGTTGTGCAGTTACTCCTCTAAAGCTGGTTCTGGTTATTTCTCATGCTGCTGGAATAGGCCCTTCTTTCTCAACTTCAAGGGCATAAGGACAAAAGGGCATAATACTACAGAGTGAGCTACAGCTCATCCTTTCTCTAAATACTTTTTTGGCTACATTTCTAACTCTGTGTAAAATAATCCATCCCCACCAAGATTCTTGGCACAGGAAGGACCAACAGCTTTACAGATAAAGTCTCAAAGGAACAACACTTAGCCCACGAACTGACTGTCAGGAGACACGCAGCGCTACGTCAGGAAACAGCCATTACCCTGTTTGCACTTGCATCTGCAGAAGCCAGGCGTGAGTTTTTCAAACATGTAACTTTCTTACAGAAAGGCAAATTATAGCTAAGAGCATCCTCAGTTCCAAAAAGCATGCCTTGTTCCAGCAGGATCTTCTCTCTTTTACGTATACAGAGCCAGCAGAAACTTGTCATTTTACCATCAGCAGATACTATCCTCAAAAGCCTTGCAGAAGGAAAACACAGTTTAAAAATGTACTTAAGGATTGGTGATAGAAGAAGTTTCCAAGAGAGATTTTACACTGAGGGAGTGGGCAGGTGTTGTCTGAGGCAATGTAATTCCTGACAGTTTCACTGCCTGCTCTTCCAAGCTGAGAATGGGTTAAATTGCAGAGTCATCTTGATTCTGGCACATTTTCCTCCTAATCAGTCAGACAGCTGGTAGCTGGATCATCTGAAACTCAGAGGATGGAGAGGGTACCCAGTATCAGATACATAACCAGGCCATACTGGCACTGAGGTAAAAGAAATCTCTTGATATTAGAGGGAAGAGGTACAAACAACTTGCTTGCATGATCCTACAGGGATGAGGCAGAAGGAAATAAAGCAGCAAGAAGAGGCTGATGAATGCAAACAGGCATAAATGCTGAAATGGCAGAGACATGTCAGGGTAGTGGGTAAGGAGTAACAGCAGCAGATCAGGGTGAAATGCTACTGGGAATGGGAACTAAGACACTACTCAGCCATTGCTGTTCTCCAGTGTGTGCTTTCTCTGGATCCCTTGGGCTTGCTAGAGGTAGAAGGACTTGAGCAGGCCATGACTTCTGAGATATATTCTTGGAAATTTTTCTGAAAGAAAAAACAGCAAGCCAAAGAAAGCCATTTAAAATATCACAGAGTTAAAATGTGCCCAAGCTATCACATCCTCAACAAACAAGTTAGCCCCTCCTCCCATTTTGAAGTCAAAGGGACAAGATACACTGAAGGACTAAGGGAAGAAATTTTAATTCCCATTCTTTCTCTTTCTCCACATTTAAATCTTGTGGATCTAGTTGAGAAAGGACACAAGGAAATGCTTTCATGTCTAATAAGCTTGTGACATAAGGAACTCAACTGCCACACCAAGTGGGCAAGCACAGTAGGTACGGAGTGTTCAAATACCTCCTAGAGAAAGCAAGAGTGTCCCATGCTATAAACACAAAAGATCTGTGGCCTCTGGAATATAATTTCTTTCTAATCCCAAATCAGTGATCCTAAACAGATCTTCCTGGCTGTCACAGGGAGTACTCACTCATAAGGAACATGATGCCAATCACAGTGATCTCCTAGATATAGACCCTATGTTGCATGTCAAAATCAAAATAAGTTTCTCACAAAACCAGACCATGTTCAGCAGTTTTTTCTGCCCTGCTCTAGAATCATGTTTAAAGCCTTTTTGCTTGACCACTGACAGAGTTGAGACAAAACCCCAGGATGTGTCCAGCAGGAGAGGGCTCTGCATTAGACAAATGAGTGAGGTGTCCTCAAAGATTGCTTCAGTTTTCAAATCTGGAAAAAAGATTCAGAATAGTGATTATCCTGACTTTGCCTTTCCTTGTTTGTTGCTTCTTGGATGCCTTCTTTGTCTTTCTCCAGCTCACACTCTAGCTCTTGATCCCTGCAGAGCCTCTTCCTGCTTCTCTTCAAAACCTTCAAATCTTTCCTCTGCACTCTGAACACGGATCTCTGTTTCTTTGAAATACAGAAGCAAAGTCAATGCAAAAACCTGAAATCTAAGGAGCTGCTGGCAGGAGACCCAAGAGAAAGATTTGGAGAGCTGAAGAGTCCCGTGGGATTGCCTGACTCCATAACACATGCTCATGGTTTCAGAGAAGGGTATTATTAAAAGATCTACAAAGGATTTTATGGCACATCTATGTAAACCTTGCAAATTTAATCAATTATAAAATTCATTGTTTGCTAGCAGAGGGTGAGATGCTGATCACTGTGAGAGGATAAAAACAGAGCAGAGTCAGTTCTGTGAGCAGGGGTAATGAGATGGGATTTCCCTGGTTAATGCAAGCTCTCAGACAAAACAAACACCTGCTTGAAATGAAACCCTGTCCTGCTCAGGCCTCCAGCACAGGACCAGTACTCAGAGCAGCTGCACTTACAGACATTCCAGTGCTGCCAGGACATCAAAGTCTTCCTGAGAAAAGGGAGTGGAGGACTTGTTGGCAGTCACCTCCCCCTGGTTGGAAAAAGGAAAAACCTTTTATTTAAGTGAACATGAAACCAACAATGCCACATTTCATCAGCAGTGTGTATCCAGCCAAGAGCTCTGGGTCAGCAAAACATGTAAAACCAGAGGCCAGTTCAGGCACTGAATGCATCTTGGCATTAAAAGCAGACTAAAACCCCTTTCTGGTGCAGATATGAAACTCTCACTGGCTCAAAGTGTTGGATTGCTGGCTCAATCACTGTGTTACAGAGGTTGGAGATGGCTGTAGCTTGACCAGGAGCAAACGAAACCCCCAAACACACACCAAAATGTTTGGAGAACAGAAAGACTCCTTACAGGGTCCAACAGGCACAAGTCACCTTTCAACCATGATTTTTCAGTAAAAGTAACTGTTGAGAGGCTCCTGCTCTAAGCCTTGGAAGGTAATTGTGATTTCCAGGAATTTATTTCTGTGAAACCGGTCAAAGTCCGTAAAGAAATGCTCCTGCATCTTCCACTGGCATGCAGAACTGCTGCTCTTGGTCAGATAATTCATACCAGCAACTGGCTGCTGCTACTGAGACAGAAAAGGAAATAGGACAGAAGGAAAAAAGAAAAGAAGTAGGAAATATCACTGACCTAGTGGCATTCAGGGCAGTTGTGGGGCCACATGTCACATCACACACTGTGAGTAGTAAATAAAAACATCCTTCTGGAAAGTAGCACATTGCAACTACTACAATCACCTGCATAATAGCAACTTCCTCTTTTATTTCTAATCTTTCTTTCTCTGTTATAGATTTCCTATTGGTGTTGGCATCTTCAGACTCTTCTTGAGTTGAAGAAATTATAGTCCTTAAAGTCCCTAAACTTCAGCTTTAGTTGTAATTCCTGTAAGGCACCATCAGGATTAGTAATGTGCTCCATTTGTCCATCCAAATAGCCCCAGCAAAGCCAGGTGGTCTCTGACTTTCTAGTGCACCTTTCTAGACTTAAACTCCAGCCACCTAGGGAGTCCTGAGCATAGATATTTCTAAACAGAAATGAATATACTAATTACTTAACATTACATCAGCAGCAAGAAAAAGAGAGGCAGCGTTAGAGCAGCAGCACTGGCTGTACCCTGGAGTCATGACCAACATCACTCTGCCTTGGGATTGAGTTCAGAACAAATGGGAACAAATTGTCTAAGACAATAAATCTAAATCCCTTTCCTTGTCATCTGAATATAACCTGCTTTTTCATGAAGGCAGACTAATGCCAGGCCAGCCATCTATACAATGCAGCTCATTGCCACAGGCAGTCTCAGACATCCTTCCACATAAGAAATTAGATCAGAAGCTCGACCTGATCTCCTGGGCAAGCCAACCACCAGGACTGCAGCAAAAGTCCACCTCAGTGGGTGAAGCAAAAGCCATCATGCACCATGGGGAACTGATCTACCAAGGAGGTAAAACTGAGACACTCACAGGACAAGCAGTCTGCTGTCACATCACAGTAAATACACCAGCCACAGGACCCATTGTCTGTGCAGTTCAGTCACTTGCACAAAGCATCAGAGCAAATCTAAACCACTGATGAACAACTGGTCTTGCCAAGTAATCTGAAGTCAGTGTATTTCACATAAGTCAATGTCCTACCTCATTCAATTTGCAAACTGATCTAATGTCAGAAACATTTATTTTTACCATTTTTTTTTCCCCCATATTCATTACAAAGACATCTTTTCCTGCTATGGATCTATCCTTCTGCCAGTCCTTGTTTAGGATCATATGCTGCTTATCAGCCATGTGGTGCTTTCTCATGTCCAGAATTCAGCAACAAACCAAAACCCACACACTACGCTGCAAGCCTAAGAGAAAGACTCCCTAGGAATCTACAGCCCTAGGAGAAGGAAGTAAAACCACAGAGAGCCAGCAGGCACAGCTGCTCTCTGAACGGGAAACGTCAGTGTTATTCCTGAGGAAATGCTTACTAAGGGTGAAACAATAAATTTGTGCTCATGCACTGTACAGGAGACCTTGCAGCTATTTTTAGAGGAGTTCTCCTGCTTTGGCTGGCAGACAAAAACCACAACTCAAACAGGAAAAAAAGTGTCAAAAGAGAAACAAGTGCTCTTCACAACTGTGCTCAGGCCAGAGGGAGATGAAAGGAAAGACTGGATACTAGATAGAATACTCTTATCCCTAGCAACTGGAGTCTTGTGCCTTTCTCAATAAGAACAACATTAATTTAAGGATGGAACCCAGTGCTGAATCATGTGAAAAAAAATCCCTAGATACCACTGAAGGAAGTCCCAAATCCAGAAGCAAGTGACCTCTAGAGCATCAGACTCTAAGGATCTTCTGTCTCAAAGATATTTTTTGCTTCCCACCTCAAAATCCCCCAGTATATTTAACTACAGCATATGCTGGAAACCTGACACAGGCTTTTTTGTTAATGCTCTAGTTGTGGGCAAACCTGGCATTACACATTATAGGTGTGTTCTGCAAATGATTTATTTCCTGATGGTATTTACTAAAGACAATGGAGCACCATGGAGAAGACTATGCCCCCAAATATCTGACTCTATATGAATCACTCATTTTGGTGTTTTTTTTTTCAAATGTCAAGATTTCCAAAGCAGGTGGCAGTTCTGAGGGAGATGGGGGTGTTCCAGGAAGGATATTGAAATCTCCAACTGTTTCCACAGGTGTTGCCAAACCAAAGCAAATGAAAGGCAGTCACCAACCATTTTAACACTTTAGCTGATCACGTTTATCCCACTGCAGGGGCCCCACAAAAGGACATTTTTCAGGTGTAGTTTTCTGTACAAGGCCAGCCCAGATCCAATTAACACCTCTGTCTTACAGGAAGTGTGGCTTATCACTCTCAGCTTCATGCAATGGGCTGGAGCCTGTACAGCTCCTCACTGCATCCACTTGGGCCAACCAGGCAAGAATCTTGTGATAAAATGATGGGAGCTTGGCTTTGTGCATGCCAGGACCTCACTTCAACTTTCACACCTTGAATACTTCTCCCCAGTGCTGTCAAAAACCTAGCTGTGCCTGCAGGGGAAGAAAATGCAACCTTTAATTATAATTCCTTTAGCCAACCAAAATAAAATTGGATTCTGTGAGGGATGCCAAGAGGGATGAACAGCCTATGTGAGAACTGGCTACACTCAGGATTAAGAATAAGCTGTTTAATAAACACTGAATACAAAGAAAGCTGAAAGAGAATAGGCTTGATGTAAAGCCCTGACTTCTTGTCTTGGCAGATTTGGCTCCTTCATTGCATAAAGGCTTAATATAATTCTTTTTAAAAGAGATTTACAGTTATAATCTCATTCTTCAAAGATGCCGGTGATGCAGATGTGCAAAATGCCTGGACAAGGCACTAAATTGCTTGTTCATTCACTTCTCTGGCACATACTGATGGATATTCCCTGTTTCTTGGGGAATATGCTTGATGTAACAATGCCTGCTCTTGATAGCCAACCCTTAACCTTAGTTAAAATCCTGGGGAGGTCTTGGTTGCCATGACATCTTGTAGTAAAGTTGCCATGTTAAGCACGTGGTGCAGTGACAATTCTTTTATATTTCAATGATTTTGATGCATGGCTTGGTTTCCCCACTGCACAAGCTGTGGTGTAGGGCTGGTTAACTTTTCTGGTTTGGGAGAACTGCAATGAAG
Organism: Hylia prasina; assembly: GCA_013397195.1. Lineage (NCBI taxonomy): Eukaryota > Metazoa > Chordata > Aves > Passeriformes > Sylviidae > Hylia > Hylia prasina. The sequence continues at coordinate 1,145,762 of VYXD01000272.1, read as the reverse complement.
CAGAATTGGGATGTCCAGACTGGTAAGAAATGGAGTCATTTACCCTCTGTAAGATGGAATATTTTAGAATGCACAGTGGGAGCTCCACAACCAGGCATTTGTTTTGAATTATTATTATTTGTTTTGAATTATTATTTTCTTAGGAGGCCTAACAAAAGCAGTAGGAATAATTATTTAAGTTTTCTGGTTGTGGGGCATCAGTTTAAGGGGAAAGAAAAGCTGGGTCCCATGAGGGCATGGGATGAGGGAGAATGGTCCCTTGGGAACACCTCCATGGGGTTTGGCCATATTAGCCCTTACAAGTATTTTGTTGTCCTTACTAAATAGCAGCTTGCTTTGGGAAGGCTGTCTGTGTCATTGCATTGATCTTAACACTCAACTAAAGCCCAACAAAAGAGAGACCTAAATGAAGCTCACTGGAGAGGTCACTCTAATCCCAAGTGCAAATTTCAGAGTAAAACCACACCTTGTTCTCACAAGGAAGGTACTCTGTGAAGGCTTTAAGAAGTGATCAAGGAAGACTGAATAAAAGCTAAGGCATCAAGCCAAACTTTATAAATTTCCTGTAAGTGCTTTCTTACATGTCCTTTCTAAACAATCTCATCTGTCATTGCTCTCTCTCTCCCTCTCTCATCCTTGTCATCAAAACATTTGTATTTCTGTCACATGCTGCTTGAGACCAGGTAACTGGATCATAGAAGGTAAGAAATAATTCAGGTAACTGAGTGTCCTTGCCTTACAGGACAAAATTACCATGTTCTCAGTATTGTCTCTTGCCTACTCTTTATAATCTCTCTCATTTTCACTGTTTCTTACCAAGGAGCCAGTGTAAAGAGAAAGGATACCTTGTGTTTTCTGCTGAAAGGCCATTCATTACATTACAATGCAAAAATGAATCCAAGCTGTTCAAAACTCATTGCCTTCTATGGATCAAGAGAATAGTTTTCCTGTGACCCAGTTCCCAAAGTCCTTGTGAAAATGAGCTAAGATTTCTTTTTCTGAGCTCTACTGGCTGAAGCAATTTTGGATCAGATATCCATGCTGTGCCCATGCTCAGACCACAGCTAACCATGACAATCTGCTGTTAACCTTTTGCCATGCTGGTGTCTGGCCAATTCTGGGCCCATTCCTTCATCTTGCTCTCCCTTTCTTAGGACAGCTACTTATTTCATTCCTTTAGCTGTCTCAGCTCCTTTTGTAGGCTGAAATAGGGCAGGTAGCATAAGCTAATGCAGGGAAAAGGGCAGGATAACCCTGAAGGAATGAATGACAATATCACAAGCAGCTCAGCAAACACACGTGCGGTTTAGCTTTAGTCAGAATAAAGGAAATAAGATGATTTAAAAAACAGCAGAGGTGAAACACTTTGGCAATCAGGAACGAGTCAAGGTCTTGCAGAGGCAAAGGGTGAGAAGGTTAGTTGCAAATTACTCAACAATTGTTTGTTATCTTACACCGAAGATGATAAATTTATATCAACAAAGAAAACATTTATTTGCATACTTTATTATCAGGATAATTCAGTATCTAGATGAAGATAACTTTGCATTACTGATAAGGTAAAAAAAATATTACCCTCAGAGAGTGCTGTCTGGTTAATGATCTTCGAAGTGGTGTTTTACTCTACATTTTAAATATCCATCCTTTCCTTTTATTTTCTTTTCCATAAATCATCCACATAATCACAAACCACCCACTCTCCCACTGAACATATGACTTCCCTGTGTCATATCTGCACTGCAAGTTCTTTGCACTGTATCACATTTAAAATTACAGAAATCCTTCTCACCTGTGACTCTGAATGTAGTTTCTTGGAGTTTATCCCTTAAATGCTCTTGATTCCCAGCACATATCTATGGGTCATACTTTGGCTTTGGAAAAGACCAGTACACATTATGTCAACTGGACCTTTATTACCTGCTACTTTTCTGACGTCCCCAAGTAAAGACTGAACTGCAAAACTGGTTATGCCTTACCCCCCACTTTTCCTTCTATTGGAATCCCAGTACCTGCCCTTTGGTTTATTTCTCTCAGGCCAGGCTGCCATGGAGATGATGCCCCCCCTACTGCTCTAGGTCTGCTTTGAGCATCTGGAGGAAGAGCAGGAGCCTGCCATGCCCCCAAAAGCTGGACCAGCCTTTGGCTGTGACAGAAAGGTGATGGAAAACAGGTAAGAGCAGTATGAGGAATTCATGAGCATAAAGATGCTGCCGTGAGTAGGTAGCACAATAAATTGAAAATCTGCTGGTGACAGTTCTGAGCATTTCTACAGATTAATGTAATTTATCAGTCAGCAGAGCTGTTGATCAGATACTCCTCAGATGGGACTGAGTTTAATGCACTGCCTGAACTACGGCATTGGTCAGTCATAACTTCTTATGTGGAGACTCTTGAGCTCCAGCACAAAAGGTTTGAGCTGAAGTGGTTTTGTTCACACCTGGGATGGACTTGGATGCTCACTGGGGCTCAGCTGACACTGGGTCATTTGCTGAGCAAACACTGCTAGATAGTATGTTCAACTCCCAAAATCTTGCATTTATCCACTCCTTGATGTCTTGTAGGATTTCATCCTTTTCTTCATCAGAGAGTAGCTAAAGCAGAGGGATAGAAGGGTTGAGAGCTGAGGAAAAACTCTGTTAGTAGTCAAGGACTCTTCCAAGGATGGGGCAGCCATAGCTTCTCTGGGCAACTTGTGCCAGTGCCTCACTCCTCTCACAGGGAAGAATTTCTTTCTAATATCTAACCTGAACCTACTCTCTTTCAGTCTGAAGCCATTGCCCCTTGTCCTGTCACTAGGTGCCCTTGTTAAACCATGACAGATGTGCACATACTTCTGGTTCCCTCCCAGAGAGGACATAGCTTTGGCAGCTGGGAGAGGGAAGCTCATATAGTGGCTTTTCACACTGCTTTACTTTTCCCACTACATGATTCAGAACCCAACAGAAACAATCTACATGTGAAAGCAGACAGAAATAGCAAACCCTGAACTGTGCCAGGGAAGCTGATGAGTTTTAGGATCAGGGTAACATCGGGACTCATGTATGAGGACGTCCCTTCTCCCAGCTAGTGATACACCCAGAGAAACAGCTGAATGACAGCACTGATGGGAGTGTGACTCTACCGTGGTCCTGATGATACTTCCTTAGATCCTTGACAAGCTGCAGTGTCACACAGATAAGAGACACCCTGAAATGGAGGGCAAGATCTTGTTCTCCAGCCCACCCCACAGCAGCCCAGCACTCCCTTCCTGCAGCCTAAACCAAGCACCAGTCTGTCCTGCTCAGCCTGAGCCTTACAGCCAAGGCTCCCTCCCTTGGGTCAAGAAAAATGGATGAGATCATGTTTTTAAGGCAGATTAAGCTTGCATTGCCTGTGGTTGGCCAAAGACCATTTTTCAGTCTGCTGCCAATGCCCTATTGCCAACAAACGAAAACATTCCTCCTTTCCTAGTGCCGTTAAGCATTGCTTATGTACAAAGAAGTGTAAAGCTGTTCCCTGCTAAGTCAATTAAAGCCAGGAGAGCTTCTTTTCTTAATCATGGATCACAGAGCATCCCTGCCAGCCTGGCATCCTTTGGAAGGATGGTTCTAAGAAGTTCTCATTTAGCAACTCTCTTATTTATTAGTCCCAAAACATCTTTCCCTCAGATCTCTTGGCCCGCACTCTGACAGAACAGCTCATCCAGCCACATCAGGCAGCACAGCCACCTACCAGAAGAGACCAAGGGAGAGACCTTGCTGTGTGTTCTGAGCTGTCTTTCCATTGCCCTGGGCTCCTTATCCCTTCTTTGCCTACCTTCCAGCACCCATCAAACTGACAGGGTGGTCTGGCAGGTGTCTGAATTTGCTCCAGCAATTAGGATAATGCCAAAGCTGATCTCGCAGGCAGCTCTGCAGACAAGGCACACGTGGCTGTCACTCTTGAGCAAGAAACATGTCAGGGAGTGGGAGAGGTCGGGGTGACCATCTAAACAAGCTCTGTGTTGTTACTTGTTGAGGCTAAAGAAACCAGTGTGGACAAAACAGCCTCAGCCAGGGATTGACACCAGCACAGGGCGTTTCTGAGCACGTTTGCAGGGACTGGAAGGTAGCACTTCAAATCTGAGTCAAATGGTGTGGTCAGTAAAGTGATGCAATACAGGATAAATACATTTTAGGAGGTCAGCAAACTTTTTGCCCAGGGAACAAAGACATGCCCTAGAGAACACTGTTCTACACACAAGACAGGAGATGGAAATACTCACCCCAAAACCCCCCAGGGCTCTGGTATTTTGTGAGGACTGTAAGTACCCTGGGCTGTGGACAGAAGCACTGGCACAGGTCAGGCTCTGGAAACATCCTCTGGAACAAAACTACTCTCCAGGGAGAAAGAAAAGGCCTGATGTAGTCAAGCACCCTGGAGGTACCCCTCAGCTTGGGGATCTCTAGAGAATAACACACCAGAACCATTTCAATAGCATTTACTCTGCTGCTGAAAGAGAAAGCAAAACTGATGATAAAAGACAGGGCTGAGAAAATTTGTGGCAAAATTCCTGGTCCCTTACCTCAATGCAGGATCTAAACCACAGCCAGTTGATCCCATGTTTAGTGGTTGTTAGATCTTTGGTGAAGCCTAGGATAAGGTACCTGCTACCTGTAGGAGATAAAGCTACATGGACACCAAGGGATGCTCCAAATTAACTTCAGTCTGTTTGTCTGTAAAGCCATTTTCCTTCTGGTAGACTGCTAGCAGTCAGCTTCCTGCAGAGTTGGAAGTACCTTAAAGCACCAGCAATTGCATAAATAAAGGCAAAATGTAATGCAGGAAAGATCTTGTTATTAAAGAAAAGCTAGAACGGAGAGTCAAATGTAGATCCCTGCAGCCTCCAGCCCAGACCTACCTGACAATTCCTCACCAAATGGCTCCTCTCAGCTTCCTTCCATTGGCTTTTGGTCCAGGAACAGGCACTCCACTTGTAGGCATTGTGAGTGGGGATTTTTTAATGCTTAGCCAAGAAAGTTTGCAGTAATGAATGGTCCAGCAGCAGAATTAAACCCACATTCGTATTTCATAGGGTTAGGGTTTTTTTTGCTATTATTTGTTATTATTTTTGCTACTAAGAACCCCCCCTTACATCTGACACTCTGTGCATCTCTTCAGGAGCCCCCAGTACTTTGCTGCACCCTCCAAAGGGGCACTTACTTGGTTTCTACACACAAACTGCCTAAAGCACAACTGCTTCTTTCATAGAGTCTACTGGGCCAGACATTTAATAGATTTCATGGTATTTGTCACCACTTTTTCTTCTTGGAGTTGTATCTTACTAATGAAAAAAATGTATTTCCATTAGTCTCATAATCCCCATGAGTTCTCTTCTGAAGCCTTTCTCCCCCACCAACCTTGCCAAATGCATAAGTTTTTATAAATGCTTCTGCTATGAAGACTCTCCGACCTCCTCATCAGCTCTATCCCCGTACTGTGGGTTTTAATTATATTAATTACATTTCTTTGCCTTCAGATACATGTTTGTGGGTGTAGGTATAATCTAGGAGTAACCCTGACAGGTAGTTTCTTGTCTTGCTGTGCAAATGGTTTCTTGGAAAGAAAATACAAAAAAATTTCAAAAATATCTTGACAGAAATTTTGTTTTCCATCTCATGCCTCTTTGGCAGTACTGGATATTCCCACCAGAAAGAATGGGAAGGATTAATGGCTTTGTTCTGTGGCTGTTACAGCTTAAGGACACAGACAGGACTTTGGAGCATGTGGTACACAGCTGGAAAAATATCACATTAACTTCTTGGCTCATAAACACTTTCCAGGCCCAAAGTAAAGGCAGAAGTCATCAACATGATACACATTTGGCAGCTGCTCCAATTTGATGTGTATTAATTCAGGAGAGGTGAGAAACTCTGGTCTGTCCCCAGAGCTATCGATTCCTTCCCTCTACTCCTGTCCTGCACCTCAAGGATGTCCTTTTCCCTCCCAGTGATGCAATGGCTGATACAAAGTTTAGAAAAGCCCAACTTCCCTTGTCATCTGGTATTTTACCTTGAACATTCCACGCTGGACCTCAAGAAGGGCTTGTGCAAGAGTTTCTCCCGCCACACCCAGCCAAGATCTCTCCTCTACCACCCCATGATCCTGCCCCTAAGCCTGGATCTGCTATGGCATGAATGTCTCCATTCCTCTCCCCTCCCTGTCTTTGGAAAGTAGAAGATACAGCCCCACCCAGGACACAGCTGTGGGCACAGGCAGCTCCAGCCTTCCCTTCCTCCCTTCCTTCACAAGGCTCTTCCCAACATCTCCCCACAGCAGCCACCTTTCCCAGGACAGAAACCCCACATATCTTACCCTGCTCCCAACACCATCCTCTGTGCCCTCTTGCAATTCCCCCAAAACCAGGCACCCCAGAGAAAAAACAGGCCAAGGCAATTTCTTTTCCTCCCCTAATAGCAAAATATATTTTAACTGCTGTAATACAGTAGATTATAAACAGCTCTTGTACTTGACAGAACACGTACAGATTGCATCGTGGAATGGCTGGTGCCAGCGCCACAGCCAAGGCTGGGGTGTCCCCTGCCACAGCCAGGGAAGGGCCACCAAGGCTGGGGTGCCCCCTGCCACAGCCAGGGAAGGGCCACCAAGGCTGGGGTGCGCCCTGCCACAGCCAGGGAAGGGCCACCAAGGCTGGGGTGCCCCCTGCCACAGCCAGGGAAGGGCCACCAAGGCTGGGGTGCCCCCTGCCACAGCCAGGGTGTCCCCTGCCAGGGGCCAGCAGGAGCAGGGACGAGCCGAGGCTGGCTCAGAGGTTCTGATGCTGCAGAGCACAAGAACTCTTGGACATTGCTGTCCCTCTGGCACATCTGCATTCAGAAGTGGGAGCTCAACCAGTCCAGTTTGCCTTCAGCAGGCAGGCCAGGTGTAATCCATGCAATATCATATGGAACAAACCCAGCAGGAACTCCCCCAGCTCCCACCACAGCCCACACTGTACTTGGACAGCTGTCACAGGAGAGCACAGAGCTCACAGCTCAGACCCAGGCTGGCAGCCACACACCAACAGAAAGGACAGACTAGGCATGGAGACTCCACAGAGCTTTGGTCTTCCCAGGAAGAAACAGCTTTCTGCATGAAAACCAGGATGCATTTTGACAGAGTAACACTGATTTTCATGAGGTTATTGAGCAAGGAGCTGCAGCTGTACCAGCTGCCATTCCAAAGCTGGAGGATTCCCACCTCACAACTGAGGGAGTTACCATGGAAGCAAGCTGCACTGTTCTCGTGTTGGAAAGAACCACAGAAAACAGTATATATTATATTACATTATATTAAGAGCTCCTAATGGGCAGGTTGGGAACCTTCACATCCTCACCACTGACCAGAGCATTGCACTGCTCTGGTCAAGTGCTCTGGCACTTGCAGTGTAAGAAACTCAAACGTGGTGTAATTGACTTTTAATTAAATAAGCAACGTGCAAAAGACTTTATACTTCCCCTCCAGCACTCTTGAGAAAAATGAAAATAAGCCCACATTCAAAAGCAACTAAAAAACCCCACAAAATTGAAAGTAATCCAAATTGCTAATGCCCTGACAGCACGGTTGCCAGATGCCTTGATCTACAAGGCTGAAAACCTCAACTTGTCAAAAACTAAGACTAGTTCCAACAGCTGAGCATCCCCTCCTGGTTGCCTTTTGCTTGCCAGATGCTCAAACCCTCAGGCTTCAAACAGTGATGATGCTGACACAGTAAACACTGATATTCCTTCTGGGCATAGGAGAGTGCCAGGTGTGAGGGAAACACCACAACAGGGCACAAAGTGCCATCCTTTGGTCTCTTTTTGAAAACTGAAACTGTATCAAGACCTGCCTGGTATCAAGATGGCAAACCAAGTCCCTAATCCAACTCACCCTCTTTGAGTGCAGTTACCTCTGTAAAGTGTTTTAAGCACCAAAAAAAAGATAATTGGGCTGAATCTCATCCTATACCAAGGAGGTGACAAAGCTGTTTGGCTGAAGGTTTTTTTTTTAATTATTTTTGACTGTTTTTTCAATAAGGAAGCTTAGTTGTTCCAGAACTTCTGTTCTTTCCTCCCACAAAAGGTATGGTGAAAGATTTCAGATTACTCACTCTGAATGATGATAAAGTAATCCATTTAATTCTCAGGATTTTATATATGAATACTGCCAAATTTGAGCATATAGTTCCTCTGAAATTACTTCAACTGTTTCATCAAAAACATTTTAGCAGGAGGTGTTTTCAGAAGAGAACCTCACACAGAAACACTATTTGGCAAATTTTACCTGATACAATGTCCTTTCTCAAGAGCATGATTCCTTCTTACTGAAAACTTGGAAGAGTTGAAGTATTTCCTAACTTTCATGAAATTACTTCTGGCTGAGATTAGTGAAAGCAGAAGCCCAAAGGAGAGTCTGAAGTGGCTTGGGAGACAAGTACATCAGTGGTCCCAATACTGCTGGTATGAAATATCCAGGGCTGTAGGTAGTAAGGGAATGCTGTTCTCCATTGGCAGTTTCTGATAACACTTGAGTAATCCTAAAATATTTGTCACCAAAGTTCTGGTATCTCTATCAGGTGGCCCTTTTCACCAAAATTAAGACATGGCCATCAGGTGACCCTGTCTGCAATAATGGGAGCTACAGTTCCAGTAAAACTGGAGTGATCTGTTCCCAGACACTCTGAAAGTTCCCTGTTCTGTTTAGCACCTGACAGAACAAGGGAGCTGAAGGAACTCTGACTGATTAATTGCTATGGAAACACCAAACTCACACAAGGCCCCTGCCTTTGCTGGTGTGTGTGGGAGGATGCTCTACCTCTTCACCAAAAGGGCAGTACCCAGGAAGCTGATCTCCACCTGAAGCCCCCTCTGATGTCAGGGCAGACACAGGAAGGTGACAAAGCAGCTCTGGGCCAATCCTCATTCCCCAGCAGCATCAGAAGCTTCTCCAATACACATGGGCAAGGTGTGCTGGCACAATGAACTGCACGTGGCCATTTCAAACAAGATCATGCTCTGTACCTGTAAAGTTGATCCCATTTTCTTACAGTTGGGTCGTAATATTTCAAGTTTTTCTTAGTAATGAAACCCTTAGCAACCTGTATACCTTAAAGCACCTTCCAAATTAAAGCAAAAGCTCTTTTACAAGTTAATGATGTTAAAAGAACTGATTACCTAGAGCAGGAGAAAGGAAGAGCAAGAAGAAAAAGTACTCCTCAAGTCACAAGGGCCTTCAGAGAACAAAAATGCTGTAAGGCAGTTGGGAACTAAATGAATACAGAGAAAACAAGTTTCTGGTGTGAAAAGTCATATAAAGACTGCACACTTTTTTTTAATCTTCTGAACCTGGCTTCTGAACCTGACTCAGCACAGTGACAATCCCTCTTCCTCTGCCCATTTTATATCTGCTGGCAGCCAACATACACAGGATGCAGTTTGAAGCCAGCCAGGAAAACTTTGGCCATCTTCATAGCAAGGAGGCAAACACCCTGATGCTGTGCCACCTGTCTGTGTCACAGTGACAGGCAGGATCATGAAGAACAGAAGTTTTGTAGACATCCCATTACCAAAAAGGAGAACAAAATTGCAAAGGTATGGCTGAGAAAGATGGACGGATACCAACAATGAGCTACCAGCAAATCTGACTAGCTTGCCTCTTGTCCAAAAAAGCAGCAACTTGGGGGGACCCCTGGATGAGTAGGATTCCAGTAGACTCCACCTTCAGCTCAATGTTTTACTGGCATGGAAATGGCTCAAAGTGGGACAGCATGTAATAGATGCTGCCTTTGAAGTCTGTTGCAATCCAGGTCAACTGGTTTGCTCCAGCAATGTTTAAAAAAATTACAGTTTCTCCCCAATAATCAGGAGGCACAACTTCCCTTAGAAAAAGTCTGTAGTAAGTTAGATCATTGGTCCAAATACTTGGAGGACACCTCTGTTTTTCTGTGATGATGTGGCCAGAGCCCCCCATTTTCACATCTTCATGTGACACGACCACGAGCGTGGCTTTAGATAGTCCAGGAATGTGGGCTGCAAAACATGGAGAGACAGTAAATTAGTCACAGGCCAACAGCACCAGCTGTGGTGTGAGCTGCTGAAGTCCAGCTTCTCTAACAGGAAAGATTAAACCACATTTCTGCACCCTACAACCTTCTTCTTGCCCTCACTAAGCAGTGCCTGGAAGTGTAAGTACAGCCACAAGTTCTGTTACATCAGGTACACATTGTGCCTGTTAGCCTGTTGTATCAAGAAGCCAAGTAATTTATGATGGCAAACTCTTAACTGAGGAGAATCATACTTAAAATAGAGGCTGCCAAAGGATACCTTTGGTTAAAACTGAAATCAACTGGGACAGCAGGAAGTTTTATCTAGAACAGAACCAAGAAAATGAGTTAGAGAAAACATCACCAAAAGTCTAAACTATCTACAGGTAACCAACCACTTCTCACCACCACCCTTTCTAACCTGGGAGAGGCACAAGAGTCACAGTTTTTGTGGGCCTTCTACAAAAGTTTCTCCTGCCTTCACCGGCCAAGTGCTGCAGCCTAAATTGAGTTCTGGCATATCCTCAGAAATGGGAAAACACCACCCTCAGCAGTGAAATACTACCAGCAGAGAAAGAGCACTACTGAAATTTCTGTTAGGCTGCCTCTAGGCTAAATAACTCCTAAGGAACGGATGTAGCACACTGGCAGAAAGGCTCATGCCATTTAACTTCCACTCTTCCTGCACAAGAAGACAGGACAGCCCCTCCCACAGCTGCTTATCCCACAGGAAGGGCCAGGCACTCACATTTTCTGCGGGGCAGTACTGGCGGGCATACCACTCCTGGCTGTAGAGGCAGATGATGACACCTTGGCCCAGGAAGAGGGAAGTCCACATGATGACATTCCAGAAGGGCCCTTTCCGACGGTCGTTCAGGGTGAAGTTGAAGACCACTGAAAAAGGGAGAAATGAGAAGCATTATTCAGAAAGAAACTTAAGATTCAAGAATCAAAGATCAACTGATTTTACTGGATTTTCCCCTCCTTTCACTTCATCTCTGGAGCAACAAGGCTACTGCATGAAAATCTGATTATGCTTGGAATAACAGAGCAAATACTCTGAGCTGATGCTGACATTTACTTCCAGTAAGTTTGCCAACAAGCTGGCCTGGCTGGGTGCCTCTGGGGGCCAACATTATTTGTGCTACACTGGTCACCAAGGCATGGCAGGGGTGGCCTAGAGTTTATTAGAGCCCTCTAACTCAAAATACAAAAAGAAATGCAAGAGCTCTGACTTCTAAATGGGCTCTTCCTCACTGTAGCAGTGAAGTAATAGTTGCCTTATACTGTGACTTTATAGAGTAAGACTGACAATCTGCTGACACACAGCGATTCAACTACAGCTTGGCAAAGAGGAAGCAGTGCTGTTAAACTCTGTGTAGTGTCACAGGAACAGCAGTGTATCACATAGATCTCTCTTCCATACCACCAAGACCTTGATCATCTAAGCCCCAAGCTTCCAAATCCTCTGTGTGTATATAGGTGTGTATCTACTGAGAAAATCCATTCACAAAGCTTGGACTCACAATTGCAACCCTTGGGCAACAATACTATTGTGTTAGTGCTGAAGGAACAGCTGTCATCATTACCAAAAGCACAAAGCATGCTTCCCTAGAAAAAGCCACAAACCCCACAGCCATTCCCACACTCTCTTCTTTGGAACTTACCTCCAAAACACGAAAACAGGCAAAAGAGAACTGGATAGAAGAAGCCAAAGCAGATGCTGAGAACATACTCGTGCACAGCAGCTGACACTGTGAACACAGACAGCATGGCTGCTGCTCTGAACTTCTTACCAAAAAACTGGGAGAGAAAAGAATGCCAAGTATTAGGAGCTACGCTGCTGTGGTTTTTGTTTGGTTGTTGCAACATACTGGATTTTCTTCCCTGAGCTAAGAAGGTTCCCCTCCAGCCACGAGGCACATGTGAAATGCTAAGTGCCTCACAGAGCACCTTGGGGTTTAGGTGTTTCTCTTCAGGAATATTTGTGGTTCCCTGAATTAGTATTTGTGCTGAGCCCACTCATTAAATACCTACCACAGCTCATGGAAACAGCACAACATGAGTTCTGACTGCTGAGGCAGTCCCTGCATCCCTACATCTCAGCCCCACTTTTGCACACATTAAGCACTGGGACATGAGCAATGGATCTCTCTAAAAGCACAGAGGATCCCCACAATAGCTGACATGAAACACTTCTGTGCTTCTAAACAGGCAGGGATGCTGCATCTTGACAAATGTACCATTTTGCCCAGTAGCTGAATGTTTAATTAACAAAAGAATACATCATCTTGTTACTCACCCAAAGGAAGTCCCTGTAGGCATAGTAATAGAGCCAGTCATGTACTACCACGTTCCAGGTTCTGTAGTAGTTTGCATAGGATGTGGAATTCCACCAGTCCTGAAAGCACAATTGAAAGACTATAAATCTAATTCACTATAAAGTATTCTAGAGGGCTTTTCTAGGATATCAAATTGAAAAATATTGAACCAAGTAATACCAAGCTAACATAACAATTTGACCAAGCTTTCCATTGCACCTTCAACATTCTACTTGGAGTACCAAGGTATTTTTTTATCCCAAACTGCAGTGGCTGATGTGATAAAAGAACAAAAAAGAAGGCTAATAGAGCTTTTGGGTAGGTCTGGTGGCTGTTTTTGTTTGTGCACAGGGTGTTTCACCTTAAAGCAACTCAGACTGCCAAGCAGAAATCAAATCTGTTCTACAGCATAGCCTTAAGCCTTAACAGCATAAACAAAGCAAAATCCCATGGTTGCTTTGTTTGGTAAAACAATCTTCAGTTTCCTCCTCTTTCTTTTTTTCATTATGCCAATGACTTTCAGAAGCTTTACCAACTACAGCTCCTGCTTCTCACCTTGTAGAACATCCTGTCTGCAAAGCGCAGCATCTCAGCAAACGCGTTGAGCCAACAGTGAAGGAACGCAAAGAACACCAGGAAGAGAATCAGTACACCTGCAAACAAGGGACATCCACACCAGTTCTGTAGTGTTTTCCCTCAGCCACAAGCAAGAGCACCTAACACAGTCAAAAACTGTTCTTAGAGGCACTGACACAGGTATCTAGAACAGATTTGTACAGGAATGTACAAAACAAAATTGCACAGCAGTATTTCAGCTTTTCATCACACCAGGCCCTGCAACTTGATTTGAAGGCAGTTGCATTCAAACCCAGCTTTTATTCTGTGTTGCTGATTTTGAAGTTTTACCCCTTAGTGGCAGTCTGCCCACAAGGTCTCCTTTGTTGATCTCTGCCTGTCATGAGCACATCTCAAATGAAGCACTTCCCCCTTCCACCTCTTCCACAAAGATAAAGTCACTTACCTGGCAGGATGGAATTGAAGATGCAGAGGACCAGCCCTCGAAGGTTGAAGGTTTCCTGACTACTGTTGCGAAACTGAGGAATGCAGAGTCTCACAAAGATGTAGTAGGCATAGAAAAGTGAACCAAGCACCTGGAACAAAAATACCCCAAAACCTGACTTTGTAACAGGAGCACACAATTAACACATCTCCACTTGCCAGCTCTAGCAGAGAACAGCAGCTGCCAACACAAGCCAAAATAATTTATTTTGCATTGCTGCCAATAAACCTCCCTAAGGATCCAGGCAGAAAGAAAGCCACAGCAATCCCTGGAGCATGCTGACAGCCAGCAGCAAAATCAAATTCTCTTTTCTACTACGGCAGCTGTCAGTTTCTCCCAGTCCTATCAACTCACATTTTGACACCAAAAATCCATGCCACTGCCAAAGTGGGGAAAGTACCCTTGAGCTACATCCAAGGTAAGGGAAGAAATAATTGAAAAATACTTACTGTAGTTAAATCTAATATTAAAGCTTATTTCTATTTTATTCCAAAGGAGACATTTACAGGCCAAAGCACCTCAGGCTTTCTCTGGCTCCTGAACTGATGTTGAGGTCAAAATGCCAGTCACTATTGAAATACTCTGATGTAAGGCAAGTGTGTGCTCTGTCATCTTCTTTGTCCAACAGCAAGCAGCCAAAGGCCTGCTCATGCTGCCTTTTTTTAAAAAAAAATTGTTTTACTCTTTAAACCATAAATGCATTGTGAGACAGCAAAGGTTTTCAGTCACATAAATCCATTACTTGGAAACCCATCCACAGGAAGCTACTGAAGTTCACAGCTGCAAATGTGAAGAGCCAGTCAACCTTGAACTCAAATAAGCACCGAGGATTGGGACTCCAGGTCTTGTTACTTCAAGATTGCTCTGAATATCTGCAGGGAGGAAGCTGTGCCAGTGCACCACAATCTGGGTGAAGAAAGAGGGCATGGGTGTTGCTCTACACACAGTTTTTTTTTTTTTTATCTGGAGGCTTGTTTAAACAAAGATTTTAATTTTTTTTCTTTCTAAGGCACAGCCATTTGTGCAGCCAAATCACAGTTTATTTGTTAGTCACTGAAAAGTGTTCTTTATTGGTAGGCCCATGCCAAGTAGAGTGATTTAGTGCCAAAGAGAGAACTGATGATCAACACAACTTAGATGATCTCCAAGATCTGCAGAAAGCTGCACCACTCACCTGTGCAAACTTGGTAGCTACATAGCCCCATCTTATTGTGGGATTCCTAGGAAAAAGAACAGGATATCATAGCTAAAAAGGACCTCAAAGCAGCAAACCCCGCCCTTCAACTACTTGGAGGATTTTACAATTTTACTGACGTATTCTCTGAACAACAATAGCTTTTGAATTCCAGAATTCTTCATCTCCTGACGTCCAAGGGATGTCTGTCTAAATTGCTGGTTCCTCACTTTCAACTACAGCAGAACTCCAGCAATTCCATAAATGGGAAGGTATTTGGAGGGCAGCACTGTCCAGTTCCATAGGAGGTGGGGATCTGCTGACAGTTTTGTGAAGGACTGCTGACTTCACACTGCCAAAGTGCAACCCAGCAAGGTACAGAAGAGTTTGGGAGTTCCCACTTTTAAAGGCTTCAGCCTCAAACTCCCAGACAGGGCTGCTTATTAGCAAGCACCACATAAAACACACAGGTTCCTATTGCAGGAAGTGTCTATGACTACATAATCTGTAGCAAGTTCTTAATTAGTTTAACTTCAAGTGAGTTTCCCAAAGAAATAAAATAGAACTCCATGAGCAGGTCTTGCCCTTGTCAGCTTAACCACATCTTTATGAAAGCTCTAACTCAAACTGATCACACCCCGGGGTACTTAATGTTGGCTTCAGTTTTCAGACTACTTTAGTGTTCTGTTGTTGCTCACATTACCTGGGATAGCTGTCTCTGTAGATGAGGGTGGGAGCAAAGAGGAAGTACAGGTACTGAGAAATTCTGGGAATATGTACTGTGCCTGGGAAGAGGGGGAAATAAAAAACAAAAGAACACTCTGCAATCTTTTTACTGACAGTTCAAGTTTCTCCAGTACCCTTGCACAAAACAGAACCCTTCTCACCTCAGAAACCTCAGTCTGGAACTAAAGGTATGGGGATTGCAGAGAATAAAATAAACTTGACCTTTCAGATGGTGTGCATGAAGGACAGTTAATAAATGAGGGGAACCAACTATCTGCTAACACCTTGGTATCATATTTCCTTTCCTATCAACACGTGGGTTCAGTCCAGTCAGCTCTAGCATGCCTTGCTTGAAAGGCCTTTTGTTCTATGATTGCTGTCACTTCAGAGCACTGAGCTGGAAATCTGTAGGCAACATCCAGACACCTTTTACTCCTAAAAGCAGAAATAGGGAATCCTGGAGAATAAATACATAAGATCCAGAGAAGACTTAGACCTGAACAACAGTCTAGCTTGTTGTCTAACACAACTGAATATAAATGAAAAGGTTCAGGCTGAAATTACAATGCAAAACCTTCGACCTCCCCATCCCAAGTCACCTATTCAAATCCCACCTCTCCCACTCATGAGGGCAGCTCAAAGCAATGGAAGGAAAGCTAGAGCTGGCTGTGTAAAATGAAGCAGGGCAAGTCACTCACCAGCCTTGTCCTTCACCGAGGACAGGACTCTGGGTACGTTCTCCCGGACGAAGGAATGAGCCTTCATAACAAGGCGAACCTGGAAGCCAAGAGAAGGGCAGCTTAGTGCTCTCATATTCACAACTTTCCAGAGAAGACTGGATCAAGCATTTTACAGCAACACCTTCAGCATCTTGGTTTCTTTCCCCTTTAGCCCTTTTACAGGGAAAGGGCTGCTTCATCTGCCCACAAGTCTGTTTAATTGACGTGAATTTCAATCTCTGCAAGGGGAAACATGCAGCAGCAACTATGGCTCAGGAGAGTCAAAACACGTCTCATCTACACTTGCAGGATCACACACACACAAGGACAGTGAGTAACACCAGCAAGTCACTAATCAGCTAACATTAATGTAAAATTGAAGGGAAACCCCTCTCCATTTCAGCAGGCCAGGATGTTTCAAAGCCTAGATGACTCCTTGAAGTTACATGTGTTGTACATAAATTATCACTACCTGGGTATAAGGTGATGCCCCACACAAATAGTCCACAGCTGCTGAGCAAGTTTTTCTTTTAATTTTGTTTTAATACTGAAGATCTAAAAGTAGGGCCAGTCCAAAGTTAATTTTTAAAACTCAACCCTGCCCATCCTTGTTTTAACTTGATGGTCTGACCAGACCTCCACTCTTGCACTCTTCCCCTGCTCCCCGCCACAAAAGAAATTCCACTTCCAAACAAGTTCTGATTACAGAGCCAAGACACTTGCTTCTTGAGAACAGAGATGCCAACAGGAACCACTTCTTGACCACGTACTTGCTTTTTTGGGGGGTTTGTTTTTAATTTTAAAGAGGAACGTTAGAGCTTCCTTGTGCACTATGGCACAACATGTTCTTAAAGTTGGTTTTAAGCACTCAGAATCCACAAGACAACCAGAAATAAATGGAACTTCAGTAAAACCCACAGTAAAATCTTAAATACCGTGGGTAAAAATCCACAAGTGGTTTCCAGGTCAAAATGAAGTTTATTCTTTACTCTTTCTTATTAGATTGCTGTATGTAACTGTCTTCAAGCCTCAGAGATACTGCATCCACGGCCTTGGTTTAATTTAATGAATAAAAGCAACATTTAACTCCTTTAGGAAAGGAGTTACTTTCAAAAAGTTTTCAAAAAGTCACCCTTTCCACTTTGAAAATAAAGTTCAGTGTATCCTAGGATACAGGATAGGGACTTACCTGTTCCAGTATTACAATGAAGCGGGAAGCTGGAGGCAGGGCATAGGCTACAGCAACATAGGTTGGTCCAAACCCAAGCCCAGCTATTTGGAAGAGTGTGAACAGCATCCCATAGAAGAAAGAGTGGAATGCACGATGGGAGGAACTGGAATAGCCTTGGGCCCACCAGACAAAAAGGTTGTATGGAACAACTACTGTGGCACTGAACATGCACAGCCAAGTACAGAAGACAACTGGGAACTTTCCAAAAACAAAGACCAGGAGATCAAATCCAAGGACCAGCCTAGAAGGCACAAGGAAAGAGAGAATTTTTGATCATCCATTCTTTGATTAGAAATATTCCTACTCCACTAAGTGCCTACAAAACACAAAGCTTCCAGATCATAACTGACAGTTTGGATAGACGTGACCGTGGCAATTTCAGCTCAGGCATGTCTGTGGCAGCTTCAGGTGGCCACCCTCAAGTATCCCAGGAAACAAGAGAAGGACTGATGCCATCAGTGCTGTCAAGCATAGCTCACCTTCAAATCCCACAGGGCTTAAGCACATCTCTAAGACCACCATGTGCTCTAAGAGTAGCTCAAGCTCATCCCTCCTGAGAACAAGCACGTGACTGAACAATCCACTGCTGAACCAGGGTCCATGAGAGCTTTTGGGGAATACTCCCAGGACATCATCACCACTGCACTGAGACTCAGTTCTTCCCAGGGGTTTAAGCCTAAAGAGGCTTTTTCCCTGCCTCTATAGGCATGGGGTATTTTCACATCCAGCACTCAAACCTAGTTTAATCCTTTTTTGTGAGCATTCCACATGGATTCAAATTTAGAAGTTACCCATAAAGGCTCAGGGTCATTAGAAGGTCGGTCCAAATATGACCAACTGGTGTGCACCAGGTGCTTTAGTCCATTAATCAAGCTTAAAACATAAGAACATAAACAAAAAGCTGATCAACTTTACTGCCTCTCACATTTATCAGAGCTTATTCTACAATAAGCTGCTCTTCTAAATTAAGACCAGAGAAGTTGACAGTACAGAATACACCAGCAAAAGTTATTCCTTCTCAGGTGGAGACTCACTTGCAAACTGGATCCAAATTATCAGATCTAGCTAAAACCACAGATATTATTTTTAAAGTAATCAGGGTATGAAGCCATTGTTGATTTTTAGGTAAATACCCATTCTCCCTCATATGTTCATACACTCGTAATTTAGGATCAGCTAAACAACTTTCAATAGCACACGAGCCTGTTCTTATACCCAGACTGAAGCAACAATGCTTATAATCAAGATACAGTTCTGGTTTTGTACACTGAAGGGCAGATAAACAGCAAGATAAACATGTAATCCTACTCGTGTACATGAGATACAGCTTGCCAAAATATTATTTAAGCAACAAGTAAGAGTGAGGAAAGCAGTCTTTCACAATCTTGTTCACAACTGGCTACCTGCAAAGCACTATCTTAGCAGAGGCTCTGCCAACATCCTTGAGATTTCTCCCCAGGAAAAACAAAGTTCTATTTTTACTTGAGTACAAGTACAGCATTCCAGAACTGTCATTTTTAAACAGAGGAAGGACTGCTGAAGTATTTTAAGTTTTTCTAAGCAGAGTCCTTCTTCAAGCAACACAAGCAGCTGAAAGCTGCTGTCTCCTTAAAGACACTCAACTAAAGTATTCCACATTCCCTTTTGCCAGCCTTGTGATGAACTAAGCACATTAGGCTGATCTGTATGGCCACAATTCTCAGGTAACACATCAGTTAGCAGTGTTTTCCTAATATCAAACTTTCCAATTTGAAATGGTCAGACTCTCTCAACAGGAATTCCACATATTCTAAGTATGCCAAGTTGGAACCCACACTTCCAATGCCACCCCAAGAAGGATTCCCCCTTGTTTCTGCACCATTCTGCAGTTTCATGTGCATCTGGAACCCTGGAAGAGCTATTCCCAGCACTTATCCCTGTCTTTCCAAGGCATTCTTACCTTCCTTCATCAATGAAGTCTACCAGAAGTGTACTGAGGATGAAGACAATGAGAAGAGCGATGAACATGTGGTAGATTGTCCTGATGTGACTCACTTCAAACAGCTCACTAAGGGAGAGACCAGAGTTAAAGCACAACTGGGATACCACAGACACTTCCTCAGCTTATCCTCAGACAAAGGATAATTAGCCATGATCCCAGTGGTACTGAGAGGGCTGTAATTAAGGTTTATATTTGCAAGATGTATTTTAGAAAGAGAGAAGCTTGAACAGATTAATCCCCATGGATTTGAACATAAGACTGTGGGTGGTGGCAGGGAAAGTACCTCAAAGCAAAGGCTCATTGGTTTGCTATCAAGGGTCTTTTCAGTAAATTTGATGAAATTACTTTGATATAGCTAAGTTACTCACTCCAAGAGGGATCTCCTGGCAGTAAAGATTTTCCCATGTTCTGGAGGGGCCCTCGAATTCCTGCAAACAAAGGAGAGAACATTTGAGAAAAAAAAAGGAAATAAAGCTTCCAGGAAACATAACCTTGTTTTAGCAACAGCTTAAAAGGGACTTACTTGGCTTTGTGCAGCTCCTTCTCTGCGCAGGAAGCTGGGAAAAGGGAGGCTGGAGATGAGGAATCCAGGAGTGCTGATTTTGCCACCAAACTGTTCACAAACTCTGTGAAGTGACTGTCCACCTCCTTCATGAAAGCTGGCTTCAGTTGCTGACAGAGTAAAACCACAGCAGTAAACTGTTTAGCTTGCTGGATACATTTTCATAAAATATTTCTATTCCTTTTTATCCTGGAGCAGGACAGAGCAAGACATCAAGAAAACACTTCTGTACCACATGCCAACAGTTGGAACCTACTTGGATAAGACCAGGGCTTAGCCTGACCTGTTCATACACCTCAGGCCAGAGAACTTTGAATAACATTTATTTTCTCCATCAGACTCAACACAGAATTGCTCTGGCCTTTTAGAAGACTTATCAGAGTTCTGAGAATTTAGTTCCTTAACGTTTAGTCCTCAAAAACTAAATGTGATGAGCCTAGTGAGGAAGCACAGCTGAGAGCCAAACCCTGAGCTCCTGAACACTCTGCCAGACAGCCATCACCTTCAGCACAGGCAAAAGGCAAGTTTCAAGAAATTATTTACAATCCAATTGGACATTATGTTTTGTTTTCTTAATGCATGTGTTTACTAGCCATGTTTGTCTGACCATCCTTTGCCTGGCATTTTTCCAGTTTGCCTCCAGATTCAAGGTGCAAATCTTCCTACATGATAATTACATATCATCATTTCATCTGCTCTTCCTACTGATCACCTGCTCAAGAAACACATATGTTTCCCAGCTCAGAATCCCCAACTCCTATGTACTTTCACATCTTGAAGGTTGAAAAGGAAAAAAAGCTGTTTTCAAGGAGGTTTCTGGAGAAGAGAGGGTTCTGTGGAGTTCTCACAGCACCTGCCAGGGTCTAAAGGGGACCTACAGGGAAGTCAGAGAGGGACTCTTCATTAGGAACTTAGTGACAGGACAAGGGGCAGTAGGTTCAAACTGGTGGAAGGTAGGTTTGAATCAGATGTTAGGGAAAAATTCTTCCCTGTGAGGATGGGCAGGCCCTGGCACAGGGTGCCCAGAGCAGCTGTGGCTGCCCCTGGATCCCTGGAAGTGTCCACAGCCAGGCTGGATGGGGCTCTGAGCAACCTGGGATAGTGGAAGGTGTCCCTGGCCATGGCAGGAGGTGGAACTGGATGATCTTTAAGGGCCTTTCCAAGCCAAACTATTCCATGATCCTAAAAAAATACATGAACAGATGCTGTGTTCTTACAAAACACTCCTGTTTCATGTGACAACAGCCAAGTAATTTTAACTTTCTGACAGAAAATACAAAATCTGAAGTGAGACCACATACAAGCAGAAGACCCTGATGTCCCAATGGACCAGAACTCTACATTCCTCCCATTTTATAGTGGTCAGACACAGAGAGATCTCTTGAAACAAAAGCTGCAGTAGGAGAAGGAGCAGATTAATATTTAACTTTAAAAAACATTTTTCTCCTATTTGACAGTTTCCAGGATAGACTAAATAAGCTTCACCAGTGCTTAACAAAATTCTTAGGATCTGACTAGTTTTAGATATTGCCTTCCTGGGAGGCAGGGGATTGTCTCTGCAAGAGATGAACTTTCTCCTTTAAAAACAGGAGAAAAGAAAAATAAACAACAAAAAGGGACTACTTGTGAATATAACCTGTAACAGAAGACACTGGTGCTCTCTGGCACAGCTTAATTTTACAGCATACATGCACATATCCCTACAAAAAAGTCAAATAGATGTTCCTGCTTCTGTTGGAGTGCTCAAATTTCCATGCTAAACAAAGCACTAATCATTCCCAAAGCGTCAAAATGCTTTGTTTTCATTTTAATAGTGTCTCCCCTTCCTCAGCCTAACCTCTCCTCAAGTGAGGGTTTAGCAGGTGATATTTCCTTAAAGTACCTCTTCCCCTTTGGCTGGCACTCTGCTGAGATTGCCTCCTCCTGACACAGGGCTGATACCAACACGTGCACATGTTTGGATTGGGAAAGCAGGGCATGACATCTTGACAGATTAAATAAAATACAAACCACAGCACAGACCCGACAGTAATTGTAGCTAACTGTAATTACAAACCAAAACCCCTTAAAAGAATGCTATGCCATCAAAAGAAGCTGGCCAATAATAAAAAATTGATGACAAGTCAGAGAAAGTTGAGGGAAGTAACCCTTACTCATAAAGTTGCAACAGTTCCCCAGAACTTCACTCATTTTAACACATTTAGGCATTTTTGTCACTGACACATGACAACACCCAGCCCTGACCTAGTGACAGAACACACCATTCTCAACTCCCTTTAGAATGAATAAAGGGCTGGACTTTTAAGCTGCAGATGCTTGAAGACCTCCTAGCCATGAGTAACACCCAGCTCCTACAAATCCCATTTACACCTAGACCAGGCTTTTCACAAGTCAAGCATCTGCCCAGAATTTAGATACCTATGACAGAAAAGGTAAACTGCAATCCAAGCCTCTGGTCAGTGGTTCCCACAATAAAAGGGCTCAGTACTCCAGGAATTCTCAGGTCTTTTGGAGTAGGGTGGGTTTTTTTCCCTCAAAAAAAAACCCAGAAAAAACCGAAAAAGGAACAAAAGACACTCCTGAAGAAATCCAAGGTCAAGGTGTCCCCTTGCAACCAGCTAGTGCTCCCTGGAATTTCCAAGTTACTTGTGCTTTACAGTAAAAGCCTTCTCCTGCAAACATCCACTGCCAACACAGTGATTAACAACGACTGTTTTGTCTGCAGAGAAGTTACCAGGCTTGATCTCCTGTTCTCAGTAAGGATAAACAGGATAAGACAACATCCAAAATAAAATTCTGAGCTGACCACCTCTCTGAAGGGCTGAATTTTACGAGTTTCAGCAAAAAAAGCAGCACACCCTTTGCAGAAGACTATTTAAATATACTTTATTATTTAAAATAAATGTTGTAAAAATGTTATAAATGACACGCCACTTATAGAGTTAGGGAGAAAAAAAAAAAAGAGTGAAACAGGAAAATATCTCAAAGGTGCAAAGTATTTTTCTGTCTTCCAAGTATCCACTCCCTACTATTCATGTCGAGCTGGCACCATTAGATTGCTTCAAATTTACTATGGAATTTTCTGCAATAAAATTATGCAAGAGTGCAGGTCAATCCGCCCTGAAGGACACAGGTGCCACAAAACAATGCTTAACAAGGAGGGTGCAGTTCATCCTTAGCCAATTTCATTTAATTTGGGCATAAATCACCTTAACATAATCAAGACAAAGGCAGCCCACACAGATGCAGATGGTGGCAGAAAGACTCAGTGCTATTTTCTTTGGGGATATTGTTCACTGACAAGAAGAATGAGACCAAAGCTGGGGAAGGTCATCTCCACAGCCAGGGCAGCAGAAGCTGTGGGATGCAGGCTCCATGCTGCCCTTTATTCAATGGAGAGCAGGACACAGAGCATTTTAAAGGTTCAATATGGCCAATGCAGCAGGCTGGCTAATCAACACACTGCCAAAAGTTAGTGATAAAGGACATTTCTGTTTTATTTACAGGTCTCAAAGTTCATTCTTATCTTTGGACTTCCATCTATTGGGGTCAAGTAAGACAGAACCTCATTAGGTAACATTACCCCTCTTGTACAAAGTGGGAGAGAGAAAGAGGGCTGTGGAAAAGTCAGTGCACTCAAACTAGGACTATTTGTGTCTCAGGTCTAGTGACTCTCCAAAACACTGCCAGGGTCAATTGTCCTGCTCCTCACCACAAGCAAGTATTGTGCTTACCTCAGCTTCTGCTATGAGCTGCATTTTCCTTGTTACCACGTGGTCAACATCAACCCAGCCTAAGGAAGGAAAGCAGATATTGAATATTTTTAGTTGCATGTCTGAAAACACAGAAAGCACAGCATACGGTAGTTCAGACACCATTTTTTCAGTAGCATTTGTGACTTCTAATAGGGTCCCACTAAACTCAAATCAAAGCTGCAGGAAGTTCATAAACTATGACCATGTATTTTAGGATCACAGCACTGTAAGGCAGTCAACAGCTGAGAGCATGCAGGATTTTATTTTTCATCAGCAACTCTGCAAATCTTCCCAAGGTCCCTAAACATATTCAGCCTTGAAGCAGCAATCAGAATGACCCTTAGAAGGTCATTTCCAAGTGTGCTGATTTTTTATCAGGGTTTTATCTTAACCAGACAAAGTTAGTTTGTCTGGAGGCCTTTACACTGCCAGCAGACACAGCAGTCAG
Organism: Hylia prasina; assembly: GCA_013397195.1. Classification (NCBI taxonomy): domain Eukaryota; kingdom Metazoa; phylum Chordata; class Aves; order Passeriformes; family Sylviidae; genus Hylia; species Hylia prasina. The sequence continues at coordinate 1,121,743 of VYXD01000272.1, read as the reverse complement.
TCACAGCTATTAGTAAAATACCATGATCAGGTTTAAGACAGGCTGAGTGGCAAGTTGGACAGTTATGCTGTGTTCCAACCTGGCTATTCCCACTCCTTTTACCCCCCAGGAGAAGTGCTAGATATCACTGTGACTGTATTCCTTAATATGGTTCACAGTTTAAGTAAACAGTCAGGTCCAACTTCCTGCCAATATAATCTAACTTTTGTCATTACTAACACCACTGGCCAACAGGTAAAGCCTCAAATGCCACCTTTCATTTGCATTAAAAGCCACATCTGAGGTGTCCCCTCTGACATCAAGACAAACAACACCCACAGGTCAGACATTTCGGACTAGTTGTGTTTTAGGACTGGCAGCAGCTGGAGTTTCACTTCTCCAATAACAACAACACACAAGATAAAGTTACTTAAAACAGAGTCTTGCACATGAAGGAAAATCAAGATTGAAGCAGCAGCATCCATCCCCCTAAAATACCAGTCAGAGTGAAAAGATAGCAGCAAACCTTGCCTTGTTCATGTCAATTAGCATTTGTAGCTACAGCTACAGCACCACCTTACACACCAACACACAGGCAGCATTACAACTTGCATGTTTGGTTTCTAAGACAACATTCCCACTTTTAGAAGGTACTGAAGTGATTCCCTAATAAGAATCCAGGCAAGCATGAGCTAACAGATTTGCTGTAGAGGTGCCAAAGTTGTGCTGCTGTGAGACAGGAGAAGAGACTGATAGCACTGCCAGGTGCATAATGTGGCCTCCTCATATGAGCAACAGCCTCTGCACAAAATGCAGCTTTGTTTTCAGTGCAGGAAGTGCTTCTGTGATGCTCAGGAGTCTCAGTCAACCTGTTCGAGCAACTGGATTTAAGTATTTCAGGTAGACCTGCTTCAAAGGTAACTCCAATTCCAGTAGTGGAAAAAAAGTACAACACAAGAAAATTTATTTTCAGTGCAGCTATGCTCAGCTGTTAGCAATAATTCCCCTTCACACTGATCAAGCAGGAACTTTGTTGTTTTTTTCCTATCTGCTTTACAAGCTACACACTTAAGACAGGCCAGCAACAACTGCCTATAACTTAGCAGACTTCTAACATAACAACAAACAAGGAAACTGCTTAACACCATTGATTTTGGCTGCATCCAAGATCCATTTTTACAAAAATAGGACTCCTAGTTGCTAAGCCTCTCACCTCTGACAAGACAAAAAAAAAAAAAGCTCATTGTGCTGTTACATTTGCAGAACAACAGCAGTTTGGAAAACAATTTGAGAAGAGTGTAAGATACCCTTGGCCCACTCAGCTCATGCACTTTGCTGGTCTCAAATAGATTCTCCCCCGGTATATTAAAAAAAATAAATTAAGTTGTTCCACAAGCAGCAGAACTGTATCTCCTTCAGATGTTCTCAGTGGCTCTAGTCCCTCACTGTGCCACTCCACAATTGCATTCCTGGCCCGCTCCTTCTGTTACTATTACAGGAAGAACCACCTTGGGCTGACCTGCTAGAAAGCAGGACAGAGCTGCTGAGCTCAAAGAACAACTAACCTTCCCCCTAAAAAACCTAAGAATTTGTGTCCCTTACCCAGTTGCCAATCTTCAAGATGATATCAAGTTTGCTTGAAGCCACTCAACAACAGCCAAAGAGGATAGGACCCATGGGAATTAAGGAATTGCATTATCTCGTTTTTAAGATAAGCTAAAAATAAAATAACCAGTTCTTTTGACCATATATTTCCTGTCAGATCTTGCCTTTGAAGCCTCAGTCATTAAAAACTCACATTAAAAACTACCCAGGCACAGCCCACTTTGGAAATAAAGCATGCTTTTAGACTACAAGGCCTTAAAATTTAGTATAGCTTTACATATACCAAATGTCCAGCTTTAATAATTGTACAAGAAATGAGGACAGTCTCCAACCTGCTGATGCTGTAATTGCTAAATTGGAATTTAAAGAGTCCTCCTGTCATTTTAGCCCTCATACTACTGTGCATGCACAGAAAGATTAGAAACACAGCATCTTTTAACAGGTTTTAAAATCAAGATCTCCATGGCTTCAGTCTAAGCAACTCACATGACAAAGTAAACTCACCTGTGAGTTTGTCTTTCTCAACACAAAATCTTCTGTAGAAGAAAACTCACACCAAACCCACCCATTCTGCTGTATTGCATCACCCCATAAACCCAACTGTGTCACAAGGCAGATACCAGAGAAAAAGCACATCATTTTTAATCACTCATCTTCCCTTGCACAAGACACCACTTAAGTTCTGTCAGGTCACTGGAGAAGAGATTCATCACATGATTCTGAGTCTAAAAGGAAATGTGCACTGCTGAGAAGTCCAAATCTTCACTTTCCTTTGGCCCTGCAAACGAAGCCTGGATCCCTCTGTATCACTTTGGGATTGCAACAGCATCACAGAAAAATGGCCTCAAGGCTGCACTATACAAGGAGGCACATCTTTGCGTTTCAAAGAAGTTGAGATATGCCTTAAGAAGACAGAAAATATATTCAAAGTCATGAGAAAGTTGTCTTGAAGACTAGTATGAAATAGTGGCCAATTTCAAAGGAGGCTTAAGCAAGGCTTGCTTTGGAAGAGCTTTGTTCACAGGGAGAAGTTTTTATTTCATGGCATTGAGTTCCCTTCCCATCAGCAAGGACATTAACAAGATCTTTAGAGGACCACTGGTCTTGGGCTCTATCCTTTTAGAATGTGACTCCTTTGTACAGAACAAATTCCAAGCAGGTTCAAAAGTCAGAAGAAAAATATTAATGAACAATTTAATTGTAAGCTTTGTTTCCCTCTGAAAACCAAGCCAATAAAAAAAATCACCTGAAGATTGAGAAAGCTTCTTAATTGTTGAGAAGTTGAGCAACTAAAGTTTCACAAGATTGACAAAGTATCTCTTCTAAAGGATCTTCTTGTCCCTTTTTCAACCCACTCTTGCACGTCACAGATAAGTGACATTTGAAATAGGTAGAGCAGAGAATCACTCGTATGATGCTGGGGCTGCAGCTTGGGATCCAAAAAAAACCCAGCTTTGGATCCAAAAAAACCCCAGCTTTGTTATTTCTCGGTAAGACAACTTCCCATTCAAGAGGTTAAAGCAACAAAGGCAGAAGGACTTCATTACTGTCAGTCACCTGGATTTAAAGGCTCCCTCTCCAAAAACACTGAAGATGTTATCAGAAGCAAAGCAATATTAAAGCCAATCTAGTGCAGGGCTACTGTAAAGAGGGGAGGAGTTCCATATTGCTCCAATACAACACACATTAATAAACTGATGCTAATGAACCCTTGTTCTTACTTATGGTAATTTATTGGGCCACTCAGCAAGTAGAGGCAAGTTATGACTAGACTCAGCTGATCTGTTTAAAGAATTCACAGGCCATAGGTCACTGCACTGCAGCTGGGCAAGTATTTAGCTTAAACAGTCAGTTCTGCAGGGACATGGAACCCAAACAGCCTTCCTTCACCAGCAGGAAGGAACACCAGCATTCTCTACATTATGCTACCATGTCCACAGGTTGTTCACACGAAACTGCTGAGCCTTCATCCAACCCACAGATTCCAGAACATGACAGCCCCTAGAATTACCAGAATCCACCTAGACAAAACAGCTTTTTGATCTATCTCTCAGAAACACATCCCAGATACTCAATTCAAGCAGCTTAATCCACAAGAAGCCTGTTGAAACACTGAACACTCATTGCTGTGAGTCATACAGCAAAAGCTAAATCCTTCCAAATTGCTCCCTGTTGGAGAGCTCTCTCCTCCTCCATCTCTCTGTAGGCACACACAGTTTGTGCATCACCATGAACTTTTGTGCATCGCCAGGGATGATCTATAGTAACCTCTCCACTGGAAGATAACAGCCCCTTTCTAGATCAGCATTACCAGTCAGGCTTACTCACGCCAAACAGATATAACACATAGCTTGTTTGCAGATCAGCCTCCAGACACACTTCCAGTCCTTCCCTGATTTCTAGGCAAACAAGAACAGACTGCAAAGCCACCATTTTACTGCTCTGAACAGACCATCTGAGCATTTTAGAGGCATTTGTATGCACAATTATGATCCATGTCCTCTCTATCCTTTAAAGATCTGTCCACACAGTTTCTGTTATGCTCATTCCAGATGACTGATACAGTTGAATACCAATATTCCATTAGGCAGAACAGTTTTATATTTCTCTATGTATCTCCTGCTGAAAGCATACAAGACTAATCTTATTAAGGAAGTCTGGCTTTTGATGGGGATTATTGCCACCTAGATCATCTGCTGACTCTAAGCCAGGACCAAATTAGTTGTTTAATTACAACACCAAAGCTAATTCAAGGAAGAGAAATGATATACAAGACTGAAGTTCAGCTACTCCGTCAAAGTGAAATTACAGGCTGAATAATTAAAAGATAGAAACAAATCAAGGCATAGAAGAAATCTTCTGGCAATCTCCAAGTTATGAGTATTTCCACACTTCTATAATATTGGGCATACCTGAATAAAAACTATTTGATCTTAGAACCCAAACAATGAGACATTCTTCAGAAGCATTGAAGAGTCAAGAAAAAAAAATAACCTCAACCGTACAAATAGAAGAGTCAGACCTACTGTAGCTCTAAAGCATTAAAATTATTCCTCTAAGCAATTTCAGATCAGCCAGTGGATTTGAGTTTTAATGAAGAAAGGATTAAGGGCCCAAAAATTTCTGTAGAATGTTCACACACTTCTGGAAACAAGTCAGTTGGCCCTCGACACCTCAACTCTTACTGTAAAAAGCAGATTGTGTTTGCTATAATCAGAGAGGATCAAGGGTGGGTAATCACGTTAATGGTTTAGTTTTTCTACAGCAATAACTGCCACAAACATGCTACAATATTTACTTCCGGACATTCTTGGCCTGGCTAGAACCCCTTGACTGCAACAAAGATGCATTTTGTCTAAAGTTCTTTGTAACACCCAGCAATAAGTTGTTACAATACAAAAAAGCTGTTGCCAGACAGCAGATCATTAGCCTCACGCTGCCTTTGCGAACATCGGCACTAACGCCTTAGAAACAGCGATTCAGGAGAGAATGGCCAGGACAAAAGAAAGAGAAAAAACATCCAAGCCTGCTTCTTCTGAGAAATTCTCCCACCATGAAAGTCCTACCTAGTTACACAGGCACCACGGACTACGTGAAGAGGCCATTGTCTGAAACTCCTGAACACTTCATAAATCTTCAACCTTTAGGTCACAGAGCTGCAGATTTAACTCCCCTGTACAGAATTCCTGACCAAAGGGATGCATCTTTCTCCCAGGCCTCAAGGCGTCAGATTCATGCCTCCTCTCTCCCCATGTTATTCCTGTTGTCACCAACACTGGGCTGAGAAAAGTAACACTTTGTGACATCTCTGCTCAATTGGAAGCAGCCTTGGCAGGTAAGATGCACTCAGGTCTGGACTAACCAGGATTTCTCCCTGCTGTCCTGCACTGCAGTTTGTATGGGATTAAAACCACACTGCACTGTTCCCAGCCAACCCACCAGGCACATGGACACTTCCAAGAGATCTACCCCAAGATGTTTGTTTGCTACACACTCACAGCATCTCACCTGCAGTGAGGTTTTGCCACATCTCAGAGGCGTTAAAATGAACAGACACACCCACCCATCAAGTCCTAATTATCACTGCTCTATTTATTACTTACCCTTCATTCGTTACAGTTAAGGAGTTTCCACACACGAAAAGGTTAAAGTGGTAGAACTCTACTCCCAAGCCCAGCATCACTGGATTCCAGTAGACACCAACTCCCTGCAATTTTCTATGACAGTCCTATTTGATCCAAATAAAATTACTGTGTCACCAACATCTTAAAATCCCAGTTCTCCAAGCAGTTTGTGGGATGCCTTTCTCTCCACTGCATTTTATTTTCAATAAGAAATCTGACTTGTCCTAAACTTAAACTTGCTCCAACTTCCATTTCAGTTGAAAGAAGTACTATTGAAACAGTCATGATATCCAGAAGCATGTCAGTGAGGATTAGCTCCTCCAGTCACTGGCACCACGGTTTTGGATCTTGTACTCAAAGTATGATGAACTACTTTAGCTTTTTGCTTAATCTATCTCACAAGGAGAAAGGAAACAAGCTGCAGTTTCACCTCTAACCTCCTTATCACCGGGCTGGAGTGTGGTACAGCATAAGCTGAGAATTACAGAGGGTCACAGAGTCCACAGGCAAAACCACTCATGGTGCCACACAACTGTCCCTGCAACCCAAGGGACAGGGCATGGCAGCAGTGATCCTTCCACAAAGCCAACATAACCTTTAAGGTGACCACAAAACAAATGAACACAGACACAGCTGTTTATTTTTCAGTTTTCTGGTGGCCAAGATTGAGTCAGAATAAAAGAGAGCTGTCCTGACATGAACAGAATCCCAGAGCAGCAGAGAATAATTCTCTGTGGCATCCTACCTCCACCTGTCTGTCAAGTGAACACACCACCTTAGCCTGGTGTGTTAAAGACCATTTCCTCCCATCTTGAGAAGTCACATGCTTAAAGGTTGTAAAGAACATGAGATGAAGTCCCAGAAAAAGCGTTTACCAGGATTACTCAAAAGTGTTGCCAGGAGGCATTTGCACCATTTACAGCATTACTGAATCTCTTCCTCCCATGACAATTAATCACTGTTTTAGATCCCTGCAAGCACTGCAGTGCACAGCTCCTGAGAGAAAGCTCTGCAGGACAGCACCCCAAACAACCCACACCTGCTGAAGGGGTGCAGCTGGGACACAGGGAGCTCCACCTTCAGCCCTCCCAGAGACAGAAAAACAGAAATGAAGGAGCAAAGAGGCAGAGCCACGAGTAGAAAGGGCACCTTAAAGGAGATCACATGCCAGAGATGCAACCAGTGCTGAGCCACTGAGTCTCACCATTGCTTGAGTTTTGAAAGGACCTCTCGCTCTCAGGTCTCCTCTCTGTTTCTTCATTCTCAGGGGTCTTGCAGGTTGCAGTGGAGCCAGACTGGCGTTTCCTTACACAGTCATCACCTGCCATGGTCACCTAGCTAGATCAGAAAAGAAGAGAAATAATTAATGACAAAAATCTCACTTACTGTTCAATAATATATTTACATAGCATTTTTAATATTGAAGTTAGACTTTCTTTCCTTTGTTATGAGTTCAGAGCAAGGATAGAGGAAGTTCAGCACACACTTGAATCAGTCATTTACTGTTAATCACACTTCCTTTCCCTTACTACAGGAACAAAGTAACCAAGTAAGTTCCCTTACAACAACCAAAACATATCCCCACACCACCTTCTTTTCCCTACAGACTTGATAACTACTTAAAAGAACTTAAGCTTTTGCAAAAATCTTTAAAATTACAAAAAAGCCCTTGCAATTCTTTCTGACAGCCAGGTGTACATCAAGACTTGTGAGATGTGGCAGGTTTACTTTGTGGAATCACCACCAATATTTGATCTGAGCCAAGCCTCCTCCTTGTCAAGTTCTCAGCTGTTGCTGCAGCAGCAGCTTCCTCAATGGATCCCTGCGTTCTGCTTGGCCAGACAATGGCTGCATTGCAAACCAAGGGAAAACAGGAAGAGAATCAGGTTTGAACCACACCAGTTGCAATGACAAAGGTCACTGCTGGAGACAGAGCTGCCAGCAGGGAACACCTGGTACACCACATGCAGGATGAAAACAAAATTCTCGGCTAATGAGAAGTGGACAAGGAGACTCTAATTTGGTCCCAAAGTGCTATCCCAAACACTCTCCATAAAATTCAACTCAAGAATCTCTTGGAGACGTAGCTACGACCAGGGACAATTTGCAGATTTTTTCCAGAGAACCTCACAGGCATGTATATAACCACATTTTCAAGCTTGATATATTTTTTCATCTTGGCACAAACGCTGCAGCAGATGTGTTTAGCTGCTAGTGAACAGCATACGTGCACCAGCACAGATGAGCTGTTGCAGACAGGCCAGGAAAACTCAGGAACTGGTGAAAAAACTAATTAAGGATGGATTTCCTCAGAACAAGGAGGCTGGCACATCTGCAAAAGGGAAATAAAACTATGACCAGAGGATTTCAGAACTCAACTTCCTGCATTTGTCCCTTTAGTAGGAGAGTCTCCTATTCTCCTTTCAGGCTACACAGCATACAGGGGAGAAACATCAGCCACAACCAAACAAATCAATAACTGGGTGAGTTTTCCAGCTCAAACAGAGGACCAGAAGTTTAATTCTTGTCTCAGGACACTTTTCATCTCCTTGGAGAGGTTGGGAAGGCACTCCTTCCTCATGGGTGCAGAGTGGTTACAGTATCTTACTGAAAGGTTAACAGAAAGGAGTTAAAAATAACCAGTCTTGGGGTGAGGGGGGAAAGTCACGTGTGGCATGAAACAAAAATTGAACAACTTAAAGAGTTAATAATTCAGAGAGGCAAAGTTATTACAGGAGAGCCTTTTTCACACAGAAACACGAAGTCTGCAAGGGGAAATCTATCAAAAACATTTTCCTAGTCTAGTTCCCATATGAACAGAGGCGCAGCATTACAGTACCTAAGCAATTATCAGCACATCGGAGCCTAAAGAGGGCATCATTCCCTCCCATCTCTGGGAAACACTCATGACACGATGTCAGGATAACTCCAAGATGTTCACCATCCACCTCACAAGAGGAAATCGCTTCTCACAATTAGTAAGCAGTCACTCCTTTCACGCCACTCTGAGGACATCCACAACTGCACATGAAGTTCGTAGAGCTACAAACCCATGAGCAGATTTCCTAGCAGAAATTCCCTGATTTCACTGGTACCTGATTTACGGTACTCGTAAAGGGCTCGGAGACCTTGAGCTTCTTCGTCTTCCCTTTCGACAAAATGGTAATTAATTAGAAGACGCCTTGGGAGAAAAGCAGCACTTTACAGGAAGTTCATCTTTGCATTTCAAAAGGCTCGGTGAGGAACAGCTAAGAATCGTGGAACGGTTTAGGCTGGAAGGGACCTTACGGATCACCTAATTCCAATCCCCTGCCTCCAACACTAATCACACTAGATAACAACCTTATCCCAAAGACTTTCAGCTCTCTAAAGTTTTCCTTCGACTCTTGGCCCTCGGGCACAGCACCAATTCGCAGACCCGGACCCTCGGTTACCTGCAGAGCGAACCAGACAGGGACCAAAACAAAGTTAAGGTCACTCCACAAACCAAAGTTAAGGTCATTCCACAGCTCATCCGCAGCGCGCACAACACTCGGCAGGAAAAGGTTTTTTACCCG